>JAVGWX010000025.1:22389087-22461587 GCA_036924085.1 Ariolimax columbianus | reverse complement strand
TCTTCGCCATTTGATGGGAGGGACTGAGCACGTATTGGTCTGCTCGGAGTGCAGTGACGTCGATTCATTGCAGACTGGAGTCAGCATTATGGATAATGTGGAATGTGGATAGGTAACCAACATTCTGGATACAGTGGAATGTGGATAGAGGGAACAAATTATGGATTCAGGGTTAGCTGGAACATTCTGACCTAGTCTTCACGTCATGTCACAGTCATGTGAAACATATTGACAAAGTCTCCACTTCATGCCACAGTCATGTGAAACATATTGACAAAATGTCCACTTAATGTCACAGTCATGTGAAACATATTGACAAATTCCCCACTTCAAGTCACAGTCATGTGAAACATATTGACAAATTCCCCACTTCAAGTCACAGTCATGTGAAACATATTGACAAATTCCCAACTTCATGTCACAGTCATGTGAAACATATTGACAAATTCCCCACTTCAAGTCACAGTCATGTGAAACATATTGACAAATTCCCCACTTCAAGTCACAGTCATGTGAAACATATTGACAAATTTCCCACTTCATGTCACAGTCATGTGAGAAACATATTGACAAATTCCCCACTTCATGTCACAGTCATGTGAAACATATTGACAAATTCCCCACTTCAAGTCACAGTTATGTGAAACATATTGACAAATTCCCCACTTCAAGTCACAGTCATGTGAAACATATTGATAAATTTCCCACTTCATGTCACAGTCATGTGAGAAACATATTGACAAATTCCCCACTTCATGTCACAGTCATGTGAAACATATTGACAAATTCCCCACTTCATGTCCCAGTCATGTGAAACATATTGACAAATTTCCCACTTCATGTCACAGTCATGTGAGAAACATATTGACAAATTCCCCACTTCATGTCACAGTCATGTGAAACATATTGACAAATTCCCCACTTCATGTCACAGTCATGTGAAACATATTGACAAATTCCCCACTTCATGTCACAGTCATGTGAAACATATTGACAAATTCCCCACTTCATGTCACAGTCATGTGAAACATATTGACAAATTCCGCACCTCACATCAAGGCCAGGGAAACTTATTGACCAAGATCTATCATCGTGACTAGGTCAGGTGAAACACACTGACCCAGACCTCACCTCACTCCAGAGTCAGGGGAAACACACTGACTCAAACCTCACCTCACTCCAGAGTCAGGGGAAACCCCGACGTCACAGAGTGGTTTAGGAGACGGGCCATAGGAACAGGCTCATCTTGATATGTTGCCGCCAGGATGTTGTATAAGTTGGAACAAACTCTAGCCAGGTAACCCAAGTTGTTGCAGCACACCCGTGAACATAAACCGTGATTCGCTAAAGATATCAGCTAGTTTTTTGGTCTTGAAAACGAAGAAGGAGCAGCGGAGCATTTCTTGAAGGTTAAAAGTGAGAAAAGAAACGAGTTCTGGCAAAGTGATGTCTCACTAGAGCTCAACAAAGGCATCAGATGGCATAGATTGTGAAAGAATGCGTTACCAAAATGCAGATTAAAAACTAGTGGCAAATTTGTTAAATTAGTTCCATAGAAAACACATGTGTTCTAGTAGAAGTCAAGTCTAAATCTCAAGTCGAGTCTCAAGTCTTCGTTTATCATGCCAAGTCAAGTCCCTCTATGTCTTTAGTCGAGTATCAGGTCTTCAAGTCCATCTGTCTCAAGTCGTGTTTCTTCTTCTTCTTCTTCTTCTTCTTCTTCTTCTTCTTCTTCTTCTTCTTCTTCTTCTTCTTCTCCTTCTTCTTCGTTCGTTCTCAATCTCCCACTACCAAACCATGAAAGGGCTTGAGTAGCAGAATGTAGTGTAGAGAACGGAATGCGTTGTGTCGTAGTTTACAGCTTGGCTGCGATATTTGCACTTTTCGGCTCAACACATTCGACTTCAGCAAGCATTTTTTTAGTACCGGGTTAGCATTTCCTCTTCGATCCCTTCTCATTAGCCAGTCTGCCCTGCTGCAGCCTGTTATCCAGGATCACCACGTGGAGGTGTAGAAGGGTATTGGCAGCTATGCTTCGCTGGCCCTGACGCTAGCAGTCAGCTATGGGTCGCTGACCACTGCAGCATCTTGATCCTAAGTCGTGTTTCAAATCGTCAGCATCAAGTCGAGTTTCAAGTCAAGTCTTCCTTAGTCTCAAATGATATCCCAAGTCGGCACGACAGCGAGGATTCCATAGAACAGCATTCCCCACATCTATCTTCATAAATCCCACATGACTCTTTACAGACCCCCAGATATTCCTGAACTCCCATTTGATACTTTACAGACCCCATTCTGATCCTGGACCCCAGTCTGGTAACCACTATCACACAAGATTACAGAGGGTCTCCCTAAACCAATCAAACGGTCAAAACAATGAACGTTTCTCACTCAAACACAGAACGCTCAAAGCTGAACCGCGTACCAGGGCAGTCAAGAGAGACCTTATGTGACCCTTACACGGACCTTGGGTTTTGTCTGGATCAGGTATGTATGGCGATTATCGTTTCTGTGTGAATTTATTTGTTTTAATCGTTCTGTCTGGAGGAGAGAGACAAGGATGTGTATTAACTCGTCTTTTAAATATCTCATCATCATCATGTTGCATGTCCTTTGTGAAAACGTCGATCTGATGACAGCCAGCCGATATGGATCTCCGTATGCAGTCAATCTATCCACCTGTTCCATGTTCATGTTTAGAGTATCCTTGATATCTTGTATCCACCTTCACCTTGGTCGACCCCTGCGTCGCCGTACATATGCCATATCCTCCATGACTGTTCTTTCCAGTCCGTCATGATATTTAACTTGGCCGAAAAAATTATATTTCTGAAACATTACATTGTTTTAATATCTACGCGAAACAAATATTCAAATAGATAGCTGGAGTGCCAAGGCCTGTGATTGGAGTGGCAATTAATAACTTGAGATTTGCGGATGATACAGTTGTTATGGAGAAAAATGAGCGAGAATTACAGGAGCTTGTGACAACAATACACAAAATAAGTCAAAGAGTTTGGATTAGACATAAACATAAAGAAAACAAAGATTATGATAAGTATGACAAGTGACAAGAAACAAAAGATCAATTACTTGAACAGGTACAGTTTCTTCTATCTAGGTCATATAATAACGGAAGATGGCAGATGTGAAAAAGAAATCAGAAAGAGAATAGGTATGGCCAAGATGGTATTTGGCAGTATGCGACACATACTGACATCCAAACAGATAAATCAGAATTTGAAAATGATATTTGTCAGTTGGTATGTAAACGCGTCACTACTTTATGGCCCAGAGACATGGACATTAAATAACAAGTAGGAAAAGAGCATTGAAGCCTTCAAAACGTGGGTATAAAACAGATTGGGTCGCATTTCTTGGAACGAGAAGAAACAAATTTGGAGATATTGAAAAAGTTGTGGGTGAAAAAAGTACTAATGACCGAAATCAGGGTTAGACAGTTCCGTTATTTTGGTCATATAACAGGACACACCTCCTTGTTGAAGGCCATACTGGAAGGTAGGGTGGAAAGCAGTCGTTTTATGTGGATGGAAAACATCAGGAGATGAAGGAGGAATAGCTTGTCAGATTGCACCTATTCGCAAGAGATATAGTAAACTAGGCATCCATTGCAGCCGACCTTCGATGCGGAGATGGCACTTGAACTAAACTGATTTGTTTTAATCGTTCTGTCTATCAATGTCGAAAGATTATCGAAAGTCCATTTGTACATCAGGGAATAGAATAGGACTACAGACACGCTGTAACTATGACGTTAGAAGAGCTTTAGTGTGGATTGGTACCCTTGCTGGTACAAACAGGGTCGCTGGGTTCTTCCAACCATGTCGTTAAAGTCACTAAACACGGTCGTGCATGGGCTAGCTACTTCATCGCATAAAAGCACTACTGTTAAATCCGTCACTGCAATTGTTTGGATAAAGGCTTCTTGCAAAGAGACTGACTGTACCGATGTCCGTGTGTTTTCATTTCGAGCATAACGGTGATTCAATAAAGGGCACTGCCAGCATGCCACAAAAAGCGACAACAGTACAGTCTAGCCCTTCTATAGTAAAAGACTTCGATTATGATGACTTAATGCAGAGAAGGAGGCAACGATAGAGCAGAACTCGAGGTGAATCAGCTGAAAACTGTTTTTTCGGAGTTATACAAGAGGATCTGGCGACACGTGAAGGATCTCTGAACTTGTATAGCCTTTATGGTCTCACATGCCACAACTAATGGCGTAAATCAGAAGGTGGTATATACTGGATAAGTGAAAGAGAAGGGAAGGGGGCCTACAAGACACTCTGCATCCCCTGAGAAAATGACCTACGTAGAACCTGCTCCAGATGGTTTGTGTTTGTCAACAAGTCACAATGAATCATTAAATGCCTGAGAGTCTGAACACAAGTGTCCGACGGAGAGTTTATGTTGTGAGTTATTCAGTCATTTTTTTATTAATAATTAATAATTTTGTTCATAACCCTCATGAAGAGTCCCTCAATGAACTGTTGTTTGCTGATGATCAGGTCATCTTTTACCAAAATGGAGAAGACCTACACCACCACCTGAACTATCTCTATTTTGCTTGTAACGAATATGACAGGAAGATCAACACAGACAAGAAGGAAACTATGTTGATATCGCGTGTGATCACGTGCAGAGAAGTTTCCATATCAGTGACATTGGTACCACGCAAGTACAGGAGTTCAAATAACTGGGTAGTATTTTCACCGACGACGGCAGAGTGGACAGAGAGATTGTACATAGAATTCAGAAGGCGAACAGTGTCCACTATCAAATTACACCGATTTTGAAACGCCCTAGAGTGCTTCTTTCAACTAAAAGGAGGCTGATAAATACACTTTTTATTCCTACAGTGTGTTACCAATGTCGGTCTTGGTCTTTACTAGCAACCCACAAGAGTAAGATCCAGGGCTGGGAGATCCGATGTGTGGGGAGTGCAGCCGGAAAGACAATGCACAACACCACGCTGAGGCAGACAGAGGGGACAAACCCAGTTAGTGCCTATTTTGATCATGTAGTCGAACGTATTACGACCAGCATGCAGCTAGAGCATATCATATGTAGGTCTCAGGTCCATGAGCAAGAGGCAGATGGGTCGAGTGTGTATTCGACACG
The DNA here is from genome assembly GCA_036924085.1 of Ariolimax columbianus. NCBI lineage: Eukaryota > Metazoa > Mollusca > Gastropoda > Stylommatophora > Arionidae > Ariolimax > Ariolimax columbianus. Next base: position 22,456,445 of record JAVGWX010000025.1, on the reverse strand, counting down.
CTCAGGAAGTTACACCTAACGACAGCACAAGCCTCCCACTTGGTGATAAAAAGAAAAATACGCATCCCACCTGTCTGCGATGCCGTATGGTTGGAACAGTAGGACATCCCACCTGTCTGCGATGCCGTATGGCAATAACAGTAGGACATCCCATTGTCTGCGATGCCGTATGGTTGGAACAGTAGGACATCCCACCTGTCTGCGATGCCATATGGTTGGAACAGTAGGACATCCCACCTGTCTGCGATGCCGTATGGTTGGAACAGTAGGACATCATACCTGTCTGCGATGCCGTATGGCAATAACAGTAGGACATCCCATTGTCTGCGATGCCGTATGGCAATAACAGTAGGACATCCCATTGTCTGCGATGCCGTATGGCAATAACAGTAGGGCATCCCATTGTCTGCGATGCCGTATGGCAAGAGCAGTAGGGCAAAAAAAGAAAGATGAATAATTATTTCTCCTATCTTATCTCAGCATGATGTGGAAATGAAGGCATGAACACAATAACTTATCATTCCACCATTTCGATCACGTGTGATATTTCTGTTTTGTGCGTGAAACTTCTGTTGTTCGTCCAATCGATGAGGACCACTTTGTCAGCATTCACTGTTGGCCTGGGTTCGGAGATGGCTAAGTAACCCAATCTGAGCCTTGGATCGTCTCTCGCACTTTGTATGTGGAAATAAGACACCTCGTTCCATCTGAGTTGAGGAATGGTTGATGTGAGCCGAATGCAGAGAGATCGTCTCTGGATCGACTCATCTATTCTTGATGCCTCATGTCTTTGGTAGCCTCGTCTATTCTTGATGCCTCATGTCTCTGTATCGACCCATCTATTCTTGATGCCTCATGTCTGTGGATCGACTCATCTATTCTTGATGCCTCATGTCTCTGGATAGACTCATATATTCTTGATACTCATGTCTCTGAACACCCTAAGCAGCAATTGTGATGCGCCAGTCCGAGCGATTTGGGGCGATTTTTTCCCAGTCATTGTTGTTAATACTCACAGCTTGCTCTTTTTGCCATTTTGTTCACCAATAGGGCAGCTCTTAATGTTAGACTTTGATTCGACATGCGTACCACATGGCCAGCCCATCTCAGCTGTGCTGCACATATCATGACGTGCATACTAGACATACCCGATCGCACTAACACATCTGTATTTGACACCATGTCCTGTCATCTAATCATCATCAGTTTCCGCAGGTAGTGCACGTGGAAATGTTTTAATTTCCTGGCATAACGACTATAGACGGTGCATGTCTTCCAAGCATATAATAGGGTAGGTAGAATAATTGCAGCGTAGACTTTTATTTTTGTTTGAGTCCTGATCCCTCGCCTATCCTACACCTTAGTATGAAGTCTACCAAACGCCACACTTGTCCTAGCTATTCTTAAATTCACCTCATCATCTATGTAAAAAATGATGTTAAAGATCTAGCCAATCTATTACGGGATCCCCGCTCGTGCTACGGAGCTCGTGCATTGTGCTGAGGTTATCCAAAAATATGGAGAACAGAACACTTATGGGTTAAACAGTGAGCAATGACGTTGATTCTTCGACTAAAATAAACTAAACTAAACCTCATCATCTATAACTCACTGCGGACTGTTGAGACACAGGATTGCACCTTGAGATTAGTTTGGTAGACAATCAACATTTATGCGTCAGCTCGCATTGCTGATCATCCCTCAACGGACTCACTTGCCACTCGAGTGGTTCCTGGGGTAAACATATTAAGACCACTGTTTCCTTCTTGAAAATGTGTTTTCTCTTTTAAGTATATTTTTTAATACACCATTTTCTGTAGGTGAAAGATTGGTATCGGGCGTCCATCTTGACCAGGCCATATTTCCTTCTGATTTCATCCGAACTACATTTTATTTCTGCCCCGAGTTCATCCTGCTTGTTCTTTCTCTCCATTTTCTGAGACTTATATTTAGCAAACTCTTTAAGTGTTGCCTTTCCGATTCCACGACAGCAGCAGTAGTGAATAAATCAGACGAAGCTGATGATCAAAACACATCCAATAACACTCACTGAGATTATCAAAGTTGAGCCAACAAACTCCCCATCTTGCCTTGTCCAGTGCACATATGAAAGAAGATGGCAGAACCTTGCCAGTAGGGTACTGTTTGCAAATGTTATCAGTGTAGCAGTACAAGCACCTGGCATTTGTCACACAGTCAAACCAAGATGTCAGCTCTCTCGTTGCTCTGAACCCCAGCATGAGCAGGACAGTAGATCCATGTCAACTGCTGGAGGTTTGAGGCCTCTGCTATCCACTCGTATCTAAGCCATCCCTGAAACAGCTTTGTCTTCTTCTTCTTTCGTTTGCTTGAAAATATTGTCTATACCTTCAATATTGTCTTATGTATAAACTTCACTGTCTTTAGTAGTTCACATATAGATCTAGAAAGTTTATTTTCCAGTGTTGTTTTTATGGGCCAGTGGGATTTGTCCTGTATATCATATTCGGGGCAGTTTTGTAGTATGTGCTCTGCAGTTTGGGGGGCCTGTCCGCATGTACACGCAACTAAGCTGTCAATGTTCGTGTACATGTGGCTGTGGAGTCGGTTGTGTCCTGTTCTAAGTCGCAACACACCATTTTGTTCTTGTCTGTTCATATTATGATAAGGGATCAAGATGCTGAGCAGCACATGAGCTGCAGGGGTCAGCGACCCATGGCTGACTGCTAGCGTCAGGGCCAGCGAACCAGAGCTGCCAAGACCCTTCAACACCTCCACGCGGGGATCCTGGATAACAGACAGCAGCAGGGCAGACTGACTAAGGAGAAGGGATCGAAGAGAGAATGCTAACCCTGTACTAAAAAAATGATTGCTGAAGTCGGATGTGTTGGACCGAATGGTGCAAATATCGCAGTGGAGCTGTAAACTACGATACAACGCATTCCGTTCTCAGGACTACATTCTGCTACTTGAGCCCTTTCACGGTTTGGTAGCGGGAGATTGAGAACGAACGAATCCAAGCCAAGCCAATCCAAAGTATGATAATCGTCTTGTGTTACTGTTGGTGGCTTTCTGATTGATTTGATCAACCTTATCTTCTGTTTGTATGTAACTGGCCCATCTCTGCTACGTGATTACCTTTACATTACCACTGTCAATAAAGTACCAATTTACAGCTTGGTAGACTGGAACGTGTTATTATCTCTGGGAATAATCAGCGAACTAGATACGATTTATTTTCATTGAGCTGAATATCTCAAGTTTTACCGTAGCCTCATGTTGGCGAGGGCGTTCTGTACGGACGATCATTCTCGTGACCCTCTTTACGGAAACAATATGGCGGACACCGGTAGTCTGCATCTTTAGACTGACTTGTGTTTGAATTGAATGCCATTTCAAAAATTATTTTTCGTTCGCTTTCAGTGAACAGCCAGTAAAATGGTTTTCGAGTCAATTGTGGTGGAGTTAGTGAACCGCTATCTCGGAGCTTTTGTGGAAAATTTGGATTCATCACAGCTGAGCATTGGGATATGGGGTGGTAAGTTTCATATTTGTCAGATATCATAACGGGTAACGTAATGTAGAATGACCGTCATTAAAAAGTAATAATCACTGGTTCAATAACTGACTTATCCTTAAAATGTCGTTAAATTTTAAACAAGCGCTGATGGTTAAGCGGATATTGAAAGTTCTGCATGTAGAAAGTATGAAATAAAACAGCAAAGGACAACAATAACAGTAATAACACGCAGAGACTACATGATACTGATAGTACTGATAGACACAAGCCAAGGCAGTAATTTGAGTAAACTACTCATTCAGTGGTTTTGCGGATTTGGAGTTTTGTCAAGTATGCAAGCAATGTAACTGAGTGTCATGGCGTTATAACATAAATAGTTATTATTTGAAACAAAAACATTCTCTCTCTGTAACTCAAGTCTTCAGAATAAAATTTTGCAGATGTTTGTGTTTTAGTGAAATTTTAAATAACAGATAGATGCATTGAATGATAAATGTTATCATTAATGTGAATCATTGTTGTTGTATTATTGTAACTGTGTACTGTGTGTGGAACGTCAGTGTCTACATAGTACATTCAATATAATTATAATCATGTAGATCTATTCCAATATACCTGCATAATTACAATACTGTTATTTACATTTCTGCTCCCTGCGTAGGTAGATTCCATGTCCATTGCAAGTATAAATTAGGTAATTTAATTATCACTTTATTATTATACTGGTTTAGACTTAGACAGAGACTCTACGAAGTATGTATCTATACAACCAGTTTCATTTACATTTACTTGAATTAAAAACTATGCACGTGCAATCTATTCTTCAATGCATTAATTGCCCCTGCCTCCACTACATCCCGGGGCAATGCATTCCACACATTCAATTTGAGTGTTAATTTGACTTTTTGTTATAGTAAATTACAGTATGTAGACTACCATACCGTATAGTCTACCACATGTTATGTTAATCTTAGTTAACTACCTGGAGCCATGAAACAGGCAATTTTTACTCCCTCCAACTCCAGATACAACCATAATCATTGATAATGCCTGGAGGCTGGCTCAGTTGAATCTGGGGTGAAAGTTAAGTATTTAATCTACTGCAACTTGTTATTCATATCCTCGTAAAAAGTGATTATGGAAGAATCTTTATGGGTTTGATACACTCCTATGTAAAACGAACTTGCAAAGTGTTACAGAAAATTTGTTTGTTCAGAAAATATTGTTGTGTCATAGTTTACAGTGAGGCTGCACCTTGTGGCCTGCCACATCTTTTTAGCTCTGCACTTTTGGGGCTGGGTTTGCCCCTTGGAGATGGAAAATGGTTCGCTCACCCTGATGCAAGCAGCCAGCTATGAGTCACTGACTGCTGTCAACTGATTTACAGATGTGTCCTTGGACCCCTTACAGAAATAACCACTGCAGGAGCATAAACCAGCTTTTGTACAGTCTTCTTACAGGGATTCCACCTTGTAGTTAGAAATAGGCAGGATCTATATACACATATTCCAGTCTCTATACAACTTGTCTTCAATCCTTCATAATTCTAGTTGATTTTGTGTTTTTGTGATATACACCCTAGGGTAGAATAGAACTGACTAAGTAAGTAGTGATTAAACCTTCTGATCATTGGGAAAATAAGTTCTTTACTATTATTTTCCATTATTAACACTTGGAAGATTGCTTATAGAACCATCTTCTTTGTTCGTTCTCAATCTCCCGCTACCAATCCCTGAAAAGGGCTTTGCAAGTAGCAGGATGTTGTCCAGAGAACGGAATGCGTTGTGTCGTAGTTTACAGCTTGACTGCGATATTTGCACCTTTCAGTCCAACACATCTGACTTTAGCAGGCATTTTTGAGTACCGGGTTGCCTTCCCTCTTCAATCCCTTCTACTTAGCTAGTCTGCTCTATTGCAGCCTGTTATCCAAGATCTTCTTCTTAGAACGCCGTCAGACGTCAACCTGTATTTTTTAGAAAAAAGCAGCGTTCATCCTGAGGCTGTCGACACTGCCATAGAGCTTGTCTAGTGTTGGCACTGGGGATGGCCACATTTGCTTTCTCTGATCCTCGTATGTCGGGCAGTTTTGCAGCAAATGTTCAGCGGTCATTTTCCCGGTACCACACGAGCATTCGTCAGTGCCACCTATCTTCAATTTGTTGAATAGGTGGTACCTCAGTCAATTGTGGCCAGTGCGAAGTCTGAAGACCACGACCTGCTCTCTTCTGTTCAACTGGTAATAAGCATCATTTTTTGTGTATCCAGTATGTTCTGTTTCCCATTTGGCCATGTATCTGGCCCTAATAAGCCTTTTTGACTCTTCGTATGTCACACTTGTATCTGGTTTTAGTAGTCTTGCACCTTCTTTTGCCAGTCTGTCTGCCTCCTTGTTGCCTTGGATGTTACAGTGGGATGGAACCCACTGTACCACTACTCTTTTTGGTGCGGACTGCTGGCATAGTTGACAGAGTACTGCTCTTAAATCATTAAGTTCAGTATTTTTCTGGCTTTTTAGTGCTGTGACTACGGCCAGGGCATTTGTAAGCAGGACTATATGGCTTTCATTCCTTTTACCTGTCACCATTTCTTCTACTGCAGCCCTCAGTGCCTGTGCCTCCGCTCTGAAATTGCTTGTGTATTTTTCAGTTGCCACTGATAGTGTTATTTTTCTGCCATTTTGTAGGCTCAGGAATACCCCTGCCCCTCCGTTCTATGTTGTGTTTGTTACAGAACTGTTGGTGTATTCATGGGTCTAGTCCATGCTTGGATAGTTTTTCGTTATGTACCTCAGGGTTGTATCTCTTCTTTCTTTTTCAGTCTAGCTGTTTTTGTTTCCAATACCTGGTATATTTTCTACCACCTCTGGAAATATATGCTGCCTCCAGGTAGGTTTGCGTACAGTAGGGATGGGCTTTCAGTCCAACACATCTGACTTTAGCAGGCATTTTTGAGTACCGGGTTGCCTTCCCTCTTCAATCCCTTCTACTTAGCTAGTCTGCTCTATTGCAGCCTGTTATCCAAGATCACCACAATCAGATGTAGAAGGTCTTGGCTACTCTGGTTCACTTGCTGGCCCTGACGCTAGCAGTCAGTTATGGGTCACTCATCCACTGCTCAGCATCTTGATCCCGCTTATATAACCAACTTTTATGCTTACAGGAGAACCCATACGTCCTCAATCCCTTTCACTGCGGAAAGTGCTGACAACAGCACAAACTTCATAGCTCAAAAATGTTCTACTTTCTTTCTCATGTACCCATTTTACAGGTTCATTCATGAAAATATGACATACTCTTCTGTTAAACTGAACATGATTTGAACTGTAAGCAGTTTTTTATGTTTGGGGAAAGGTAAAAGTATGATGGAATGAAATTTGGAGAATGGGGCAGGTGTTGAAAATCTGGAGAATATGATGGGTGTTGAAAATCTGGTGTATAGGATGGATGTTGAAAATCTGGTGTATAGGATGGGTGGTGAAAATCTGGTGTATATGATTGGTGTTGAAAATTTGGAGAATATGATGGGTGTTGAAAATCTGGAGAATATGGTAGGTGTTGAAAATCTGGAGAATATGGTAGGTGTTGAAAATCTGGTGTATAGGATGGGTGTTGAAAATCTGGAGAATATGGTGGGTGTTGAAAATCTAGAGTATATGATGGGTGTGGAGAAATTTTCATATTCAAATCATAGGCTGCTTGCTGCATACGGTAAAGGAGAGGAAAACTTTGAGTGCATGTTATCCATAGCTTTCTGGGCCCAGCCTTTCTTACTTTAGTTAGGAAATCTGTATCGCACTGTCCACTCTTTATGTGTTTCCACGAGCAAGGTCATCTGTCTGCCTCCCTAAAGACGGTCTGCATCACTTTTCCTGCAGAGTTCTGTGTTCTCAGCTTTGTAGGTGTTGGGGAACCTGGTGTTTTCAATTGCCTGCTGAAAATGTTGGATTCGAGGTCATAATAGTGAACCAAAGTCTCATCTACTGTCTCCTTGATCTTCAAAATATATGGCTGATGCTTTTTTAGCAACTCTTTACAGCAATTCACTCTCATTTGCTTCTTGTCATGTGTCAGCAGATGTGGACACCCACTTTCCTCATCTTAAGTTAGTTGTGCAAAATTATACTAACTGTTGTTTTACTAAGTTTTACTGTACTAGCTCTCTCCGCGATTGTCATTTTTCAATCATGGCCAATTTTTTCTTCACTCTTGCTGCATTTCCACCATTGCACTCCGAGTCAGGCCTTTCAGATCTTGGCAGATCAGCAACAATTGAGTGGCTACACTGTCTACACCTATTTTACCGACTTGTATGGCTTGGCTTCGTTCATTCTCAATCTCCCACTACCAAACACAAAGGGCTTAAGTAGCAGAATGTAGTCCAGAGAACGGAATGCGTTGTCGTAGTTTACAGCTTGACTGCGATATTTGCACCTGTCGGTCCTTCTTCTTCTTCTTCTGCGTACACAGTCAGACAGTAACCATTATTTTCTCGAAAAAAGCGGCGGTCATCCTGAGACTCTCGCCACTACCATAGAGCTTGTCTTGCAGTTCCACTGGCAATGGCCACATCTGCTCTCTCTGATCCTCGTATGTCGGGCAGTTCTGCAGCAGATGTTCAGTGGTCATTTTACCAGTACCGCACGGGCATTCGTCGGTACACCCTATCTTCAGTTTGTTGAATAGGTGGTACCTCAGTCTGTTGTGGCCAGTGCGAAGTCTGAAGACAACGACCTGCTCTCTTCGGTTCAACTGGTAATAGGCATCGTTTTTGGTGTAACCAGTATGTTCGGTTTCCCACTTGGACACGTATCTGGCTTTGATAAGCCGTTTTGACTCTTCGTACGTCATACTGGTATCTGTTTGTGGTAGCCTTGCACCTTCTTTTGCCAGTCTGTCTGCCTCCTCGTTGCCTTAGATGTTGCAGTGTGACGGAACCCACTGTACCACCACCCTTTTTGGTGCGGACTGCTGGCACAGTTTGCAGAGTGCTGCTCTTAAGTCATTAAGCTCAGTGTTTTTCTGGCTTTTTAGCGCTGTGACTACTTCGAGAGCATCTGTCAGCAGGACTATATGGCTCTCATTTTCACTGTGTGTTACCATTTCTTCCACTGCCGCCCTCAGTGCCTCTGCCTCTGCTCTGAAATTGCTTGTGTACTTACCAGTAGCGAATGACAGTGTTATTTTTCTGCCATTTGGTAGGTTCAGGAATGCTCCTGCCCCTCCGTTCTGTGTAGTGTTTGTTACAGAACCGTCGGTGTATGCATGGGTCCAGTCCATGCTTGGGTAGCTTTTCGTTATGAAGCTTAGGGTAGTGTCTCTCCTTTCTTTTTCACTCTGGCAGTTTTTGTTTGCAATACCTGGTATATTTTCTACCACCTCTGGAAATATATCCTGCCTCCAAGTAGGTTTTCGTACAGTAGTGATGGGTTTTGGTGTTGTTAGTGCGTTTATGGTATCTTCGTGCATCTTTGCTTTGGCTATTTCTGCAAAGTTTCTCCGCTTTAGTTTCCCATTTCCCAAATTGTTTAGTCTCTGGTACATTGGATGGTCCGTCAGTCTTCGGAGTTTCTCTGACTGCAGCTGGGCTCTGCAGTCTCTTCTATCGGTCATGGATTGCAGTTTTGTAATCTTTTCAAGTTCTACAATTGGCGTTGACTTCATGCCACCTGTTATAATTCTCATGGCTTGGTTTTGAAGTTTGTTAACTTTATCGAAGTTCGCCTTCGCTGCTGTTGTCCATGCCGCAATGCCATACTCGAGAACTGGTCTCACTCTTCCAGTGTAGTTTCTTTAGTATGCCTTCGTCTGCTCCCCAGCTTGTGCCAGCAAGTTTCCTCATGATCGCCATTCTTTCTCTGGCTTTCATTCGGTTTCTCTCAATCTGACTTTTCCATGTCATGCGCCGATCAAATGTGACTCCCAGATAGGTTGGGTTGTCGTTTGGCTGCAGGATTTTGCCATTTAGGCTTAATTTGGTACTTTGGGGTTTTAATGAGAGCGAGAATATTGTGCACGTGGTTTTCTCCTCGTTTATTTTGACCAGCAGCAGGGCAGACTGGCTAAGGAGAAGGGATCGAAGAGAGAATGCTAACCCGGTACTCAAAAAATGATTGCTGAAGTCGGATGTATTGGACCGAAAGGTGTAAATATCGCAGTGAAGCTGTAAACTACGACACAACGCATTCCGTTCTCTGGACTACATTCTGCTACTTAAGCCCTTTGAGGTCTTGGTAGCGGGAGATTGAGATGGAGAAGAATAGTATCCTGGCATTGGATGATGAAAACAGCACATGACGGAGAATGCTGCATGAAGAGTGTTGCTAAGAGACCCTGCGCCACCATAATCCGCAGGGACTAAGTTGAATAAGATTCTCATCTTCTACTTTATCCATTTGGGTTGTTAGATGCTGTGGGGAGGTGCAGTTTTCTTTTGTGTGCCAGAGATGTCTTAGGGAGGTGTAGTTTCTCTCTCATGTGCCAGATGTATCACCAACGCTGTTGTTGTACCATTTTATTTCCAGTATCTAATTGATACCTACTGTATTCTATTTCTTCTTCTTCATCGTATGCAGTCAGACAGTAACCATTATTTTTTCGAAAAAAGCGGCCGTCATCCTGAGGCTGTCGACACTGCCATAGAGCTTGTCTTGCAGTTCCACTGGTGATGGCCACATCTGCTCTCTCTGATCCTCGTATGTCGGGCAGTTCTGCAGCAGATGCTCAGCGGTTATTTTCCCGGTACCACACGGGCATTCGTCGGTACCACCTATCTTCAATTTGTTGAATAGGTGATACCTCAGTCTATTGTGGCCAGTGCGAAGTCTGAAGACAACGACCTGCTCTCTTCTGTTCAACTGGTAATAGGCATCGTTTTTGGTGTAACCAGTATGTTCAGTTTCCCATTTGGTCATGTATCTGGCTTTAATAAGCCGTTTTGACTCTTCGTACGTCATACTGGTATCTGTTTGTGGTAGTCTTGCACCTTCTTTTGCCAGTCTGTCTGCCTTGGATGTTGCAGTGTGATGGGACCCACAGTACCACTACCCTTTTTGGTGTGGACTGCTGGCATAGTTGACAGAGTACTGCTCTTAAGTCATTAAGCTCAGTGTTTTTCTGGCTTTTTAGCGCTGTGACTACGGCGAGAGCATCTGTAAGCAGGACTGTATGGCTTTCATTTTCTTTATGTGTCACCATTTCTTCCACTGCCACCCTCAGTGCCTCTGCCTCCGCTCTGAAATTGCTTGTGTACTTACCAGTAGCGAATGACAGTGTTATTTTTCTGCCATTTGGTAGGTTCAGGAATGCTCCTGCCCCTCCGTTCTGTGTAGTGTTTGTTACAGAACCGTCGGTGTATGCATGGGTCCAGTCCATGCTTGGGTAGTTTTTCGATATAAAGCTTAGGGTAGTATCTCTCCTTTCTTTTTCAGTCTGGCAGTTTTTTTGTTTCCAATACCTGGTATATTTTCTACCACCTCTGGAAATATATGCTGCCTCCAGGTAGGTTTTCATACAGTAGTGATGGGCTTTGGTGTTGTTAGTGCGTTTATGGGATCTTCGTGCATCTTTGCTTTGGCTATTTCTGCAAAGTTTCTCCGCTTTAGTTTCCCATTTTCCAAATTGTTTAGTCTCTGGTGCATTGGATGGTCAGTCAGTCTTCGGAGTTTCTCTGACTGCAGCTGGGCTCTGCAGTCTCTTCTATCGGTCATGGATTGCAGTTTTGTAATCTTTTCAAGTTCTACAATTGGCGTTGACTTCATGCCTCCTGTTATAACTCTCATGGCTTGGTTTTGAAGTTTGCTAACTTTATCGAAGTTCGCCTTTGCTGCTGTTGTCCATGCCGCAATGCCATACTCGAGAACTGGTCTCACTCTTCCAGTGTATAGTTTCTACTGTATTCTATTTCCAATTGCCAAGGAATTTTAAACGTGCTCGACACTGAACACAGGAGTCGGATCTCACTACCCAGAGATCAGGGGAATTTTTTCCAGAAGATCCACGTGAAAAAGAATTCTGAAAACTTTTCCGTCTGCGTTCGTTCTCAATCTCTCGTTACAAAGTCCTGAACAGGGCTATGCAAGTAGCAGGATGTAGTCTGGAGAATGGAATGAACTTTGCAGCTAGTTAGCAGCTTGACTGCGATAATTACACGTTTCGGTCCGACACACCCGTCTTCGGCAGTGTCTTGTAATGCTTACAGTCCCGTGCATCCGACTTCCAACACGCTTCGTAAAAACGAGTTTACTTTCCAAAGTGACACTTCCTTTGCTGAATTCGAATGTATGCATGTTTGAATTATGAGCCATGTCACCGACCACCTGGCTATGCAGACCCACCTAATGGTGGGATTAATGGCAATGTGGCAGCTGTAAACATGAGTAAATGTGATCAATGCTATGTGTCATGCTGGTATGCGAAACATTTCTTTCTCACAGTTATCATCGTTGTAATTTTTCATTTGAATTTTGCCCAGGCAGCAACTGTTAAGCCTACTCTTTTCGAATGAATGCAGAAGAAGAAGAAGAGAAGAACTTACACAGTATTAGCCTATTTCTTCTTAAGAAAAAATGCACTACTGTCAGAAGCAAGGCGTGTGTGTCCTTGAACATTCTTGGTAGTTTTAACACTGAAGTACCATTTATCGATAGTTTTTTTTTTTTTGTGTGTGTGTGTTCGTCTTATTCTGTATTCCTCAAGACGGTGTGCGTTGCACTGGTTTTTATTTTGCGTCTGTAGGCCCAATGCATCCGACTTCTGCATGCATTTTATGTAAGGGTCTGCTTCCTCCTGCATTTCGTAAGGGTTTCCTTCCTGGCAGTAACGGCCGGTGCTGTGATGGGGTTCGAAACCAGCACTTTCTGGTTGTGAGCCGTGTTACTTAACCACTAGCCGACGCAGTCCCCTTATCGATGGATTTAGTAGGTTTAAATTGTGTCAGTGGAGTTCATTTAGATTCATCATCATAAGTTAGCGTAGGTACAATCTATTCGAATCGTAATATCATTAATAATCGTGCGAGAGTCGTTATGTAATAACGATTAACAACTGATTATTTTTTATTCGTTAATCAAACATGTTTACAGATGAGCACTTTTGTCAAGCCCTGAAGATACCAGGTATACAAAATAATCTCAATCAATGAATCGATCAAAACTGGTGGACTCCCTTTCGAACACATGTCTTCAACAAACATGCTGTTCTCCTGTCGTGAGCTCATCTGTTTCAGCATTTGTTATGTTATTATATGTATGGGGATAGAAAGAATTGTTAGTTTTCTTTCCACTTGTGCCGTTGAGCATCGTGGGAAGCTTAAGTCGTCTGTCCTGCGCTATGTCGGTCAATGTTACCCAGTGTCACCACACAGTTACTATGTGATCTATTGACCTGCTTAGCGGCCGTTATAAGCCATCAGTGGAAGTTGATGAGGGTGCATTCTTGTGAGATTGCCTGGAAATGTATTCGGCACATAACGTAGTGCCGACCATACTTCGAATGTTGTCGTTAAGCATTGTGTCTCTGCTAGTAACACCGATGACCTTCCTCAAACGTTTAATTTCACGTCTCGAAATTCTGCTCTTATACGCCCTGGACATGAGAGGTAATGTTTGTCCAACATAAAAATATAAATCTTCATCTCCAATAAAAAGTCAGTTCTAAGCTACAACCTTCTTCATCGTGGACTTAGTCGTTCGCCTTGTTACAGCGAGGCTGTGCCTTTCAGAACATTAATAGCCACATTTCAACATTTCACTGTGTACAAAGTCAGAACATTCGTAGGCAACAGAAAATGGAGGGGGAGGGGTATTACTGAGCCTAACAAACGGTAGAAAGATAACACTGTCAGTAAAAGTAAAGTAACCCATAGCATTACTGCCGTAGGGGTGTGAGGTGTTAGCGATCTCACATTTCAAAGGCTCGGCTATATGAGGGCAGTAGCCATCTCCTCTCCCTTGCTGCTTTTACTTCCTGGACTGAACGGTGCCCATTTAAGGCTGGGTCGAACCGGGAACCGTTGCAGTCTGAAAAAACATTTTCGCCTTAACTGGGGAATGAACCCAGGACCACTCAGATGCGAAACCAGCTTACTAACCACTGCGCTACGCAGTGGCAACTGGAAAATTCTCAATCAATTTCAGAGTAGAGGCATTGAAAGCTACAGGAGAAAGTAATGAAAGCCAGATAGTCTTGTTTACAGATGCCCTGTCTATGGTTACAGCATTAAAAAGCCAGAAAAATACTGAACTAAATGACTTAAGATCAACTATGCTAACTATGTCCAATAGAGTCGTGGTACAGTGGGTTACATCCCACTGTAACATTCAAGGCAGCGAGGAAGCAGACATACTGGCAAAAGAAGATGGGAGGTTACCACAGCGAGAATCTAGTGTGACCTACGTTAGATACATGGCCAAATAGGAAACAGAGCATACTGGCTACACAAAAAATGATGCTTATTACCAGTTGAACCGAAGAGAGCAGGTGGTGGTCTTCAGACTTCACACAAACCACAACAGACTGAGGTACCATCTATTCAATAAACTGAAGATAGGTGCTACTGATGAATGCACCTGTGGTATAGGAAAAATGACCGCTGAACATCTGCTACAAAATTGCTCAACATACGAGGACCAGAGAAAGCACACGTGACCATCATCAGTGCCAACACTAGACAGGCTCTATGGCAGTGTTGACAGCCTCGGGATGACCACTGCTTACTTTGAACATCTGATAGTGTACGAAGAAGAGTTAGTTAGACCTAGATTGGAGTACTGTGTACAGGTGTGGAGTCCTTATCATAGAGGGGATATAAACATGCTGGAAAGAATACAAAAAAGAGCGACAAAGCTGATAGTGGGATTCCAGAATTACAGTTATGAGGAAAGACTCAGAAATACTGTGTACAGTGTCTAGAAGAGAGAAGAATTCGTGATGACTTAATACAGGTTTATAAGATGATCAGAGGAATGGATAAATTGGACTATAACAAGTTTTTTTTTAAATACAGCCATCCACAATAACAAGCTACAAGCTGACTAAAGAGAGTTCCAGATTAGATACTTGGAAATATTGTTTTAGTCAGAGAGTGGTGTCTGCTTGGAATGCATTGCCAGGGGAGGTAGTGGAGGCAGGGACAGTTAATGCATTTAAGAATAAACTCATAGCGCACAGCTTTTAGAGCAAGGTGATGTAAATATAACTGGTTGTATACAGACTCTGCAAGGTCTTCTAGACCAGTGTAACAGTTCCAACCGGAGCAAGAGAGTTTAAGGCAGGGGTGATGTGGTTGACGACTGAGAACAAAGGTACCTGAATGCATGCCAAGGTCACTCTCTGTCTGGTCACCACACCAAGGTCACTCACCGTCTCAACAAAGCGAATCGGAGTTGGGGAAAGAATGTACAGGTGGGAACTGACCACTGGCATTCCGATTTGAACAGTAGGGGGTGAGTGACAGACGGGACGGCAGCGAAGCTTGCTGCGGTAGATGATTGACGTGTGTGCAAAGTATTTCGTTCCAATAACGACTGAATAGAGCCATCCCCCTGAGATCCATTGGTCAGCTCTGATACTGCTTGAGTGTATATAACACTAGACAAAGTTTAGCTCAAGCAGGCTGGCATGGAGAGGGGATGAGTGAATGTAGATAGGAGTCAGTTTAGCTCAAGAGGCTGGCATGGAGAGGGAATGAGTGAATGTAGATAGGAGTCTGGTTTAGCTCACCGATTTAGATAGAGGAGCGATTGATAGACTGTTGTACGAATGTTGGAGATAGAACAGGATCGCTCAAATAGAACATACGCAATTGAGTCGGGGTCCAGCCGCTCAACTAGGTGTGTGTGGGAGTTTTGTATTAATAGATAATCTGAACGTATGTTGTAAGCAGGGCACATTGTGAACGAGGTATGTCCAGATCGCCCGCCTGAGGGGATTTGAGTGAGGAAGAGTTTTTGATAAGGTGTGTTGAGGACGCAGTTAAATAGATGTATGTGCGGCAATAGAACCGGATTTTAGATAGTTGGGAATTCCATCAATAGCTAATGCTTAAAATTTCTGCTTTAGTTAATATTTATATTAACATATATATAATATAGGAATAATTAGTTAAGATGATATGTATTGTATTGTGTTTGTAATTTCACAACTCATTTTTTTGGTATGAGTATTATATAATAAATATGCCATCTTATGTGTGCTATATTATTTGCAGTGTGTGGTCATGATGATGTGGATGAGTGTGATAATGTTCTAAGTTAGAATAACCCTAGGGCAAACAGTGGGATCTGCTACACCAGTATAATGACGTTAAGTTAAGAAGAACAGTCGTATCCACATTTCAACATTTCACTTTGTACAAACTCAGAACATTCGTAGCCACATTTAAACAGAACACTATAGACAAAATCACAACATTTTCTTTTTTAGTTTTCTTGTAAGCAACCGACTCAATTATGTAATTTAAATTTGTGGCAGTTTATCATTTTCTGTGGAGAAAATGGTCAGATCAGACAACGAATCTTTGCAGAGGAAGACTGTCAATGCTTTTACCAATTTTGAAATTAACTGTACTGTAATCCTGGTGTTCACTCAGGCACCTTTTGTGCCCTGTGGCAAGTAGCAAAATGTTGTCTAAACTCATCTCTGTCCCTTGCCATAAAGCACAATCCCGGACCAAGGCCCTGTCGAAGGCCATCTCACTGGTGAATGTCCGGGGTGAGGATTATAGGTGTGGGCTCATATTAATAATTTAAACAAATTTCTTATTTCTTACCAAATTAATTATCAATTACATTTCTTTTTGGAACAAGACATTGATGAAGTTCACCGCTATTGGCTGCAAACACACACGCACACCAGGACACGCACACCTTCCCACCAATTGAATTATGGGGCCCTTAGTCCATATGTAAATCCGGTACTGACTATATATATATATGTTGTTGAATTTGTTATGTTGCTCTGTGTTCTTTTCTTACTGTGGTCTTATCTTGTGTTGTTCTCTGTTTATTTCTTGTTGTGGACTACTTTTATGTTGTTCTCTGTTCATTTCTTGTTGTGGACTACATTTATGTTGTTCTCTGTTCATTTCTTGTTGTGGACTACTTTTATGTTGTTCTCTGTTTATTTTTTGTTGTTGGCTACATTTATGTTGCTCTCTGTTCATTTCTTGTTGTGGGCTACTTTAATGTTCTCCGTTCATTTCTTGTTGTGGACTACTTTTATGTTGTTCTCTGTTCATTTCTTGTTGTGGGCTACTTTTATGTTGTTCTCTGTTCATTTCTTGTTGTGGACTACATTTATGTTGTTCTCTGTTCATTTCTTGTTGTGGACTACATTTATGTTGTTCTCTGTTTATTTCTTGTTGTGGACTACTTTTATGTTGTTCTCTGTTTATTTTTTGTTGTTGGCTACATTTATGTTGCTCTCTGTTCATTTCTTGTTGTGGACTACTTTTATGTTGTTCTCTGTTCATTTCTTGTTGTGGGCTACTTTTATGTTGTTCTCTGTTTATTTTTTGTTGTGGGCTACTTTTATGTTGTTCTCTGTTTATTTTTTGTTGTTGGCTACATTTATGTTGCTCTCTGTTCATTTCTTGTTGTGGGCTACTTTTATGTTCTCTGTTCATTTCTTGTTGGGGACTACTTTTATGTTTTCTTTTTATTTCTTGTTGTGGACTACTTTTATGTTGTTCTCTGTTCATTTCTTGGTGTGGGCTACATTTATGTTGTTCGCTGTTTATTTCTTGTTGTGGACTACTTTTATGTTGTTCTCTGTTTATTTCTTGTTGTGGACTACTTTCATGTTGTTCTCTGTTTATTTCTTGTTGTGGAATACTTTTATGTTGTTCTGTTTATTTCTTGTTGTGCACTACTTTTATGTTGTTTTGTTTATTTCTTGTTGTGGACTACTTTTATGTTGTTCTATGTTTATTTCTTGTTGTGCACTACTTTTATGTTGTTCTCTGTTTATTTCTTGTTGTGGACTACTTTTATGTTGTTCTATGTTTATTTCTTGTTGTGGACTACTTTTATGTTGTTCTCTGTTTATTTCTTGGTGTGGACTACTTTTATGTTGTTCTCTGTTTATTTCTTGGTGTGGACTACTTTTATGTTGTTCTCTGTTTATTTCTTGGTGTGGACTACTTTTATGCTCTCTGTTCATTTCTTGTTGTAGACTACTTTTATGTTGTATTCAGTTTATTTCTTGTGGGCAACACTGCTATGAGCTAGCTAGACTAGTGGATAACACATGATTCAGACATTATCCTGTGCCATGGATCCGCACAAATTCCTGACCGTATTGCTGTCTATCAGTTTTTCATTGATTGTCTTCTTCATGTCAAAAAGCACCCAGTATTTTCTGTGCTTGTTGTTATGGTGAGCCCTAACCTTTCCCTGATCATAACAAGCCAATTAGGAACAGACTCCTTAATTCAGTATGCGTAATTAGAGGTCTGGGATCAAACAAATCACGTCGCTGTATAAGCGGGCGATGTCACAAATAAATTATAGCCATTTTGTGCATTCGGTTAAAATATTCTATCAATTTCGCAACCCGGTAATTGTGATAATTGCTATTTTTGTTTCTAAGAATCGATGTCACTGCACCCCCGGCATACCCATAGGTGCTCAGTCTCTCAGCAAATGTCAAAGGGTTTGGATGCTAATGGCCCCTATAGCTCGCTGGTTGTACACTCTCCTGCTCCGTCCTCTCATGTGCCCCATTCTGCTCGAACCTCCAAAGATGTTGAAACTTTGTAGTTTGTGGATTGCTGACTCATCTATTTCGGTGTCCTCATCCAACAAGCGATCATGGATTGATTTCAAAATGTCATCCCTATCCATCACTAATGTGCCCATGATGGGAGCTTGTGAAGCCAAGATGTCAGCTCTTTCATTGCCCTCAATCCCAGCATGAGCAGGACAGTAGATCCATGTCAACCCCCGGAGGTTTGAGGCCTCAACAGCTGCTATCCACTCATACCTCAGCCATCCCTTCTGTACCTTCTGAAGTACGGCTTGCGCGTCAGTTATGACGACTGACCTTGTTGAAGGGGTCTCAGATAGCCATCCTAACGCTGAGGCGATTGCTTCTATCTCCATTCTCATACTGGAGGTTGTTGACGTGTATGCCCCTGTCCTCTCACTCCAGCTGAGAAACCCCAGCCTGAAATCCCACTGCGTTGATGTATCTATCTGGCTTGACTTCGTTCGTTCTCAATCTCCCGCTACCTAACCCTGAAAAGGGCTAAATTAGCAGAATGTAGTCCAGAAAACGGAATGCGTTGTGTCGTAGTTTATATGTTGACTGCGATGTTTGCGCATTTCTGTCCGACACATCCGACTTCAGCATGTATTTTTTGAGTACCAGGTTAGCATTCCCTCTTCGATCTCTTCTCCTTAGCCAGTCTGCCCTGTTGCAGCCTCTTATCCAGGATCACCGCGTGAAGGTGTAGAAGGGTCTTGGCAGCTCTGGTTCGCTGGCCCTGACGCTAGCAGTCAGCTATGGGTCGCTGACCACTGCAGCTCATGTATCTATCTTATGTGTTCTCAATTATCAACTGATTCACCTCGAGCTCTGCTCACCCGTTGCCCAATTCTCTGCATTCCTTGCCTAAGGTCATGATGACTCTCTCTAATACCATCACACGTTTTGACCATTCTGCCCCCTTGGCTATAATCGCATTGTTATAAAACAATATATGAATTATGTTTCAATCTTTTTTTGATTCATTGTACAATTAAGTATTTCAGATGCTATTAATTGTGTTGTAAAGTGTTCATAAATACAATAGGGGCTGGAGATGCAACACAGGGAATGAGTGAACAGTAGCCAGAGACTCGTAGCTGGCTGCTTGCATTGGTCAACGGACCACTGCTGACCCAGACCTTGTCCCTCCACCAACAGGCGGTCTTGGGTGCAGGCGGCTGAACCATCTGGCTAAGAGAATAGGGATTGCAGTGGATATGCAAACCCGGGACCCAATCAAGTCGGATGAAAGACACAGATATCGAAGCCTTGATCTAACCCAGGACACAGCGTGATTGTGGTCTATTTCCAGGATCACTACTTGGAGGTGGAATAGGGTCTTGGCCAAGTATGGGTCACTGGCCATGATACAAGCATCCAGTTATGGGTCGCTGGCCATGATACAAGCATCCATCTATGGGTCACTGGCCATGATACAAGCATCCAGTTATGGGTCGCTGGCCATGATACAAGCATCCATCTATGGGTCACTGGCCATGATACAAGCATCCAGCTATGGGTCACTGACCATGATACAAGCATCCAGCTATGGGTCACTGACCATGATACAAGCATCCAGCTATGGGTCACTGGCCATGATACAAGCATCCATCTATGGGTCACTGACCATGATACAAGCATCCAGCTATGGGTCACTGACCATGATACAAGCATCCAGCTATGGGTCACTCACCATGATACAAGCATCCATCTATGGGTCACTGACCATGAAACAAGCATCCAGCTATGGGTCACTGGCCATGATACAAGCATCCAGCTATGTGTCACTGGCCATGATACAAGCATCCAGCTATGGATCACTGGTCATGATACAAGCATCCAGCTTTGGGTCGCTGACCACGATACAAACTGCCAGCTATGGTCGCTGACCACAATAATATCATGCGCTAACATTTCCCTGTCGGGGGCCACACGTTGTGTATCAATCATTCTATCAAAGCCCATCGCTCCGCTAGATGGATGTACCATCGACCACATCTTGCCAGCATACACGGTCCTAGGCCGCTCTTTCTGCTTCTGTCCATGTGTAATCGTAGTTCCCTTCTCTACGTCCATGTGTAATCGTAGTTCTCTTCTCAACGTCCATGTGTAATCGTAGTTCCCTTCTCTACGTCCATGTGTAATCGTAGTTCTCTTCTCGACGTCCATGTGTAATCGTAGTTCCCTTCTCTACGTCCATGTGTAATCGTAGTTCTCTTCTCAACGTCCATGTGTAATCGTAGTTCCCTTCTCTACGTCCATGTGTAATCGTAGTTCTCTTTCACAATCTGTTCTCCGTGAATTTCTCTTCTACATGTTAGTCAGGGCCAGGTGAAACATACTGATCAGACTGTGTTAGTCAGGGTCAAGAAAAACATACTCATCGAACTATATTAGTTAGTAGCAGGTGAAATATACCGGCAAATATCCCCACCTCACTTTCATGCAGTTCTCTGTGAAAACTGACAGTTTTATGGGGACACGCAGATGAAACCTAGTATAGCACACTCGCTTTGTGAGGTGGGGGTGTGTCAACCTTCGCGGGAATGTAATGAAAGCTACTACAACCCGCCACTTAACGACCTTTTCAGGACGTACAGAAGAGTAATCTTACTCGGGAGGGCATTCATCATCATCATTTTAATCTTAAAATAAACACATTTTTAATACCAAAGAGTAAAATAAAATAAAATAATCGTCCCCGATTGACGGCCACAAATAAAACATTAGTATGTCATTTCAATATATTCCTTGAAGGAATTATGAGTGAGCCACTTAGAGGTCACGTTGGTACTGTCAAGATAGGGAGCCGAACGATTACCA
This sequence comes from Ariolimax columbianus, assembly GCA_036924085.1. Lineage (NCBI taxonomy): Eukaryota > Metazoa > Mollusca > Gastropoda > Stylommatophora > Arionidae > Ariolimax > Ariolimax columbianus. The sequence goes on along the minus strand of JAVGWX010000025.1, from coordinate 22,435,379 downwards.
ACCTTCGTTTTGCAGATGATATTGGCGGGTTCAGAAGCAGAGCTCCAGGAATGGGTCAGAAGGCTCGATGAAACAGCTCTTGACTATGGTAATAAACGCTGAAAGGACACAATTAATGACCAACAACGCCGAGGGCTTCAACAGCAGAATAAAAGCTAACGGTCAGGAACTCGAAGTGGTTGACAGTTGTAAATACCTGGGTTCGATTGTCAGTGATGAAGGATCAAAATGTGAGGTGTTGGCCAGAATAGCACAGACAATAGCGGCGCTTGCACGGCTTAACAAAATCTGGCAGGATAAACGGTTAGGACTATGCACGAAAATCAGATTAATGCGTACACTGGTCCTGTCAATATTCCTCTATGCGTGTGAGACATGGACAGTTACAGCTGACCTTCAACGAAGGATACAGGCCTTGGAGATGAGATGTTTCCGAAGACTTTTAAACGTCACGTACAAAGATCGAGTAACAAATGAGGAAATACGAGATAGAATTACAACAGCAATAGGGCCTTTTGAAGACCTCTTGGCAACTGTCAAAAGAAGGAAACTCGCTTGGTACGGTCACATATCGAGATCAAACGGTCTTGCAAATACGATCCTCCACAGAAAGGTGCAAGGCAGACGACGAAGAGGCCGTCCCAAAAAGAGATGGGAGGACAACATAAAAGAATGGACCAATCTCTGACCAGAAGAGGCACAGATAGCGGCCAGCTGACAGAGAAGGGTGGCGTGGTGTTGTGAGGATGTCTTCATGTGTGCCCCAGCGACCTCATCGGTTACGGGATGACCTGACCTGATGTCATAAGAGCTATTTTTAGATGCTATGCTCCTGATTTAGTTGTAACATAACTCTGACATATACCGTAAACCTCCCAGCTGACTGGCACCACGAGTTCGATTTTTACACACACATAATAAAATGCATTTTGAAGTGCATCTAATTGATGTGTATTGAATAGTAGGCGGTCTTCATTGCACGTGATGGACGAACATCAGTTCCATCGCAGACACTGCTGTCAGGGATGAAGTGTTCAGTATCACCATCATTTATCCACCGGGCTCCCCTTGGAACATAGTGCTGTAGGTTTATCAAAGCGATAAACAGAAACGCTGGGCGATCGAATCCCGCGATTTTCCAAGCGACCTCTAGTCTCACGGGAGGTAAGACCAGAATGTCACATTCCGGGTTACATCCAGTCGTCTTGCCACTGGTACAAGGTAGCTCGGGACAAGATAGTGAGGTCGATGACCAGCGCGGTTTCTTCCTCATTATAATCCAAATACAGCGCAAGTTACATCATCAAGACAAAACTGTCAAACTCGATGTAGGATTACTACAATTACTACCAGCTGTTCTTATTTTGTGCCTTCTTATGTATCGCCTACGAGACCCTTAGTGACTTGACTTCCTCCTCAACTGTTCAGCGGCGTGTATTTCTTGTCCATCCCACTCGTCACTTTCTCTGTGGGTTCCAATCACGTGCATGTCTGGTAATGTTATCCGGTTTCTTTCCAAGAGTGTGTCCTATCCATCCCCACTTTGTCTCCAAATTGGTTGTTGCCATGTTCTTCCCCACATATCTGCGTTTGCCGTTACCTCTGACCATTGAACACACAGAAAGCGATACAGACATTTGGTAGCGGAGGTCTGCAGTCTGGATGTGATACCCTTAGTCACATGGCTTGTCTCAGGGCAATATAGCAGGACAGGCTTCGTGTTAAACAGCCTTGTCTTATTCTCCATGCTGCCGAGTCCCTTTTTTGGCACAGAGAGCTGAATGCAGATCTGACCATGGTATCAAGATGCTGAGCAGGTCATTAGATGTAGCGTTCAGCGAACAAAAGCTGACTGCTAGCGTCAGGGCCAGCGAATCAGAGCTGTCAAGACCTTTCTACGCCTCTACACAGTGATTCTGGATAACAGGCTGCAACAGTCCAGACTGGCTTAGGAGAAGGGATCAAAGAGGGAAGGTTAACCCGATATCCAGGGGAGGAAGACTGTCTAGTCAGGTAAAACATACTGATCAGACATGTTAGTCAGGGTCAGGCAAAATATACTGATCAGACATGTTAGTCAGGGTCAGGCAAAATATACTGATCAGACATGTTAGTCAGGGTCAGGCAAAACATACTGATCGGACATGTTAGTCAGGGTCAGGTACAACATACTAGCCAGGACCCTCACCTCGGCTTCCTAGTAGCCCTTCCTGGAAACGGGCTGTTTTCATTGCAGCCAGGCTAATGTGGTAATGAATCGGCGTGATCCCTGGAGTAGTGAGTGACACGCAGATGAAGTCAAGCATAGCACAACCGCCTGGAGGACCCCTGTCCACTTAATCAGCACGATTGGGATGTGAGGAAAGCTGCTATAACCCGCCACTTGGCGTCCTTTTCAGGGGGCACAAAAGAGTAACCTACTCGTTGTGGGCATTCGCAAACACCAGCAACCCGTAACTTACAAATGTATGCTGAAGTTGGATGTGTTGGACCGAAAGGTGTAAATATTGTAGCAAGCTGTAAACATAGATGCAACACACTCCGTTCTCCACACAACATCGGGCTACTTCAGTTCAGTTCAAGTGCCATCTCAGCATCGAAGATAGGCTGCAATGGATCTCCAGTGTACTCTTGCCGTGATGGGGCAATCTGACAGGCTTTTTCCAGTCCATCTCCTGATGTTATCCACCCATTTATAATGTTGTCTGCCTCTTAAACGACTGCCTTCCACCTTACCCTCTGGTATGGTCTTCAACAAGGAGGTATGTCTTGTTCTTAGTCGACCTGCACTTCTACAGGGGCAGAGGCTACTGTGCAGGTCCCAGCTCTGGTTTGAGCTGGATGTAGCTGAGACATGGGTATCCTGCTTAGCGAGCTAGGCTCGAGAAGCTTAATACTCCGCTGCTTTGGGATAGGCGCTTACAGAAGGTGGTCAACCGATGTGCAAGTCCATCTTAATAGACTCAAACGCTAGAGCAAAGTAGGCCCACAGCCTGTTAGGCGCCATCTATGCTGCTCTAAACAAACCACCTAACCATGTCCGGTGTTATGCCATGTCACACAGTTAGTCGCCTCTTACAACATGCTTTCTGTTAGGCAGTGGTGCTATTCTTGTCTTTGTCATACACAAAACCACCGGCAGACCACTCGGGTTATATGACCAATATAAAGTAACTGTGTAACCCTTATTTCGGTCATTAATTATTTTTCCATCCCCACACCCCCTGCGCTACTTGCGAAGCTTTTTTCATGGGGGGGGGGGGGATGTTGAGAATGAACTTGATGTCTTCTGATCATGTCACGTCACTGTTAGTCAGTCCGGAGACTGGTGTTGAAGTCTTCTGATCATGCCACGTCACTGTTAGTCAGTCCGGAGACTGGTGTTGAAGTCTTCTGATCATGTCACGCCACTGTACACAGTTAATCAGCCCGGAGAATACGTCTGAGTTGAACAACCTGAGCTTTGTGTGCTGGCTCAGCGATTTTCATTTCCAGATGTTCGTTAGTTGGGAAAATGCACCTGCGGCTAGAGCATTGCGATTTAAAATGTTATTACATGGAGGATCTTCACCTTAAGCCATTTTGCTCTCCAGATAGGTGAAGCTGTCAACTGTTTGTAATATATCTCTAGACAAAAGCAGGTTCTTTTTCCCTGGTGAAATTCATGACCTTGCCATTGGAAACATAGATTTTTTCCCTTTTTCTTCTGCTTTTTTAATCTCCCGATACCAAGCCATGAAAATGCTTTGCAAGTAGCAGGATGTAGTTCGGAGAATGGAATGCGTTGTGTCGTAGTATACAGCTTGACTGCGATATTTGCACGTTTCGGTCCGACACATCCAACTTCAGCAGACATTTTTGAGTACCGGTACCGGGTTAGCCTTCCCTCTTTGATCCTTTCTCGTTAGCCAGCCTGCTCTTGGCATCTCTGTATCGCTGGCCCTGACGATAGCAGCCAGCTATGGATCGCTGACCACTGCAGATCATGCTCTGCTCTGCATATTGTTTCAGTAAACATTGTTTTGAAGTCCTATCTGCTCTGATAGGTGTCATGGTCGATCTAACGTTCTGTTGTTAGTAAATTCATATTTGCAACGACTTCCTCTCGCAAAAAATGCCTCTGCTTAATACATTTTAATAACCTCGCCAGCAATGGTTACCAGCGGCCAGTTTAGAACGTGAAGTACTGCACGCTTGACAAAACCGTGGAACGGTACTCTAATCACGCAACACTAACATGGTTTAGATCGTATTCAGAGCACCCGTTTCACGCGACAAATTGTACCGAGGTAAGTGCCCGACACTCTCCAATCATTCAGCGTAGTTACAGATGACCTTGAGCAATTTGTTAATAGCTGCTTTCTGATTAGCCGTCAAAGTGTCGCCCAAGCTAAAAAGTATGTATAACAAAGATTATACCTGGACTTGTATAATTCTCCTGGTTCCACTTGGAACACGGGTACTGAGCCGCGGGGAGAGGAGATTGTGTGGTCAGACAAGAACATGTTGATCGGTGAATATTAGTCTGGGTCAGGTCAAATATGCTGACCAAGACCCCCACCTCACATCGACGAAGTTCTCTCTGGAAACGGGCTGTTTCGTGGCAGCCTGGCTGACGAGGTGGGGGATGTGGGGAATCAACGGGATCCCCGATTAGTGAGCGACACGCTCAGATGAAGCCAAGCATAGCACAACTGCCTGGAGGACCATGGTTGGTCCACCTTCATCAATACCCTCTGGTGGTCGGTCCACCTTCATCAGTACCCTCTGGTGGTCGGTCCACCTTCATCAGTACCCTCTGGATGTGAGGAAAGCTACTACAACCCACCCTCTTCAGGCACACAACAGATTACACACACTCACTGTGGGCAACAACAGGGTACAGCACTGCAACCAGAGGTTCTCCCCCAATTATTATTTTTGGATAGTCCTCTTGAACTGCGTTACGCGTGTGTACTTTGGCCTCTCCTCTTCTTCCCCAAAGGGTTTGAGCCCAGCACATTTCTGGATATATTGCAGATGTGCTATCCACTATCTGTCACCAATCTTCATCTGTATTGTATGTTGTGTTATGTGCCGCACATATGTGGTTGTTATTACGTTCTGTTTTTAAGAATCGACCTCACTGCGGCGACCCGGGAATAAACACTCAATCTCCCTCAGTGATTGGCAAATGTATAAACGAGGCGTGTTCAAATTGATGCCGGGCCAAACTGCAACAAGTGAACGTACGTACGATGACGTCACTTCGTGTGTAAACGGCACATACCAACTGTCAAGTTTGCAAAATTACATTATCCTCCGGCTCATAGTTTCCTCTGCAGACCGTTGACAACATGGTGGGTGTGATACGGAATCCGTCCAGAGTTGATTAGCGAGCGGTGAACTTTGTTCGTTTTCAATCTCCCGCTACCAAGCCCTGAACAGGGCTTTGCATGCAGCAGTAAATAGTCCGGAGAACGGAATGCGTTGTTGTAGTTTACAGCTAGACTGTGATATTTGGAACTTTTCGGTCCGACCAGCAGGCATATTTGAGAACAGGGTTAGCCTTCCTTCTTCGATCCCTTCTGCTTAGCCAATCTGCTCTGTTGCAGCCTGTTATCCAGGATCACCGCGTAAGAGGGGCCTTGGCAGCTTTTGTTCGCGACCCTAACGCTAGCAGTCAACCATGAGTCGCTGACCGCTGCAGCTTCGCTTCTTGATTCCGAAGTCCCTTATAACTGATAAAGAATACGCAAGGACAACTATCTTGTCTCTGACATGACCAGTTACATGCCATCAAAGTAAAAAGATGATTAAATCAATGAGAGAGCTTCCAACACAAATACAAGATGACTATCATAATATAAGTAGGCAAGAGCAGATTGTCATACCGGTGTTTACACCAGAAGTGACGTCATCGTGCGCATCGTACATATGTTCTCTTGTTGCAGTTTGGCCTGGTTTCATTTGAACACGCTTCATAGCTTGGGGCCAGATAGTGCAGTTGATGATCAGCTTAGTTTCTTCCTCATAATCCAAATACAACGCCAGTTACACCATCAAGACACACCTCGTAATCTCCCCGTGCTCGTATTGGAGCGAAACAAAAACAAAAATGCAGTTGTGATATTACCCTTTATTAATAAATTATTCCATGACAGACATACGGCTCAAGAAGTTTATATTGTGCTGTGTTCTTTTCCCTCTACGTTAATTTTGGAACACGCCCGGTCAGCGCAAACGTATTGAAGTTTTTGAGTTCACACAGATGTTACACCCACGATTAGTTATAGAGAGCAGGTTTGCGTACGGTGACTCACCAAACTGCAGTAGGAGGCGGTGAGCTTTGACATGGCTTGTCCTGTACCCTGTTGTCGTGTAGAGTTGTTGGCTTAGGAAGTAGTCTCTTTTAATAAATATCTCGGGCCAAGTATAGAAAGGATTACAGCAAAATTCAATACTGTGGTATTATAAATATATATATATATAGGGGAGGAAGACTATAATATTGTGGTATTGAGTTATTTATATATATATATATATATAGAGAGAGAGAGAGAGGAGGAAGACTATACTACTATAGTATTGAGTTGTATATATAGGGGAGGAAGACTATACTACTATAGTATTGAGTTATATATAGGGGAGGAAGACTATACTACTATAGTATTGAGTTGTATATATAGGGGAGGAAGACTATACTACTATAGTATTGAGTTATATATAGGGGAGGAAGACTATACTACTATAGTATTGAGTTATATATAGGGGAGGAAGACTATAATACTATAGTATTGAGTTGTATATATAGGGGAGGAAGACTATACTACTATAGTATTGAGTTATATATATAGGGGAGGAAGACTATACTATTATAGTATTGAGTTATATATAGGGGAGGAAGACTATACTACTATAGTATTGAGTTATATATAGGGGAGGAAGACTATACTACTATAGTATTGAGTTATATATATAGGGGAGGAAGACTATACTACTATAGTATTGAGTTATATATATAGGGGAGGAAGACTATAATACTATAGTATTGAGTTATATATATAGGGGAGGAAGACTATAATACTATAGTATTGAGTTATATATATAGGGGAGGAAGACTATAATACTATAGTATTGAGTTATGTCATCATCACGTAGTATGTCATTTGTAGAACGTCGCTCCCATCACAGTCTGTCTGAAAGAAACTCGTTCCCTTGCCAAAACTACAGCCTCTGCCACAGTCATACTCAGGCATTCCTGGATATTTTGGTGCCATCGTCTTCTTGGTCTATCCCTTCCTCTTTTGCCTGGCACCATACCTTCCATCACTGTTCTCTCAAGACGTTGTGTCTCATGTTGTGACGAAAGTACTTGCATTTTCTAGCCAAAATGAAATTGATAAACCAGTTCTCCTCTATGCTCAACTCTTGCCGAATGTCTACATTTGTTTTTTTCTCTGTCCAGGGTATTCTGAGGATCTTTCTGTAACATTTCGACTCGAAGGATTCGATATTCAAAATGTTATACATATATAGGGGAGGAAGACTAACGTCAGGTCAGGCAAAATATACTGGTCAAGACCCTCACCTCGGCTTCCTCGTAGGCATACCTGGGAACGGGCATTGTTGTCATGGCAGCCTGGCTAACGAGTTGCGGGATCGACGCGATCCCCGTAGTAGTGAGCGACACGTAGATGAAACCAAGCATAGCACAACCGTCTGGAGGACCCCGGTCCACCTTCATCAGCACGCTCGGGACGTGAGGATAGCTACGGTAACCCGCCACTTAACGTCCTTTAGAGGGCGCACAAAAGAGTAATCCTACTCCTTGTGGGCATTCAACTAAACCAGATATCACAAGCCAGTATCTTCGTCACTGTCAAAATGATTTCCTTTCAGCTGTTTTTTTAAGTTTTAGGAAAAAAAAGAAATCTTGGTTATATTGGTGAACCCAAGTCTCATCTACTGTCACCATGGTCGGCAACATGTTTTTCGACCGACACATTTTGAGCAACTGGCCACAGCAATCTACCCTCGTTTTTTTCTGTTCACATGTCAGCAGATACGGGACCCAGCTGGCACACACTTTTCTCATGTTCAGTTTGTTGTGTACAATTATAAAAAAAACTACTTTCATTCAGTTTTGCTGACCTAGATATCTCTGCAATTGTCATTTTCCTATCCTGGGCAATGATTTTCTTCACTCTTGCAGCATTTTCATCGCTGCACTTTGAGGATGGTCTTCCTGATCTTGGAAGATCAGCAACATGGGAACGGCCACACTTAAACTGCCTACACCAGTTTTTTACAGAATCATACGAAGGACATAATTCCTCAAACACTGGTTCGGGATCAAGACGCTGAGCAGCGCATGAGCTGCAGTGGTCAGCGACCCATAGCTGACTGCTAGCGTTAGGGCCAGCGAAACAGAGCTGCCAGGACCCTTGTACACGCCCAGGCGGTGATCCTGGATAACAGGCTGCAGCAGGGCAGACTGGCTAAGGAGATGGGATCGAAGAGGGAATGCTAATCCGGTACTAAAAAAAAATGCTTGCTAAAGTCGGATGTGTTGGATAGAAAGGTGCAAATATCGCAGCCAAGCTGTAAACTACGACACAACGCATTCCGTTGTCTGGACTACACTCTGATACTTAAGCATTTTCTGGGTTTGGTAGCGGGAGATTGAGAACGAACGAAGCCAAGCCAAACACTGGTTCCATCTCCCTGTCTATTTATGTAGGTGTTTTTCCCTGCAACATCTAGGATCCGGGTAAACCCGTCGAGGAGGGGAATTCATACTTCTCAAGTCCAGTACAAATTGAATGAACTACATATGTGTCAAATTTTAACTTTCTCCTCCTTCTCCTCCATAGTCAGGGTAACGACTTATGACAAGCCCCTTGTGTGTGTGTATAGATATATAACATCGACATCTGCGCCTTTCGGTTTAGCATGTCCGATTTCAGCTGTCCTTTTTTTTTTTAGTACCGGGTTTACCTTCTCACGATTTCTATTCTCTTGGCCTGACTACACCAACGAGTAGTGCGCCCGGCCTTGTTTCCAATCTTTTTAGGCAAATACGGTCTTGGTCTGCTGTGGTTCGCTCACCCAAATGCAAGCAGCCAGCTATGAGTCGCTGGCTTGCTTTGTCGTAGATTTTATTTTAAACCAAATCCGTTTGTCTTTAATTGTTGTTACCGTTGATAAGTTATTGCCCATCGCGAAGCGATGATTGCCACAACGTCAGACGGATTTCTCTTAATAATGTGATGTGCGATGTGTTTTGAATGTAGCGAGAAAGGGAATGCGCTGGTCATCAATCTCTCTTGTCCCAAGTTACCTTAGATCAGTAGCAAGACTATTGGTCGAGACGACTGGAGGTCTTCTTCTTCTGCATTATGGTTTTTCTGATCATGTTAAATTTTCAGTCCTATCGCCAGGAGGAAGTCCACAGTCCTTTCCAGGTCTGAGCTGTGACCCCATAGTTTTTGTCTGTTCTGCTCCATCTGGCCAGGTCTGGCATCTTAGTTCTTGGTAGGCCGGGAATTCTTGGAGCACGTGTTCAGGGGTCTGGACTCCTGTCCCACATGAACATTCATTTGTTTGGGAGATTTTTAGGCGATATAGGTGGCCCAGTAGTCTGGTGTGGTCCGTTCTCATGCAGAAGATTGCAGTTTGTTGGTGTCTTTGTAGCTGGTGGATTGGGTCTGGACTGTTACTCTCTGCCATTTCTTTCCCCCATTTTATGGTATACTGGCTACGAATGATGGTTTTTGCCTCCTTATATGGCACTTTATGGGTGTATTGTTCAATTTTACCACCAGCTCTGGATAGTGCATCAGCTCTCGTTTCCTGTAATTTCACAATGAGAGGGGAGCCACTGTAGTGTGCTCTTTGAGATCTTTTGTATGGCTTTAGCTCTGTTCATGTGTTTATGTCCTCATTTGTTGTGTTCTTTACCAATTCGAGTAGTGCTTTACAGTCTGTGGAGATGACTAGCGATTCAAGTAGTGCTTTACAGTCTGTGGAGATGACTAGCGATTCGAGTAGTGCTTTACAGTCTGTGAAGATGACTAGCGATTCGAGTAGTGCTTTACAGTCTGCGAAGATGACTAGTGATTCAAGTAGTGCTTTACAGTCTGTGAAGATGACTAGCGATTCGAGTAGTGCTTTACAGTCTGTGAAGATGCCTAGCGATTCGAGTAGTGCTTTACAGTCTGTGAAGATGCCTAGCGATTCAAGTAGTGCTTTACAGTCTGCGAAGATGACTAGCGATTCGAGTAGTGCTTCACAGTCTGCGAAGATCACTATCCTTGCGTGTGTTTGAGCTTCCAATTTGGTGACAGTTTTCAGTGCTTGGAGAAGTGCCTTTGATTCGGCACTCAGGCTAGAAGAAATGTTCCCTGGTGAAAAGGAATTATGGGTTATCTTTCCGCTACTGAAGGTAACTAGGGATGCAGACACTCCCGTGAGTCCAGGGGCCGCTTGAAACGCGGGATTCGATCGCCCACGGTTTCCGTTCATCCATGTGAGAGGCGAGTGCCTTAACCTCTTGACTACAGCGACCCCTATATCCGTTGATGATACGAAAGAAAAAGGTGTTGTTATATAATAATTGAGCGGCTAATTAGCACAGTGGCGCAACCATCGATTTTCATGGCAAAGGTATGGGGTTCATCCCCCGTTACCGGCAGCTGTAGTCGACCATGCTGCATAGGGGATTCAGGGGTCTCGAGGTAAAGTGCCCGCCTCGGGTGACGAAGGTCGCGTATTCGAATCACGGTGGAGACCGGGAGTTTTTTTCACGTGGATTTTCTGCTAAACATTCCCCTGATCTCTGGGTAGCGAGATCGGACTCCCGTGGTCAGTGTCGAGCACGTTAAAAATCCCTTAGCAGTTGGAAATTGAAAAGAGTAGGCTTAACGGCCACTGGCCGGACCAAATTCTAGCTAAAAATCTACCCGTTATTTGTACTTTTTTCCAAGTGGTTTGTTAAGAGCAGCTAAAGATGGCGCCTAACTGGTTGCGGGTCTACTTAGCTCTAGTGTTTGAGTCTATTAAGATGGACTCGCACATCGGTAAAAACCAACCCCCCCCCCCCCCCCCCCCCCCCCCCAGAAACTGGCTGTATACAGACTCTGTAGAGTCTTCTAAACCAATATAAAGACGTTAAGTTAAATTGGTACCTGACTGACATCTATAGAAAGAAATAGCTAGCGTGGTAGGGAACTGGCCACACGATCACAGATCCCTCTCCACACTCTTTGTTCCGATCTCGCACGATTAATTCTCCAGCATTACCATTGGTTATCTGCGTGGCTCCCGCTCTGTCCTCAACAACAGTGGTATTGTTGTCTGCCCCTGATACGTATGTTATCGGCTGTTATCTTGTGGGCTCTGCGGAACCAGACATCGGCATTGATTAGATAACATATCTTCTTTTTCTTCTGCTTAATCGTTTTTCTTGTTCTTCTTCATCGTATTTCTTTTTCTTCTTCATCGTATTTCTTTTTCTTCTTCATCGTATTTCTTTTTCTTCTTCATCGTATTTCTTTTTCTTCTTCTTGCGCTTCTTCCTCTTCTCCTTCTTCATCTTCTTCTCCCTCTTCTTCATCTTCATTTATTTCGTCTCCAAGCTTGATGTCCTGCTTTGGGCAGTAGGGGTTTCCGATGCATCGTGTTTTACTTTTATTTATCTTCCAACCAGCAGCTCTGCTGACCCCATTTAGCTTCGTTTAAGAATTGCTGGGCTTCATCAATCGTATGATTATTATCGGCCTGGTTTTTATATCAAAACTAGAACAGAATAATATTACACACTGATTAACCACTACTCTATTAAAACGAGGGCATTGGAAACGCTAGGAATGTTTGCAATAAACTAAAGTGTCGGGTAAGGAAATATTTGAATATTTCAGTTCAGGTGTCATCTCTAAAATGAATCTCCATCTTCTGTCTCTTGTCTTGATGGTACAATATGTATAGACCATGGCGTGGATATCCAGCTTATGTCTCTTGTCTTGATGGTACAATATGTATAGACCATGGCGTGGATCTCAATCATCTGTCTCTTGTCTTGATGGTACAATATGTATAGACCATGGCGTGGATCTCAATCATCTGTCTCTTGTCTTGATGGTACAATATGTATAGACCGAATATCTGCCATGAATGTCTGGTCTGTTGTCGTTTGTGAACAAATGACTCAGTGCGAAAATCCTAGAGACCGTCCTATCATTGACCTTCTCTATTGTTAAATATTTAACTTGACTGAATGGTTCAAGTATAGTTGATAAATATGTCAGATAAGCGAAGGGGCTAGTATTAATAGATTAATGGGTGACCTGTCCTTCGGCATCGATTACAGGTCCCAACCTCTCTTCCAGCGGTCTCTGTCGTGGGCCAGTGGATAATTAGTAGTCCATCTGTGGCATCCTGAATGTTGTTGCGGTATACAAGGGAGTCGAACCAGCGCTTTGGTGGTAGTTTCTTGTCTCTGCTGTTCCCTATTGCGGTCTCTGTGCTCCATCGATCGCCCGTTCTTCTCCTCAGTAAGTGGCCCCGCCAGAGATGTTTGACCTTGTAACTACATTTTCCACCAGGGACAATTCACGTATGTCAGAGTTGTGTAGACCTTTTGTGCGCTGGCTATGAGAGGGGGTAGGGGTGGGATTGTGTGGGAATAAGATAGAGGGGGGGGGGGGGGTTTATATTAGTACATTCGTCTTAATTCACCCCAAACAATATAAGTATATATTTTTAGCACCGGATATATATTTGTAGCACCATATTTGGGGAGTAGTGACGTCACATAATAATCTATTTTTAACCGGTGGGGGGGGGGGGGGTGTCAAATATCGCGCCTCTAAATGGATTGCCAATACACCTAAATTTAGTCATCAAACAGTAAATGACTCAGTCAACTTTGTTGACCCTACCACCGGTGCACATACTCGATGCATCGAACGTTCTTGGAAAACGGCAAAGGAGAGAAACAAGCGCCACACTGGCACACCCAGCGTATTCCTGATTCGCACATATGCGAGTTCATGTGGCGTAGACGCATCAAAATCACTGGTTTGGACGCTTTCACCGCATTCTTGCCGGCGACATTGGTCAATTCTGGCCACTTTAATAACTAAAATGGCGGTGTTTGGTCATCCAATTATTTCAACCTGCCTGCCAGGAAATGTCCTTCTGCTCCTTCATAGAGCTCTACATTGTTCCAGAAGATTGGTCGGAGAACTGAACATAACTATCTTTTCTACACGTCTTTCTTTAAGTTTTCTTGCTGAAGTCGGATGCACTGGGTCGACAGGCGCAAAATAAAAAAAACCACAGTTCCCTTGGGAAAGAGAAAAATATGACGACGGCAAAAAAAAATAATTAATACAAATTCTAATTTTTACTTATTTATTTAAATAAAATTAGAAGATGCCGAGCAGCGCATGAGTTGCAGTGGTCAGCAACCCATAGCTGACTGTTAGCGTCAGGGCCAGCGAACTAGAGCTGCCAAGACCCTTCTACACCTCCACGCGGTGATCCTGGATAACAGGCTGCAGCAGGGCAGACTGGCTAAGGAGAAGGGATCGAAGAGGGAATGCTAATCCGGTACTCAAAAAATGCTTACTGAAGTCGGATGTGTTGGACCGAAAGGTGCAAATATCGCAGTCAAGCTGTAAACTACGACACAACGCATTCCGTTCTCTGGACTACATTCTGCTACTTAAGCCCTTTCAGGGTTTGGTAGCGGGAGATTGGGAACGAACGAAGCCAAGCCAAGCCAAGTAAAATTATATTGACCTGTCCTCTCCTTAACCCGAAATGGAAAGTCCCGCTACGGTCATCAGCTGTCGAATACGTATGATGAGAACCCAGGGAACTCTGTTTGGAGTGACATAATGGACAAATACCGACAAAAGACAAGCTATTAAACATTTCCATTTGTATCCCATAATATATATCTTTAACGCCGCCTTTTCTTAGAAACCAGCAAACTATCAAGTCCACTTAACATCCATATGAACGACATTAAGCTTGAACAGGCCCAATTTGTCAAGTATTTGAGGGAACATTTTCACGGAAGGCGGACGACTTGATAGAGAAATCGAAAGCAGAGAGAAATCGAAACCAGATTATCAGACCGTCTCTGTCGTTACGTAACGTCACTACGGCTGAAAAACACAAACATTAAATCGATAATGAAACAAATCATTACAACAACAACCTCTAATTATGGCTTATTTGTGTGAGGTCCACCGTGTGGGCTTATATGTCCAAGGAATAAAGGTCACTTGCCAATGCAGTCGCCGCGCATGGCGCTTAAAAAACGATCCCGATTTCACGTCTGTGTGGCATATTGGGAATATGGTGTTAGGCTGGGTAGTGAGATCGGGCTCTCGGGTTCAGCATCGAGCACGTTAAAAATCCCTGGGCAGAAAGTAATCGAAAAGGAGAAGGCTTAACGGCCGCTGATCAGACAAAATTAAACAAAATTCTAGTTACAAATCTACCAAATTTATTTGTGCCTTCCCCCAGGACTAGTAAGCCGCAGGAAGTCTAACATGCATACGAGGGATATCCTTCGGCTACCTGACAGCAGACATTAACACACCTGTTTAAATACTAGGATTCCAAGTAGGAAAAATAAAAAAACCAAAAACGTGGAGGTCTTGACACACCTATTTTTGCTGCTAAACCTCTAGGATGTCTGGTTTGTCTGTCAGATAACCACTTCTATTTTTGCTGCTAAACCTCTAGGATGTCTGGTTTGTCTGTCAGATAACCACTTCTATTTTTGCTGCTAAACCTCTAGGATGTCTGGTTTGTCTGTCAGATAACCACTTCTATTTTTGCTGCTAAACCTCTAGGATGTCTGGTTTGTCTGTCAGATAACCACTTCTATTTTTGCTGCTAAACCTCTAGGATGTCTGGTTTGTCTGTCAGATAACCACTTCTATTTTTGCTGCTAAACCTCTAGGATGTCTGGTTTGTCTGTCAGATAACCACTTCTATTTTTGCTGCTAAACCTCTAGGATGTCTGGTTTGTCTGTCAGATAACCACTTCTATTTTTGCTGCTAAACCTCTAGAATGTCTGGTTTGTCTGTCAGATAACCACTTCTATTTTTGCTGCTAAACCTCTAGGATGTCTGGTTTGTCTGTCAGATAACCACTTCTATTTCCTGCAAAAACTCCAGACCATACCCCCAATTGTGCATCTGCCGAAATGTGAACTTCATGCAATTGAAGACCAGCTGTGGCGCTGACTAACTAACAACAAGAATAGTCCGGTATCACCTAAGCCGTTCGGCAAGGCGCACAATGATGAGGACGATGGTGCAATTAGAATGACCCTCCCACCCACCTCAACAGTTCCACAACTGACTGTCGGCCTGCGATCGTAATGTTCTTCCCTCCCGGCGTGGACAAGTGGTTAAGTAACACGTCTTACAAACCGAGGGTGCTGGGTTCGATCCCCATCACAGCACTGACCGTTACCCCGGGGAAGCAACCCCTTATTAAATGCAGGAGGAAGCAGACCCTTACATAACATGCATGCTGAAGTCGGATGCACTGGGCCGACAGGCGCAAAATAAAAACCACTTTGCAACGCATACCGTGATAGGGAATAGAGAAATAAGGCGAACGCAAAAAAATAATTTTTCTTCGTTTATCTATTGTCCCATGAAAGAGCTTTGAGATTAGCAAGAAAGGGAGGCGTGTCCATGACGTGGTAATATTTGATGTGCCTTGCCTGTCTGACATTGACCCAGCTCGGGATATCAACAATGCGGGATTACTCTCCGCCGTCTCGGAAAGCCAAACGAAATCAGGACACTTGCCCGCCCTTAGATAACGATTGGTTATATCAAGTTGGAAGGGTGAAGACCACGAGCGCTTTGCCGTAAACCTTCCATTTCTGCGTTCGTTCTCAATCTCCCGCTACCAAACCCTGAACAGGGTTTCGCAAGAAGCATGATGAAGTACGGAGAACGGAATGCGTTGTCACTAGTTTACAGATTGACTGCGATAGTTTCACTTTTCGGTCCGACACGTGTCTTCGGCGGGGAATAAACCTTTTTTCTTCTTTTCTTCGCCCATCCTCAGATCAAGGCCGAGGACGGCGTGGGCTAGTGATTAAGTGACACGGCTCACATTCAGAAGGTGCTGGCTTCCATCCCCATCACAGCACCGGCCGTTACCCCGGGGAAGCAAACCCTTAGAAAATGCAGGAAGAAGCAGACCCTTACATAAACTGCATGCTGAAGTCGGATGCACTGGGTCGACAGGCGGAAAATAAAAACCACAGTACAACGCACACCCGCCATGAGAAATAGGGAAATAAGGCTAACGCAAAAAACCAAAAAAAGAAAAAGAAAAAAGGCCCTGGTTTCCTTTACGAAGTAAAGTTGTAATGCTGTTTATTCTCCATACATCTTTTGCATCTTGTCTGTTTCCAGAGGCAAGTATTGTTCTGTCTCTTCCCGAGTGAGCATGCAGCTTTGTAGGATATGTTCCTCGGTCATGGTATGTTCCCCACATGGGCACCTGTCATCTGTGCCAATCCTCATTTTGTTTTAAAGATGACCCTTGAGTCTGTTATGCCGAGTTCTCAGTCTGAAGATGATGACTTGCTCTTCTCTAGTCAAGTTTAAGAACCTGTCTTCTCTTCGGAAGTCAGTGTGTTGATCAGCTCATTTCCCCCCTGAAGTTGGCTTTAATTATGGTCTTGGCCTCATATGTGATGCTTAGATCTGTTTCTGAGAATGCTCTTCCACACTTTGCTTGTTTGTCTGCAGCTTCATTGCCTGCAATTTAAACCTTTTAAAGAGTGGCGATACAAGTTTAAACTGGCTCAGCATGAAACAAAATGGCGTCGACGTGATTTCTACAAGAGGTGAAGACATGACTTCAGAGATTTAAGTGTTTTGTTGGGATCAAGATGCTGAGCAGCGCATGAGTTGTAGTGGTCAGCTACCCATAGCTGACTGATAGCGTCAGGGCCAGCGAACCAGAGCTGCCAAGACCCTTCTACACCTCTACGCGGTGATCCTAGATAACAGGCTGCAGCAGGGCAGACTGGCTAAGGAGAAGGGATCGAAGAGGGAATGCTAATCCGGTACTAAAAAAATGCTTACTGAAGTCGGATGTGTTGGACCGAAAGGTACAAATATCGCAGTCAAGCTGTAAACTACAACACAGTGCATTCTATTCTCTGGATTACATTCTGCTAATTAAGCCCTTTCAGGGTATGGTAGTGGAAGATTGAGAACGAACAAAGCAGCCAAGTGTTTTGTTGGAGAGACGAAATTGTCTGGTCAGGCAAAACATACTGAGAAGAGGGGTCGCTTTGGCCGAGAGGTAAGGCACTCGCCTCTCAAAGCGATGAACGGAAACGGTAGGTGATCGAATCCCGTAAGTTCCAACATCCTGAGTTACCTCTCGTCGTCTCGACTGATCGTCTTGCTACTGGTCCAAGGTAACTCGGGACCAGAGAGTGAGGTTGACGACCAGCGCAGAACTTCCTTACTATAATCATCATACAGCGTAAGTTACATCAAGAAAAAAACCGCCTGATGATGTCGCCGCTATCGCTTGCGATTGACATCTCTAACAGACTAACTTGGGAGAGGAGATTAATGTCTGGTTAGGCAAAACATAGCGCGACATAATAGCGCAACCTATTCTCCGACCGACCACATACAATTATCACAATTATCTCGTTGGCCAGAACGGTTTCTGGATCGAGTTCTTTATCACTGCTCTATACATATGTTGTCGTTGCATCTTAGCGCGACTCCCTCTCCGGTGGACCACATCGATTATCTTGTGGTCCACTCTTGGCCCTAGACCGAAGTTCCCTATCACTGCCGGAAACACATGTTGTCGTTACGTCATCACCATAGGCGTCTCAGTCTCTGTAGACCATGCGCGTGGCGCCCTGTGAGTAGCCTCTCCAGGGCGCAAGCCTGGAGACCTTGGGCTGCTCAAACTGCAGGATCCCCCTCTCGGCCACGGTGGTGTAATTCACAGGAATGCAAAACATCACAGTTTGGCACCAGCTCCGCTGCATGAGCTGCTGGAATGGGTTTCAATTTTGAAACCATCCACATTTGGTGCTATCACTCCGGATTTTCTGTCTGGGTTTACTCTCGTAGCCCTACCCTCGCCCAAGGTTTTCACAAGTTGCCCGCAGATGCTAGTTGCTCGAG
This sequence comes from Ariolimax columbianus, assembly GCA_036924085.1. NCBI lineage: Eukaryota > Metazoa > Mollusca > Gastropoda > Stylommatophora > Arionidae > Ariolimax > Ariolimax columbianus. Next base: position 22,417,184 of record JAVGWX010000025.1, on the reverse strand, counting down.
ACATCCGATGATACTCTAATCGTTCCAGGACTAGCCAGCACTCCCTGGCACTTGTGTGTTTAAAATCAGAAACCCCCCTCTCCTAGACGAACTGCCTGAACAGGCTAACGATCTTCGTCTACACGGGTTTAGAGTCAGAGTTTACCTTCTCTTAGATTGGCTGCCAACCAAGGCTAATGAGCCCAATCTGCCCGACCAGTAATACCGCCGGGTGCTCGGTCACGCCCCACAGCAGGCTCTGTAAGAAACAGGGAGCCCCTCATGAAGGTGCTGCTGGGGACACAATAATGTAGGAAAGGCCATTGGCATGGAAACTCCTCAACGGCAATCCGAACAGTGAATTCAGCGGCGATCTCTACACCTGGAAAGGAGAGACTATATCAGACGCTTGACTTTCTTAGAGCTCTCTCTTCTTACCTCACTCTGTTTCATTTGACTCTGTCCACCAACCACACTCTTGCACAACTTTCACACGCACCCTCAGAGTGAGACCCTTCCATTGCACTTTGGTTGGGCTGGCTCAAACCTAGCATAGGTACATACAGACGCACTCATGCATCCAAGCACTGGTTTACGCGTCTTAATAATATCGTCCAATTGACTACGGTCTAAGGTGGAATAGGCGCGCCTCCGCCAGTAGAAACTAGTGAGGCAAACACGTCAAATACAAAAATAAAAATAATAACGAGCGTAACATCCAGCCCAGACCTCGTCTCCCCCCCCCCCCCCCCCCATAACTTGTGAATAAACTACGGGTCCCTATCTCGTAGCTTGTCCTTAGACCGAAGAGGAAAAAAAATGAAAAAAAAAATGTAAAAGTTGTTTACGGTTGAGTTTAATCCAAATTTAAAAATGGGTATGGTCAGATACTGCACCGAGACGAGAACACAAACAAAACCTACTTTACGACCAATATGCCTTCATCAGGGACAACCTGAAGTTACCCCATTACTGTTCCCGTGTTGTCGTTATACATATACACATGTCGTTACGTCACAACTTCTGACTAAGATACGAACCCCTATCTACAGATTGCTCAAATGTTTTCATTTAATTGTATTGTTTGGTTTTTTTGGTATTCGTGGAACGAACATAACCGCGCCATAATTTCAATGGTCGTCTGTCACGCTTCCAAAACAACCCCATTACTGTTCACACGCTCTTTCTGTATAATGAGCGGCTACTGTAAAACTCTGCTTCTGTCGCAGTCATTGTTGTTACATCGTTCTTCTTTCACTGAATTAAGTTCATCACTCGATCGATTAATGTCATTGATTTTTGGAATTTGTTCTCTTTTTGTACCGTTTTCCTGCATACTGTTCGTTGATCGAGGCATTTTGTTGATTCGTTTGCTTTCTGTGCACGGGGTGTGTTAAAGGCAAGTGTCCTATCTTTGAGCCGGAAATTACAATTACTCACAAGGAGGGTTGACTTGGCTTGGCTTCGTTCGCTCTCAATCTCCCGCTCCTTTCCTTTTAAAAAAAAATTTTTTTTTAATGTGTTTGCCTCACTAGTTTCTACTGGCGGAGGCGCGCCTATTCCACCCCAGACCGTAGTCAATTTGGGCGATATTAAGACGCATAAACCAGTGCTTGGATGCGTGTGTGTATCTGTTTGTACCTAACCTGGTGTTTCCGTGATGTTCCTCCCGTTGTTCCTCGCTTCTTATTATCCTTTCGTTATGTGTTTGCCTCACTAGTTTCTACTGGCGGAGGCGCGCCTATTCCGACCCAGACCGCAGTCAATTTGGGCGATATTAAGACGCATAAACCAGTGCTTGGATTCGTGTGTGTATCTGTTTGTACCTAGCCTCGTTTTTCCGTGATGTTCCTCCCGTTGTTCCTCGCTTTTGATGTTCCTAGTTGTCCGCCGTAGGTATTTGCATAAATATGCACAATAGTTTTCCTGGGACCATTTTGGGATTGAGTATATTTATTTTCTGTCATACTTGATTCGGATCTCTTTTTTTTTTTGTTTCCTGATTTCTTTCTTTTTTTTCTCTTTTTTTTCCCCCTTTTTTTTTTTTTTTTTTTTTCTATTTTAAAAAGAAATATAAAACCCCATCATACATTTTATACACAATTGTGAAGATAGCAGTGTAGTGAGGTGTGTACAACGAGAATGAATGAGATGGAATGATTGGGAAATATAACAAACAATATACTTGATACATAAGGATTAAGAGTACAATATAAATTAATTGAAAAGTGTCTTCCTTCTGTTGTGAGGCCCATCTGTGTTGACTTCCTTCTGTCTGGTCTTGGTGTATCAGGTTTTGCCTGCTCTCATATTTTCCATCGCATCCATGTGCTCCAACTTGTAAGCGATTCACTGATTTGTGTGTCACCTTGTAGATCCCTCATCTCACCTGTGCCCTCTAGCTCTCGCAGTCAATTATTGTGTTGAATGTGTGGTAGGCTCAGGAACAGAAGAACAATAGAAAGGTAGATAATTGATTAAATAATTATAGATAAAAAAGGTTGATGTAGTAGTAGTATAATTATATTAAGTGTGGATATATAGTGGTGAGGATGCCCGCAGAAGGGATATACATATATAAACCTATAAATACATACATAAGTGTAAATTAAAATGTCCACATATATATACTCATACGTACATATCTACACACCTACATATCTACACACCTACATATGTGCACATCTACATGTGTGCACACTGTAGCGTTCGTGAATTGTCACACCCACTTGCTACATAACCGATGGGCTAATTGTAGTGTGAGTCCGTTACATCATCAGTCGACGCATCTTCCCACTGAATCCACAAGCATCGACCACCGATCACCACGTTCAAGGCACAGGCGATACAGAAACTGTGGCCAAGCTAGAGCAATCCACCGAGTCTATCGCCACCTGAGCACCTGTGTGTTAATTTACCCACGGACAACAATAGGTCAAATTTAGTAGAATGTAACCACACGAAGCACCACATTTTTAAGTCGCGAGGTATACCGCTGTCATTTTCAGATCCAACTCCGCACGTGGAAAATGGACCTCCTGCACCGCAGGAGAATAACCCCGTGTGCAGTCATCGCAGGAAAGACGAATCTTACGCATCGTCGGACTGCGCACCAAACAAAGTGTCAAGACCTGCTATGTCTCCAACAGCCCCACAAGAACGCTTAGAGATAGTCGCACATGTCAGCAGGGCATTTCTGCTCGCTCCGGCACATGGCTAGAGAGTACACATCTGTCCTACAGGGAGACCACTCTCTTCATGTATTGAGCAAAGAGATGAATGGTATTGCCTTCCGTAAATCAGAGCCAGGAGCTGCCAATAATGCTGCCATAAAATGGGACATCCACCTCCGTGAGGCTTGTGCAAATTCATCAATTGCCCACAAAACTCACAAACCAGCATCAAGGTCTCTTTTGGGTTAAAAAAAAAACCCAAAAAACCAAAAAAACAAACCAAAAACCAAGTGACAGCTGTACACGCAGTTATTTTGGTATGGAAGACTGTGTGGTCATAGAATTTCAAAAAGGGTGAGCCCTTAGCACGCTCCAGGATGTCTGAGACGCCCAGCTCGTCAAGTTATCAACAAGAAAAAATTTGATATTTTGTTTCTCTAAGTACGGTGACCCTACCAATAGTCATTTTTATACTGCTGGATTCGTCACGTCCATCTACACACGATTTTTGCCGGTAAAAGCACCGCATGCTAGATCACAAATGGCTTTTGACCGATTTATTATTTTTTCCGCCGATTGGGCCAGGCCGACTTTTTGGGGGGAAAGGTGAAGTAGGTTCTTGGGAAAGACCTTTATCTTGTACATCCGCCCATTTTACTTGTTTAGGTGACAGAACTACGCTTGAATTGGAGACCAACAGTTGTGTCGATATTGTAAACACAGTATCGATTCTTTGTTATGGTTTCCATGGTTTTCCATCGGAGCGCCTAGGCCTTATCCGGGAAGGTCCAAATATTTAAATTTTTCCGAAAATTTCACATTCATCTTCTTGTATCTCAGAAACCAACAAGCACACAACAACAACACCGACACCAACAAGTTCTTCATTCAATTGTGTCTATAAACACAAGAAAATCATACTTATTGACCACCAAATAGAACAGTTATAATTTTTGAAATTTGCAAAATTAAAAAAAGGGAGAAATTTTCAAAAACTCAATGCAGTGTGCTTTTTCTATTACTTTCTCTGTTTCTTTTTAAATTGTTTGGTTAGATTTTTGGTTGTCTTCTGTTTTGTATTTCCTGTATTTCTTTAGAGCTTTTTGTCTTTTTAAAATTTGGTTAGTGCATTCCTCATTCCATCAGGGTACAGGTGTTTGTTGTTTTTACGGTTACCGAAATGGTTTTCTTTTCCTGTGGATTGTATTAAGTTAGCTGGCATGTTTTTGTTGGGAATGTGCTTTATAGCTAGCTATCTGCAGGATGTTGGTTGTTAGGTTATGGTTGAATACGTCTACGTTATCTGAGATTAAGTCTTCTCTTTTGAGTCTGGTGCTGGACTTAGACCCCCAGAAATCTGGGGTTATGCCCCCTGTGGCTCGGTTTTGTCTGCATCCAGTGTTTGATAAAGGAATTGACGGAAGAGCACTATCAGGAGTGGAGCCTGAGACCTAAGTTAACTTACCACGCCAATACTGCAGAATGACTATCAAAAAGTACACCTTCGTGGGGTCTAATAGAGAACATGTGCTGGAATTAGACCCTCGAAAATTTTGGGGCTACCCTCTAAGAAACTTGATTGTCTCGCTAAGGGAATTGACGGAAGGGCACCACCAGGTGTGGAACCTGCGGCTTAATTTGACTGAACACGCCAATACTGTAGAACAACTGACAAATCGAGAGCACTGCCGTTTGAGTCTAATAATGAACGTACGCTGGTATTAGACTCACGGATGACAAGTCAGCTCTCAAACACTCAAATGAAAGAACGCTACGGAAATCGTGTTTAACTCCGCAGAAACCGCAGATTTCAAATACCTGGTCATTGACAAACAAAAGCCCTCAATAAATTCGTCTGACCAAATAGTGAACGGGTGCTGGAAATAGATCATCTGAAGACAGGTCAGTTTTACCCTACAAATGACAGGGCGTTGCTACGGAAAACCAGCTCAAATCGAGAGGAGCCGCAGACACTTTGGTTCACGTACCAGGCTGATAAGCCAAGGGCGCGAGGCTACCATGTGGGGGATTACGGCCGAACCCTTGTAAGCCGCAATCCCGCCCAAAATCTCAGCACCACTGCAATGAGAGGCTCCTACATGCTCGGGACCTGGGGCTTGCGCCCCAGCCCTATCAGGTAGAGCCACAGTAAGAGGTCCTTGCCGCCCGCCAATCAAAGCGGGCGGACAACTGCTTGATACTCACCCTATACGGCGATGGGGTGCGAAAAACACCAACCAAAGACTTAGAACCTGGTCGGGGTGTCGAAAACAGTAGAGCAGCCACCTCACTGTGAACTGTCAAGACTCAACCACTGACCATGAGAGTTGTCCGCACACCAGGCGATCAACATCTCTGTGACATTACCAGGCTTGTCCTCTGGCTGAATGCACTCCGGCTACGATATCTACCCCTGTACGTTATCAGCCATAACTATCATGCTGGACGCAGAAGAGATGCAGACCAGCGGACATTGCACACTTGCCCCACTGTGTCAACACCCCAGGTGGCGGGGAATGCTAGGCGTACCATCCCTGCATAGAAGCCAAGAAAATAAAGGGAAAAAGAGATACCCCACTCACATGCAAATGCTACGTTTCTGGCAGGACGTGACGATCCTGGGATACAGACACACTGGACTGCCTCTCTTCCGGGTAAACCAGTCCATCTCATATATCATCACATATCATCATTGCACCCTATAGACACGAGTAGTGAAGACTCGATAGTCTGGTAAGACAACTTCCATAAGAGAGAAAACTCTGATCGTAAACAACTGCTGCCTTGCAGATAGGCTGGGGACAGCCAAAGGCTAAGGAGGGCATCCCTACAGAAACGCCTGTTGAAATCGGATGCACGGGGCCGCAAGCCTAACAAAACAGTGCAACGTAAATCACAGTATGATGGCAGTACAACCTATTAGAAAAACGTATGGCGCTCATCCTGAGGAGTCCCGCCAGGCAGCGATAGCGCCGGGCCCCACGCCTCGAAGGGGCCCACCCTTGACTACTGGTGGTCACCCACCCATGTGTCGTGGAGTCAAGGCACATGGCTATGGGGCAACGTCTATTGGCCAAAACCTCAAGACCCTCAAAATACTACAGTGGAATGCGGAGGGAGTCATTAACAAAAAACTTTCCCTAACACACCACCTGCATTAAGGTAAGATTGACGTGGCATGTATCCAGGAAACGCACCTCAACAATAACCATAAATTCTCAATCAGAGGATACCAGACCTTCCGTCTAGATAGAGAAGGCCACAAAGGAGGGGTCCTGATACTGACCAGAAACAGCATACTGAGTAGCGCGGTACCTGTCAATCACACCGGACAAGCAGAAATTGTAGGAGTTGACATAATGGCTCTAGAGACGAAGCTCCGCATTTTCAATCTGTACGGACCACCAAACAGAGACCTATCGCTCTCGAGTATGGAGGTCAGAGACTCCAACTGCATAGTAGTTGGAGATTTCAACAGCCACTCGGAGAGATGGGGATACTCTGACACAGACAGCTGAGGTGACGAAGTGGAAGATTGGGAGATAGATGCAAATCTCTCCCTAATCAATAGGCCGGAGGATAGCCCTAGCTTTTATTCAAGAACATGGCATACCACCTCGACTCCAGATTTGGCCTTCTCCACACAGGACATACACTATAAAATAGACCGCCAGGTGCTAAACCAACTGGCAGGTAGCGACCACAGGCCGATCAGGCTAACCATTGACATGGAAGTAGGCCCACAGGAAACAAAACCGCTCCCACGTTGGAATTACAAACGAGCCGACTGGGACAGATTTGCAATCCTGACAGATGGGCTGTGTGAAACCATCAACACACGAAACACCAAAATGAAGCCCATGGTAGAGAGCCTAAGCAAGGCAATAATGCAAGCCGCCACTGAAACCATCCCAAGAGGAGCTAGGAAAAACTATAAGCCCTACTGGAATGATGAGTTACAGAAAGTGGAAGATGCAGTAACAAATGCTAGGAACATGGCAGAACGAGAAAAATCCATGGAGGCAAACATCGCCCTCAAAGCCGCCGCGGCGAAGTACAAACACACTCTCAAGCAAACAGCGAGAGAAAGTTGGAAAAATAAAACGGAAAGTTTAAACCTGGACAAAGAAGGGAACAAGCTATGGAAGCTAGTCAGAGCCATGAATGACGAAACCCCGTCAAATAAACAAATTACTATCAAGCAGGGCGAGAACTTGATCACAGGTAAGAAAGCCGCAAACGCCTTTGTCGATCACTATGCCAGAGCAAACCACATCGAGGTCCCTGCAGATAAGCATACAGACATTAGCGAAGAGCTAAAGGGACACGAAAACATGAATACGGCTCCTGAAGAGCACATGATGGCCAAACTAACAATGCGCGAAATGGAAGAGGCTATGAGAACACTAAAGAAAAGGAAATCTTCCGGAAAAGACGGGATAACAAACGAAATGCTGATGGGGCTGGGCCAAACAGCGAAGAAAAAACTACTATCAGTCCTGAACCAAAGCTGGAAAAGGGGTATTGTACCCCAGGCATGGAAAGATGCAATACTGGTACCAGTACCAAAAACAGGAAAGGACAAAACAGATCCGAATGGATACAGGCCCATAAGCCTACTGAGCTGTGTCGGCAAGCTGATGGAACGGATGATAAACACCAGACTGATGTGGCATCTGGAAGAAAAACGAATACTAATTCCACAGCAAGCCGGCTTTAGACAGCACAGATCCACTGAGGACCAGGTCATCCTCATAGCCCAGGAGATAGAAGATGCCTACCAGGCACAGAAACACACAGTAGCCGTTTGGGTGGATCTGGAAAAGGCATTTGACAAAGTCTGGAAGGATGGACTTAGAGTCAAGCTAAGAAGAAGTGATGTCTGTGGGAAGATGTACAAGTGGATCAACCACTACCTCAAACAAAGAACGGCCAGAGTCCAAGTACAAGGGCAGATGAGCAAAAAGGTGACACTCGAGCAGGGAGTACCCCAAGGGGGAGTATTGTCACCCACACTCTTCCTGGTATATATAAACGATATTACAGAGAATATACCAAGAAGAGTCCATAGCTCCATGTTTGCAGACGATCTGGCTATGTGGACCTCTGAAAAGAATCTCACCATAGCAAGAAATCGGATGCAAACGGCCCTAACATCGCTGGAAGAGTGGGCGAACTCATGGCTGGTCAAAATAAACGAGGAGAAAACCACGTGCACAATATTCTCGCTCTCATTAAAACCACAAAGTACCAAATTAAGCCTAAATGGCAAAATCCTGCAGCCAAACGACAACCCAACCTATCTGGGAGTCACATTTGATCGGCGCATGACATGGACAAGTCAGATTGAGAGAAACCGAATGAAAGCCAGAGAAAGAATGGCGATCATGAGGAAACTTGCTGGCACAAGCTGGGGAGCAGACGAAGGCATACTAAAGAAACTGTACACTGGAAGAGTGAGACCAGTTCTCGAGTATGGCATTGCGGCATGGACAACAGCAGCGAAGGCGAACTTCGATAAAGTTAACAAACTTCAAAACCAAGCCATGAGAATTATAACAGGTGGCATGAAGTCAACGCCAATTGTAGAACTTGAAAAGATTACAAAACTGCAATCCATGACCGATAGAAGAGACTGCAGAGCCCAGCTGCAGTCAGAGAAACTCAGAAGACTGACGGACCATCCAATGCACCAGAGACTAAACAATTTGGGAAATGGGAAACTAAAGCGGAGAAACTTTGCAGAAATAGCCAAAGCAAAGATGCACGAAGATCCCATAAACGCACTAACAACACCAAAACCCATCACTACTGTACGAAAACCTACTTGGAGGCAGGATATATTTCCAGAGGTGGTAGAAAATATACCAGGTATTGCAAACAAAAACTGCCAGAGTGAAAAAGAAAGGAGAGACACTACCCTAAGCTTCATAACGAAAAGCTACCCAAGCATGGACTGGATCCATGCATACACCGACGGTTCTGTAACAAACACTACACAGAACGGAGGGGCAGGAGCATTCCTGAACCTACCAAATGGCAGAAAAATAACACTGTCATTCGCTACTGGTAAGTACACAAGCAATTTCAGAGCAGAGGCAGAGGCACTGAGGGCGGCAGTGGAAGAAATGGTAACACACAGTGAAAATGAGAGCCATATAGTCCTGCTGACAGATGCTCTCGAAGTAGTCACAGCGCTAAAAAGCCAGAAAAACACTGAGCTTAATGACTTAAGAGCAGCACTCTGCAAACTGTGCCAGCAGTCCGCACCAAAAAGGGTAGTGGTACAGTGGGTTCCGTCACACTGCAACATCCAAGGCAACGAGGAGGCAGACAGACTGGCAAAAGAAGGTGCAAGGCTACCACAAACAGATACCAGTATGACGTACGAAGAGTAAAAACGGCTTATCAAAGCCAGTTACATGACCAAATGGGAAACCGAACATACTGGTTACACCAAAAACGATGCCTATTACCAGTTGAACCGAAGAGAGCAGGTCGTTGTCTTCAGACTCCGCACTGGCCACAACAGACTGAGGTACCACCTATTCAACAAATTGAAGATAGGGTGTACCGACGAATGCCCGTGCGGTACTGGTAAAATGACCACTGAACATCTGCTGCAGAACTGCCCGACATACGAGGATCAGAGAGAGCAGATGTGGCCATTGCCAGTGGAACTGCAAGACAAGCTGTATGGTAGTGGCGAGAGTCTCAGGATGACCGCCGCTTTTTTCGAAAAAATAATGGTTACTGTCTGACTGTGTACGCAGAAGAAGAAGAAGAAGAAGAGTCTGAGCAGATCTTCTTGGAATCCGTTCCAGTCTGCCTTATGGTAGTTGAAATAGGGTCTGATTGATCCAGTGTTTCGTATGTATTTTTCTTTTAAATAAATTGCTATGGGCAGGTGGTCTGATCCTGCATTATCCAGAACTTCCCATTTGATGGTTGCTAAGTTTGGCGTCATTATTGTGACGTCTATAGCCGTATCTGATCCATTTGGATTGTTATTTATTCTGGTCATTGACCCATCGTTTATTATTATTAGATTGTTTTCTTCGCAGAAGGTCATTATTTGTTTCCCTGCCGTGTCTATCGCGCTTCCTCCCCATGCTGGATGATGTGCGTTGAAATCCCCTACTATGATTGTTCTATTGTTTATTTGTGCTTTGATTGTTTCCATGTCATTTGTGGTGAATTTTCCTCTTGGGTTGTATATGTTTATTATTGTGACGCTCGCTGGACTACTGTCTATTTTAATGGATAGGCCTTCTAGGTTTTCGGTATTAAATGGATCCCAGTCCATTATTTTGTATTCTTCATTTACTATAAAGGCTACTCCTGATTTCGCTCCTGTCTCTCTATCGTTCCTAACTATATTGTATTTTGGAATATTGAGTCTTTTGGTTGGGTTGAGCATGGTTTCTTGAATCGCATATATTATTGTTTCTTTTCCCAGATTGGCCAGTCCTAGGTATGGCTTAAAGTTTTTGTGTAGGCCTCTGCAGTTCCATTGTATTATTTTCATTTTGTGTTATTTTCACTTTGCTTGTGCTACGTGGAATTGTTAGTCTTTCTTGAGGTTCAGTGGTTCAATCCGGTCCAATTCTATAAAAGTATTGTTCTGATTTGGGAGATTTTTTAAAAATATTTTTTTATATTTTTTATTATCTATCTATTAGATTATACTTGCAAGGTTCTGACCTTGGCTGTTTTCCACTCTTTTCCAACAAAGTTTTGATTCATCAATATTTATAAAATAGCATAAATCATATTACCTTGATTCTGCATGGGCGATGTTTTACAAACCGATACTTTACCCTGTTGCTTGTGCTTCCTGTTTTACAGCATTTCCGAATATCCTCTTCACGTCTTTGTCTCGCGCGCCTGGCTCTGAGTAGATGGATAGACCTGGGGGTCCTACTTTTGTTTGATGTTGACCGATTGATTGTACCCTGGAAGGGCTTAAGTAGCAGAATGTAGTCCAGAGAACCGAATGCATTGTGTCGTAGTTTATAGCTTGACTGCGATATTTGCACCTCTCGTTCCAACACATCCGACTTCAGCAAGCATTTTGCGAGTACCAATACTGTATCCACGCTATTTTTTGAATGTGGTCTTAAATTAGCTTTGACATGAAGGTATTACCGTTTTATGAAAGCGGGTGTTTCTTTGATCTCTTTTCGGTAGAGAATATATCTAGTTCCCCCAACACGTAAATTATTGCATTTGTACAAACAACGTGTTTATAAGCAATAGGTGTAGCTACATTTCCACGTGGGCATGTTTGTATAGATAATATTCATAAGAGGCTGCACTGTTTTGTTATCTTGTATTTCACATATGTTCGTATGAGACATGCCTTCTCTATATCTCTCTATCTCCCCACCCCCCTTTCTCTCTCTCTTCTACTCTATCTCCGCCCCACTCTACCCCTCTCTCTATATCTCTCTCCCCTTTCTATATATCTCTCTCCCCCCCTCTCTCTATCTCTCTCTCCACCTCTCTCTCTATATCTCTCTTACCCTCTCTATCTATATCTCTCTCACCCTATCTCCCCCTCTCCCTCTATCTCTCTCCCCCTTTCACACCTCTCCCCCTCTCTCTCCCCCTTTTACACCCCTCCTCCTCTCTCTGATTACTGGATGACCCGTCCTTCAGCGGCGGTTACACCATTGTGGGTGGTGCCATCTTCCCTTCCAACAGTCTCTGTCTTGGGCCACGTCGGCCAGTGGATAATGAGTCGAATGAATGTTGTTGCGGGATACAATTGAGTCGGACCAGCGTGTTGGTGGTCGTCTCCGTGGTCGTTTCTTGTCTCTGGGGCACCATATTGCTGTCGCTGTGCTCCAACGATCGTCCGTTCTTCGCATTAAGTGCACGCCCCCACACCCCACCCCCGGCGATGTTTCATCTTGTCTGCAGAAATAACTGCATCTTCAACCAGGGACTATTGACGTATGTCCGAGTTATGAAGACCTGTTGTGCGCTAGCTTGGGTCACTTTGAGTTTGTACTCCAACCGTTTCGTGAGTGACCATGTTTGCGCCGTATATCATATTGCAGGTAGTGCTGTGGAGTTGGATAGAGAGGTGCTCTGGTCGCGGATGTTGTCCAGTACCGGCTTTATCGAAGAGAAAGCCACCCAGCCCCCGCGACGCCATCTTGTCAACGCTGGGATCAAGTCGTTCTGCAAGGTGTGTGTGATTATGTGTCAAATATTATGAAGTGATTTCCGCGAGGCGAATTGACATGAAATAATGAATCTGATTATTTGTTTAAAGAAGCTTGCAAAGACTCTGTACTCGCCCTATTCAGATGACTCATTGATGAATGTACTTGACTCAACTAATCGCAAACCACCATTTTGTCAGTAGCCATCTTCTTGTAACACATAGTCCTAGCGGCTAGTCCAGTATTGTGTGTGTATATTTTTGAGTGGGCGTGCATATTGTAAGTTTTTCGGCACCGCTTAGTTTAAATTTGTCTTTGAACTTTTGCACAGACTAGTTGTTATATTGATATTGGGATCAAGATGCTGAGCAGCGTATGAGCTGTAACGGTCAGCGACCCATAGCTGACTGCTAGAGTCAGGGCCAGCGAACCAGAGCTGCCAAGACCCTTCTACACCTCCACGCGGTGATCCTGGATAACAGGCTGCAACAGGGCAGACTGGCTAAGGAGAAGGGATAGAAAGGGAATGCTAAGCCGGTACTAAACAATGCTTGCTGAAGTCAGATGTTATGGACCGATGTGTCCAAATATCGCAGTCAAGCTGTAAACTACGACACAACGCATTCCGTTCTCTGAACTACATTCTGCTACTTAAGCCCTTTCAGGGTTTGGTAGTGGGAGATTCAGAACGAACGAAGCCAAGCCAAGCCATATTGATATTAATGGAGATACATCTAAGGACATTTTCACTCGCATTGCTCTAGTAGAAGGCCACTTGACCCAACTAACGAACATCTGGAAATTAAAATTACTGAGCGAGCACGCCTAGCTCAGGCTGTTTAGTTCCAGCGTATTACCAATACTCACCTATGGATGTGAAAGATGGAAAATAACAAAGGCATTGGAAAAGAGGCTAAATGCATTTGAGAATATGTGTCTTAGAAAATGTTGAACATTGGCTTGGAGGAATTCATAACTAACAAAACAGTTAGGAAGTCACCAATCAACAATATGTTTCATCACTCATCGGGAACAAAACGGTGGTCATATATCGGGCATGTTCTTAGAATGGACAACAACAGACTCCATCTGCCAGCATTTATATGATGGTCATCTGGAAGCAGGAACCGAGGAAGGCCAAAAGAAACGCCAGAGAGGGTTCCACTATGAACTTGACCAACATTCATGAACTGAAGAGAGTGGCGCCACACAGATCTTGTTGTTGAATGCCCACAATGAGTAGATTTACACTTTCGTGCGCCCTCAAAAGAACGCTTAGTGGCGGTCTGTTGTAGCTTTCCTCACATCCCGAGATTGCCGATGAAGGTGGACCGGGGATCTATTCCCAGTATCAATACTGCGAGGATCACGTCGATCTCTCACCTCAGCCAGACTGTCATGAATACAGCCCATTTCCAAGAACTGTGGGGAGGTGAGCGTTTTGGCCAGTATATTCTGCCTGACCCTGACCAACATTGTCCATCAGTATATTTTGCCTGACTAACATTGTCCATCAGTATATTTTGCCTTGCTATAATTTATGACACATGACAGCGCCCGTTTTAGGACGAGCGCCGAAGAAGAAGAAGAGGAAGACGGAAAAAAAGCCTGGTTTTCGAATTCTCCAAAAAAAAGTATTCTCTCGGGGTCGCAGGCCATGACGCTAAGTCAGCTTTGGGTCGCTAACCGCTGCGGCTCATCATCTTGATCCCGAAGTTTTTGTCAAGGAATGCGCTAATATTTCTAGCCTCACCTTCGCTGGCTCACCTCCATCTCACTTCCGCCACGTTGACGCAATATCTAGTAACTAGATTTACACATTTAAATATTCCAGTCAGTATGCCCCAATCGAGTCCCGCGAATATGCTCAAACCTGGCTGCCCAATTTCCACCCCGACCTTCTTCTCCTTCTTCTTCGTTCATTCTCATATCAAAGGCCCGGTTTCTCTTACAAAGGACTCCGTTGTTTGTAAATGACCTCACCCCCACGTAGTGGATCACCTAACCGCCTCGCCTGGTTGAGTTAGGTACCGCCAGCACACAAACGTTTCGCGCCATGCGATGAAAGAGGTTGCGTCTGTCCTTGGTTTGACTTAACGGGAAAATAATAAAAAGACGCCCAACTTCCCAGTGGCGTAACCAGTTGGGGGGGGGGGGGCAGAGTTGAGCGGCCGCCCCGGGCATAGCTGTGGGGGGGGGGGGGGTTGTCTCAACAAATCAAGCAGTTTCTGTGAACATGTGAGCTACCTTGTATATCTTTATCATAACAAGAGAACTATGTAAACAAAACCCACTATAAATACTATACACCTCATTTACCTCGCTGGACTTCCTGATGGTGCCATCATATCTCATCTGTAATTTACCTCACCACTTTTCCTGATGGTGTCATCATATCTAATCTCTAATTTACCACACTGGACTTCCTGATGGTGTCATCATATCTAATCTCTAATTTACCTCAAGAAACTTCCCGCGGGTGCCATAATATCTCATCTCTAATTGACCTGACCAGACGTCCCGCGGGTGCCATCATATCCAATCTCTGGCGAAGATGCGGCAGTACAGGACCTGCCAGGAGCCAGTCTCTGCAGCTGTATGGTGTGGAGCACGGAGAGCGACCAAGGCCTTACAAGAAAGGCTCCCGTCTTTCGTTAACAAATGTCTGCGAAGGATAAAGGGCATAAAGTGGCAGGACATGGTGAGGATTGAAGACATATGAGAAAGGAGCCAACAACAGCCACTAGAACAACAAAATAAGCGAGGAAAATGGGGCTGGATAGGACATACGCTGCGTAAAGCACCGTCCAACATTGTCAGACAGGATTTTACAGGGAATCCTCAAAGGAAGAGAAAGAGAGGTAGTCCAAAATTGGGCGAGGAAGAAAATGTGAGACAACTGCAATGAAATAATGACACCTGGAGCGAGGCAGAAGTAATCAGCCCAGTGTATGCTTGCCAGATGTTGTCAATGGCTTTGCACTGAAAGGAGGGACGCTTTTCATTGGTTGAATGAATAAAACCACTTAGTCTACTGAAGCTCTTCTAAGAAATGGACACCACTGTACCACCTTCATTTTTTGTTTCCCCGCCAAAAGTTCGCTAACTCCAAGTACCAAGAGATATCACCCAGGTTTGAATACCTCCAGCCTACGTGACGCGTCGCTCTTCAAGGTTTGCAGCTGCCAAATAGCAAAAGCAAACACAGGCTCACTTTTGTTATTCAGTGCACTATTTGCTGAAACGAAGGGAGGGCGGGTTTGTCCACGGCTGGAAGGGAAGTTGTGGGCACGGAGCGCGCAGATAGGGAGAAGAGAGTTTGAGGGGCGACATTAAAGGGTAGGGAGTCAGTTGGGGTGGGAAGATGACTCGGTTTGTGTTTGTTGAAAGCCTGTGCTCATGATTTCGTCATTGGTGATAAGAATATATTTAATAATAATTTAAAAAAATAAATTATAATGATAGTAATAGTAATTGTTGTTGAATGCCCACAATGAGTAGGTTTACTCTTTTGTGCGGGACGATGAGGCTATCATCTGGTCTGGCAAAACACACTGATCAGAATGTTAGCCAGCCCTCACCTGACGGGACGATGAGGCTATCATCTGGTCAGGCAAAATACAATGATCAGAAAATGTTAGCCAGGGTCAGGAGAAATATACTGGCCAAGACCCTCACCTGACGGGACGATGAGGCTAACGTCTGGTCAGGCAAAACACATTGATCAGAAAGTGTTAGCCAGGGTCAATAGAAATATACTGGCCAACCCACACCTGACCTCGTTGGTCGTCCTGGAAACGGGCTATTGTCGAGGATAACAGTCCGGCTAACAGGGTGAGGCTCGACGTGATCCCGGTAGTAGTAAGCGACACGCAGATCAAGCCAAGAATACCACGACCACCTGGAGGACCCTGGCCCACCCTCATCAGCACGTTCGGCATGCGAGGAAAGCTACAACAACCCGCCACTTAACGCACTTGTTAGGGCGCACAAAAGATTAACCTACCCATTGTGGGCATTAACAAACAACTCTTTTGTGCGCCCTAAAAATGATGTTAAGTGGCGGGTTGTCGTAGCTTTCCTCACATCCGGAGCGTGCTGATGAGGGTGGGCCAGGGTCCTGCAGGTGGTCGTGCTATTCTTGGCCTCATCTGCCTGTCGCTCACTGCTACGGGTATCACGTCGATCCCTCACCTTGTTAGCCAGGCTGCCATGTGTGTGTGTGTACCAAACCCTGAAAGGGTTTAAGTAGCAGAATGTAGTCCAGAGAACGGAATGCGTTCTGTCGCAGTTTGCAGCTTGACTGCGTAATTTGCACCTTTCGGTCCAACACATCCGACTTCAGGAAGCATTTTTTTGAGTACCGGGTTAGCATTCCCTCTTCGATCCCTTCTCCTTAGCCAGTCTGTCCTGCTGCAGCCTGTTATCTAGGATCACCGTGTAGAGGTGTAGAAGGGTCTTGGCAGCTATGGTTCGCTGGCCCTGACGCTAGCAGTCA
Organism: Ariolimax columbianus; assembly: GCA_036924085.1. Taxonomy (NCBI): domain Eukaryota; kingdom Metazoa; phylum Mollusca; class Gastropoda; order Stylommatophora; family Arionidae; genus Ariolimax; species Ariolimax columbianus. Next base: position 22,400,361 of record JAVGWX010000025.1, on the reverse strand, counting down.
GCTATGGGTCGCTGACCACTGCAGCTCATGCGCTGCTCAGCATCTTGATCACTTTATATATATATATATATATATATATATATATATATATATATATATATATATATATATATATATATATATAAAACCACATATACACACCCTGCGCCGTTTACTGTGTGTATGTGTGTGAGAGAGATAGAGACGCACACACTGAGCACCTGTGGATTTGCCCGGGGTGCAGTGAAGTCCGTTCTAAGGAAAACATAACCGAATGATGAAATCGATGCTCTGCAAAACAGATCAGAATTGGCTCAGGTTAGCACGACAGACACACGCGGATCGCTGGCAGGACAAAACACGGCAGTCTGTGCCATTGCTCGTGGAATCCCATGACCCGAAACCAACCAGCAGCGAGTCATCTCCCGCTGGTAGGTGTTGCTAATGTGGGTCGGTACTAGCATTTAGGCATAGCGTGCAGCCTGGCATTGTACATGTGGGATCTCGCTCTCGAAGCAGCGTGTAAGTTGAGCTCCATTACCCTGGGCTAATGTCAAGGACATTTTTGTTTAAATTAAGGGTCGCATCAGGACACTTACGTGAATTCAAGGGCAGCGTAAAGGTTCCTCTACTTCCTCGTCCGTTCTCAAACTTCCTCGTCCGTTCTCAAACTTCCTGGTCCGTTCTCAGCCTACTTCGTTCGTTCGTTCTCAGCCTACTTCGTTCGTTCGTTCGTTCTCAAACTTCTTCGTTCGATCTCAAACTTCTTCGTTCGTTCTCAAACTTCCTCGTCCGTTCTCAAACTTCCTCGTCCGTTCTCAAACTTCCTCGTTCGTTCTCAAATTTCCTCGTCCGTTCTCAAACTTCCTCGTCCGTTCTCAAACTTCCTCGTTCGTTCTCAGCCTACTTCGTTCGTTCGTTCTCAAACTTCTTCGTTCGTTCTCAAACTTCTTCGTTCGTTCTCAAACTTCCTCGTTCGTTCTCAAACTTCCTCGTCCGTTCTCAAACTTCCTCGTCCGTTCTCAAACTTCCTCGTTCGTTCTCAGTCTACTTCGTTCGTTCGTTCTCAAACTTCTTCGTCCATTCTCAAACTTCCTCGTCCATTCTCTACCTTCTTCGTTCATTCTCAAACTTCTTCGTTCATTCTCAAACTTCCTCGTCCATTCTTAAACTTCTTCGTTCATTCTCAAACTTCTTCGTTCATTCTCAAACTTCCTCGTCCGTTCTCAAACTTCCTCGTCCGTTCTCAAACTTCCTCGTCCGTTCTCAGCCTACTTCGTTCGTTCGTTCTCAGCCTACTTCGTTCGTTTGTTCGTTCTCAAACTTCTTCGTTCGATCTCAAACTTCTTCGTTCGTTCTCAAACTTCCTCGTCCGTTCTCAAACTTCCTCGTCCGTTCTCAAATTTCCTCGTCCGTTCTCAAACTTCCTCGTCCGTTCTCAAACTTCCTCGTTCGTTCTCAGCCTACGTCGTTTGTTCGTTCTCAAACTTCTTCGTTCGTTCTCAAACTTCTTCGTTCGTTCTCAAACTTCCTCGTCCGTTCTCAAACTTCCTCGTCCGTTCTCAAACTTCCTCGTCCGTTCTCAAACTTCCTCGTTCGTTCTCAGTCTACTTCGTTCGTTCGTTCTCAAACTTCTTCGTCCATTCTCAAACTTCCTCGTCCATTCTCTACCTTCTTCGTTCATTCTCAAACTTCTTCGTTCATTCTCAAACTTCCTCGTCCATTCTTAAACTTCTTCGTTCATTCTCAAACTTCTTCGTTCATTCTCAAACTTCTTCGTCCGCTCTCAACCTTCACCGTCCGCTCTCAAACTTCACCGTCCGCTCTCAAACTTCTTCATTCATTCTCAATCTCCCGATCCTAAGCCCTGAAAAGGGCGTTGCAAGTTGCAGGATATTGTCCGGGGAACGGAATGAGTTATATCGTAGTTTACAGCCTGACTGCAAAATTTGAACCTTTCGATCCGACACATCCGACTTTAGCATGGTTTTTTGTGGTAGCAGGTTAGCCTTCTCCCTTCGATCCCTTCTTCTTAGCCAGTCTGCCCCTTTGCAGCATGTTATTTAAAAAAAACAGATTTAGTCCTTCAATGGATCCCGTCCCACTGTGGGATCCCTAGAAACGAGAAAGCAGATGAGCTCGCAGAAGCCAGAAGTGGCGGCAAGCAGATTCCCCATCCACAGAGCTATAAAGAAGCAAAGACACTCATCAAATGATAGACGAGGACAGAATGGAGAGAACAGCACAAAGAATACAAGCCAGAAAATGACAGCATAGACAAACTTGGCAGAGATGGGCAGACAAAGATCTTCAGACTTAGAACGGGAAATTGTAGACTCAAGGCCCACCTCCACAGACTGGGTCTCAGAGACACAGTCACGTGCGATTGTGGAGCACCCAAGCAAACACCAGAACATATTCTGCAAGAATGCCCTACCTATACAGACCAAAGAGAGGCAGCCTGGCCTGGGGCAGCGACCATGCTCGAAAAGCTGTGGGGGACAGCCGAAGACCTGAAACGTGCAGTCCCATTTGTGAACCTCACCGGACCAGAAGCATAGCATCAGTTGATCGTGAACCTCACCGAACTAGAAGCACATCATCAGTTGATCGTGAACCTCACCGGACTAGAAGCGCAGCATCAGTTGATCGTGAACCTCACTGGACTAGAAGCGCAGCATCAGTTCAATTGTGAACCGCACCGGACTAGAAGCACATCATCAGTTGATCGTGAACCTCACCGGACTAGAAGCTCAGCATCAGTTGATCATGAACCTCACCGAACTAGAAGCTCAGCATCAGTTGATCGTGAACCTCACCGGACTAGAAGCACAGCATCAGTTGATCGTGAACCTCACCGGACTAGAAGCACAGCATCAGTTGATCATGAACCTCACCAGACTAGAAGCTCAGCATCAGTTGATCATGAACTTTACGGGACTAGAAGCTCAGCATCAGTTGATCATGAACCTCACCGGACTAGAAGCTCAGCATCAGTTGATCATGAACCTGACGGGACTAGAAGCTCAGCATCAGTTGATCATGAACCTCACCGGACTAGAAGCACATCATCAGTTGATCATGAACCTCACCGGACTAGAAGTGCAGCATCAGATGATCGTTAACCTCACGGGACTAGAAGCATAGCATCAGTTGATCGTGAACCTCATCGGACTAGAAGCATAGCATCAGTTGATTGTGAACCTCACCGGACTAGAAGCTCAGCATCAGTTGATCATGAACCTCATGGGACTAGAAGCTCAGCATCAGTTGATCATGAACCTCACGGGACTAGAAGCACAGCATCAGTTGATCATGAACCTCACGGGACTAGAAGCATAGCATCAGTTGATCGTGAACCTCACCGGACTAGAAGCATAGCATCAGTTGATTGTGAACCTCACCGGACTAGAAGCATAGCATCAGTTGATCGTGAACCTCACTGGACTAGAAGCACAGTATCAGTTGATCGTGAACCTCACCGGACTAGAAGCGCAGCATCAGTTGATCGTGAACCTCACTGGACTAGAAGCGCAGCATCAGTTCAATTGTGAACCGCACCGGACTAGAAGCACATCATCAGTTGATCGCGAACCTCACCGGACTAGAAGCTCAGCATCAGTTGATCATGAACCTCACGGGACTAGAAGCTCAGCATCAGTTGATCATGAACCTCACCGGACTAGAAGCTCAGCATCAGTTGATCATGAACCTCATGGGACTAGAAGCTCAGCATCAGTTGATCATGAACCTCACCGAACTAGAAGCACAGTATCAGTTGATCGTGAACCTCACCGGACTAGAAGCACAGTATCAGTTGATCATGAACCTCACCGAACTAGAAGCACAGTATCAGTTGATCGTGAACCTCACCGGACTAGAAGCACAGTATCAGTTGATCGTGAACCTCACCGGACTAGAAGCACAGTATCAGTTGATCGTGAACCTCACGGGACTAGAAGCACAGCATCAGTTGATCGTGAACCTCACCGGACTAGAAGCATAGCATCAGTTGACCGTGAACCTCACGGGACTAGAAGCATAGCATCAGTTGATCGTGAACCTCACCGGACTAGAAGCATAGCATCAGTTGATTGTGAACCTCACCGGACTAGAAGCATAGCATCAGTTGATCGTGAACCTCACTGGACTAGAAGCACAGCATCAGTTGATCGTGAACCTCACCGGACTAGAAGTGCAGCATCAGTTGATCGTTAACCTCACGGGACTAGAAGCATAGCATCAGTTGATCGTGAACCTCACCGGACTAGCAGCACAGTATCAGTTGATCGATGATCGATGAAGAAGTAGCCTGTTAGATAGTGAGAAAATTGTCGAGTATTGTTATGCAAATTAAGGCTCAGATAGTGAAGAATGCTAATGCTGTTTATTCAATATTTTTATTTCATGCTTTTACGTCCCGTGGACATTTTGCTCAAAATAGCTTAACTAAAATGTCGGATGACTAGACTAGTCTCTCTAGTTCATTGAGAGCACGCCACTGCTCCTTAGTCGAAACACTCATTATTAGCGAACAAATGAAATTTTGTCATTGTTCCTCCACCGTGAGGGGACTGGATGGTCTCGAGGTAAGACGTCGGCCTCAGGTGCTGGAAGTCGCGTGTTCAAATCACGGTGGAGACCGGAATTTTTTTTCACGTATCTGGTATTTCGCTGGATCTCTGTGAAGTAGAGATCTGAATCCCGTGTGCAGTGTTGCGCACGTTAAAAATCCCTCGGCAGTTGGAAATCGAAAAAAATTAGGCTGCTGTCCGGACAGAATTCAAAATTATGTTAAAAATCTAGCCAATCTATTACGGGATTCTCGCTGGTTGTACGGAGTTCGTCCATTGTGCTGAGATTCTCCAACAAATATGGAGAAGAACAGAGGACTTATGGGTTAAACCTTTTGCAATGACGTTGATTCTTGGACTAAACTGAACTCCACAGTGCTTCTATGCGCCATTCTTTCATATGGCACTTCTATCTGCTGTTTGATGTTTTTCCGTCCTAACACACCTGTCAGTCTTTTTGGACGGGTCCTTCAGCAGCGAGTACGAGCTATTGTGGAGCCAATGCTCAGTGCTTCACAATCAGGATTCTGCAAAAATCAAAGTTGTTGTTGTTGAATGCTCACAAAGAATAGGATCACTATTTTGTTCGCCCTGAAAAGGCCGTTTAGTGGCGGGTTGTTGTAGCTTTCCTGAAATCCCGAGTGTGCTGGTGAAGGTGTACCGGGATACTACCGGCGGTTGTGCTGTGCTTGGCTTCATCTGCGTGTCGCTCACTACAAGGGGAATCAGGTCGATTCTCCACCTCGTTAGCCAGGCTGCCACGAAAAACATCCTGTTTCTAGGGAGGATTACGGGGAAGTCAAGGTGGAAGTCTTGACCAGTATATTTTGCCTGACCCTGACTAACATGTCTGATCAGTATATTTTGCCTGATACTAACTAACATGTCTGATCAGTATGTTTTGCCTGATACTAACTAACATGTCTGATCAGTATGTTTTGCCTGATACTAACTAACATGTCTGATCAGTATGTTTTGCCTGATACTAACTAACATGTCTGATCAGTATGTTTTGCCTGACACTAACATGTCTAATCAGTATATTTTGTCTGATACTAACTAACATGTCTGATCAGTATGTTTTGCCTGACACTAACATGTCTAATCAGTATATTTTGCCTGATACTAACTAACATGTCTAATCAGTATATTTTGCCTGATACTAACTAACATGTCTGATCAGAATGTTTTGCCTGACACTAACATGTCTAATCAGTATATTTTGCCTGATACTAACTAACATGTCTAATCAGTATATTTTGCCTGATACTAACTAACATGTCTGATCAGTATGTTTTGCCTGACACTAACATGTCTAATCAGTATATTTTGCCTGATACTAACTAACATGTCTGACCAGTATATTTTGCCTGATACTAACTAACATGTCTGACCAGTATATTTTGCCTGATACTAACTAACATGTCTGACCAGTATATTTTGCCTGATACTAACTAACATGTCTGATCAGTATGTTTTGCCTGGCACTAACTAACATGTCTGATCAGTGTGTTTTGCCTGACACTAACATGTCTAATCAGTATATTTTGCCTGATACTAACTAACATGTCTGACCAGTTTATTTTGCCTGATACTAACTAACATGTCTGATCAGTATGTTTTGCCTGACACTAACTAACATGTCTGATCAGTATATTTTGCCTGACACTAACTAACATGTCTGACCAGTATACTTACCAATTTTATATTGCCGGCATGTCAAATTGGTTTCTAGTGCTGAGTTGTGTAGGACAGGGGTGTGTTCTTTCTTCAGTTTGTTTCTAAATTTTTGAATGAAATCACAGAGTTGTCTAACCTTCACGAGGAGTTCATAAATGGCCTGTTGTGGGCTGATTATCAGGTCATCTTTTACCAGAATGGAGAACACCTACAACACCACCTGAACTATCTCCAGCTAGCTTGTAACGAATATGACATGAAGATCAACACATAGATTATGATGATATCACGTGAACACGTGCAGAGACGTTTTCGCAGCGGTGACAAAATTATCAAGCAGGTGCTAGAGTTCAAATACCTGGGTAGTATGTTCACTGATGATACAGAGAGATCAAATGCCTAGATAGTGTGTTCACTGATGATACAGAGTGGACAGAGATCAAATACCTAGGTAGCGTATTCACTGATGATACAGAGTGGACAGAGAGATCAAATACCTAGGTAGTGTGTTAACTGATGATACAGAGTGGAGAGAGAGATCAAATACCTAGGTAGTGTATTCACTGATGATACAGAGTGGACAGATAGATCAAATACCTAGGTAGTGTGTTAACTGATGATACAGAGTGGACAGAAAGATCAAATACCTAGGTAGTGTGTTAACTGATGATACAGAGTGGACAGAGAGATCAAATACCTAGGTAGTGTGTTAACTGATGATACAGAGTTGACAGAGATCACATACCTAGGTGGTATGTTAACTGATGATACAGAGTCCACAGAGAGATCAAATACATCGGTAGTGTGTTAACTGATGATACAGAGTGGACAGAGATCAAATACCTAGGTGGTGTGTTAACTGATGATACAGAGTGGACAGAGATCAAATACCTGGTTAGTATGTTCACTGATGATACAGAGTGGACAGAAAGATCAAATACCTAGGTAGTGTGTTAACTGATAATACAGAGTGGACAGAGATCACATACCTAGGTGGTGTGTTAACTGATGATACAGAGTCCACAGAGATATCAAATACATAGGTAGTGTGTTAACTGATGATACAGAGTGGACAGAGATCAAATACCTAAGTGGTGTGTTAACTGATGATACAAAGTGGACAGAGATCAAATACCTAGGTGGTGTGTTAACTGATGATACAGAGTGGACAGAGATCAAATACCTGGTTAGTATGTTCACTGATGATACAGAGTGGACAGATAGATCAAATACCTAGGTAGTGTGTTAACTGATGAAACAGAGTGGACAGAAAGATCAAATACCTAGGTAGTGTGTTAACTGATGATACAGAGTGGACAGAGAGATCAAATCCCGAGGTAGTGTGTTAACTGATGATACAGAGGGGACAGAGATCACATACCTAGGCGGTGTGTTAACTGATGATACAGAGTCCACAGAGAGATCTACTACATAGGTAGTGTGTTAACTGATGATACAGAGTGGACAGAGATAAATTACCTAGGTAGTGTGTTAACTGATGATACAGAGATATCAAATACCTAGGTAGTGTGTTAACTGATGATACAGAGTGGACAGAGATCAAATACCTAGGTGGTGTGTTAACTGATGATACAGAGTGGACAGAGATCAAATACCTAGGTGGTGTGTTAACTGATGATACAGAGTGGACAGAGAGATCAAATACATAGGTAGTGTGTTAACTGATGATACAGAGACGACAGAGATCAAATACCTAAGTGGCGTGTTAACTGATGATACAGAGTGCACAGAGATCAAATACCTAGGTGGTGTGTTAACTGATGATACAGAGTGGACAGAGATCAAATACCTGATTAGTATGTTCACTGATGATACAGAGTGGACAAAGAAATCAAATACCTAGGTAGTGTGTTCACTGATGATACAGAGTGGACAGAGAGATCAAATACCTAGATATTGTGTTCACTGATGATACAGAGTGGACAGAGAGATCAAATACCTAGGTAGTGTGTTAACTGATGATACAGAGTGGACAGAGAGATCAAATACCTAGGTAGTGTGTTCACTGATGATACAGAGGGGACAGACAGATCAAATACCTAGGTGGTGTGTTAACTGATGATACAGAGTGGACAGAGATAAAATACCTAGGTAGTGTGTTAACTGATGATACAGAGTGGACAGAGAGATCAAATACCTAGGTAGTGTGTTAACTGATGATACAGAGTGGACAGAGAGATCAAATACCTAGGTGGTGTGTTAACTGATGATACCGAGTGGACATAGATCAAATACCGGGTTAGTATGTTCACTGATGATACAGAGTGGACAGAGAAATCAAATACCTAGGTAGTGTGTTCACTGATGATACAGAGTGGACAGAGCGATGAAATACCTAGATATTGTGTTAACTGATGATACAGAGTGGACAGAGAGATCAAATACCTAGGTGGTGTGTTAACTGATGATACAGAGTGGACAGAGAGATCAAATACCTAGGTGGTGTGTTAACTGATGATACAGAGTGGACAGAGAGATCAAATACCTAGGTAGTGTGTTAACTGATGATACAGAGTGGACAGAGATCACATACCTAGGTGGTGTGTTAACTGATGATACAGAGTCCACAGAGAGATCAAATACATAGGTAGTGAGTGTGTTAACTGATGATACAGAGTGGATAGAGATAAATTACCTAGGTAGTGTGTTAACTGATGATACAGAGATATCAAATACCCAGGTAGTGTGTTAACTGATGATACAGAGTGGACAGAGATCAAATACCTAGGTGGTGTGTTAACTGATGATACAGAGTGGACAGAGATCAAATACCTAGGTGGTGTGTTAACTGATGATACAGAGTGGACAGAGAGATCAAATACATAGGGAGTGTGTTAACTGATGATACAGAGTGGACAGAGATCAAATACCTAAGTGGTGTGTTAACTGATGATACAGAGTGGACAGAGAGATCAAATACATAGGTAGTGTGTTAACTGATGATACAGAGTGGACAGAGATCACATACCTAGGTGGTGTGTTAACTGATGATACAGAGTCCACAGAGAGATCAAATACATAGGTAGTGTGTTAACTGATGATACAGAGTGGACAGAGATAAATTACCTAGGTAGTGTGTTAACTGATGATACAGAGATATCAAATACCTAGGTAGTGTGTTAACTGATGATACAGAGTGGACAGAGATCAAATACCTAGGTGGTGTGTTAACGGATGATACAGAGTGGACAGAGAGATCAAATACCTAGATATTGTGTTCACCGATGATACCGAGTGGACAGAGATCAAATACCTAGGTGGTGTGTTAACTGATGATACAGAGTGGACAGAGAGATCAAATACCTAGGTGGCGTGTTAACTGATGATACAGAGTGGACAGAGATCAAATACCTGGTTAGTATGTTCACTGATGATACAGAGTGGACAGAGAAATCAAATACCTAGGTAGTGTGTTCACTGATGATACAGAGTGGACAGATAGATGAAATACCTAGATATTGTGTTAACTGATGATACAGAGTGGACAGAGAGATCAAATACCTAGGTAGTGTGTTCACTGATGATACAGAGTGGACAGAGAGATCAAATACCTAGGTAGTGTGTTCACTGATGATACAGAGTGGATACAGAGTGGACAGACAGATCAAATACCTAGGTGGTGTGTTCACGATGATACAGAGTGGACAGAGATCAAATACCTGGGTAATGTGTTAACTGATGATACAGAGTGGACAGAGATCAAATACCTGGGTAGTGTGTTAACTGATGATACAGAGTGGACAGAGATCAAATACCTAGGTAGTGTGTTAACTGATGATACAGAGTGGACAGAGATCAAATACCTAGGTAGTGTGTTAACTGACGATACAGAGTGGACAGAGATAAAATACCTAGGTAGTGTGTTAACTGATGATACAGAGTGGACAGAGAGATCAAATACCTAGGTAGTGTGTTAACTGATGATACAGAGTGGACAGAGAGATCAAATACCTAGGTAGTGTGTTAACTGATGATACAGAGTGGACAGAGATCAAAGACCTAGGTAGTGTGTTCACTGATGATACAGAGTGGACAGAGATCAAAGACCTAGGTAGTGTGTTCACTGATGATACAGAGTGGACAGAGAGTTCAAATACCTGGGTAGTGTGTTAACTGATGATACAGAGTGGACAGAGAGATCAAATACCTGGGTAGTGTGTTCACTGATGATACAGAGGGGACAGAGAGATCAAATACCTAGGTAGTGTGTTCACTGATGATACAGAGTGGACAGAGAGAATGCACATATAATTAAGAACGCGAACAGTGTCCACTTTCAAATTTGCACCGATTTTGAAACACTCTGCTTCTTTTAACCAAGAAGAGGCTGATAAATGCGCTGTTTATTCCTACATTGTGTTACCATTGTGTCAAGCTTGGTCCTTACTAGAAACACATACGAGTACAATCCAGAGCTGTGAGTTGCGCTGTGTGAGGAGTGCGGCCGGAAAGACATTCCGTGATCAAATCAACAACTCCACGCCTAGGCAGACAGTGGGGTCAAACCAAGTTAGAGCCTACATTGACTCCAAATAAATAAAGTGGTTTGGCCATTTAGTCAGAATTCATTATGACCAGCCTGCGGCGAGCATGTCATATGTAGGTCTCAGGTCCACGAGCAAAAGGCAGGCCTCGATGTTGGTGAATGGAGCGTGTCTCTGACACTCTCAGGAAGCTACACCTTATGTTGTTCGTCCATCGTAATGGATGAGGACCACTTTGTCAGCATTCACTGCTCGCATGAATTCCAAGAGGGCTAAATAAGCCAATCTGAGCCTTGATTTGTCTGTTGCACTTTGTACAGGAAAACAAGACATCTCTTTCCACAGGGGTTGACGAAGGGTTGATGTGAGCTGACTTGCGGACCGATCTTCTATGGATGGCCTCATCTATTCTTGATACCGCATGTCTCTGCAACACCCTCAGCAATAGTGCTGTGATTTGTGGTGATTCTTTCCCAGTCATCGGGGTTAATACATCACTGGATCATTGATCTCTTTAGTGTGCCATTGTATCTAAC
>JAVGWX010000025.1:22021587-22386587 GCA_036924085.1 Ariolimax columbianus | reverse complement strand
TTTCCCTTTTGATATAATCATGTAGGGACATGGGAGCCATGACTATTTTCTCTCCTGGCAGGAAGTCGCGTAAGCTTGTATGTGGTCTATAGTGGATGTTTCTGTAGTGCTTTGTTTCATGTCATTAATTTACCATGCCCTTGTGCATGACAAAACACTGTCATAACAAAACATCATGACGACAGAGCATTGCGCATTCCTTTGGATGTCCAGCTGGCATAAATCGAGTAAGGTTGGCACAACAGACGAACATTTCCTTCGTAAATCAGTGCTGGAGTTCAGCTGGATCAATAACGAACCAACCATCAAACCAACCAACAAACCACATAACCAACCACCCAACCAACCACCCAACCACTCAACCAACCAACCCAACCCAAACACCCATCCAACCACCCACCCAACCAACCACCCATCAGTGCTGCTGTCTATATAAGTGTAACAGCAAGTAAATGTAAACACAAAAAAACATGATTTTTTTTGGTTGAAGCTTTTTCGATAGATTAACAGGCCACACTAGTAGAGGCTGTGTTACAAATGTCAGCTTTTTAAGATCAGGGCTCTTTAATCTTTTAATGCCTGGCGCCTACTTTCATAACTTATCGTGAGGGTAAATTTGGAGGCTTCGTGACCTAGGTGTGAAACCTGCTCAGTGTTCACAATCCCAACGCACTGAGTTCGATTCCCACCATATCCAGTTTGGCAGACACTGGATTTTTTTCTCCGACGATTGCTCCTCCACGTACACAAAGTAATGGCAAACTACCGTACTGCTCACTTGCCAAGAAACTTATAACAGCCAAATATGTGGCGGCTGTAAGAAGCCACATTTTGTAAAGGACATACTACTTACTTACTTTTACCCACTAAAATCAAAATTGAAGAAAATTTAGCAATCGTCCACCGAGTATGTTTATTTTTTTAAAACATCATCAGGACGTCTGGTCAGGCACAGCATACTTATCAGACATGTTAGTCAGGGTCATGCAAAACATACTGATCAGACATGTTAGTCAGGGTCATGCAAAACATACTGATCAGACATCTTAGTCAGGATCATGCAAAACATACTGATCAGACATGTTAGTCAGGGTCATGCAAAACATACTGATCAGACATGTTAGTCAGTGTCAGGCAAAACATACTGATCAGACATGTTAGTAACGGGTCAAGCAAAACATAATGATCAGACATGTTAGTCAGGGTCAGGCAAAACATACTGATCAGACATGTTAGTGGACCAGAGAAAGCACATGTGGCGATCACCAATGGCAACACTAGACAAGCTCTATGGCAGTGTCGACAGCCTCAGGACGACAGCTACTTTCTTCGAACAAATACAAGTTGAAGGCTGCTGCAACCCGCCACTTAACGTCCTTTTTAAGGGCGCACAATCGAGTAACCTACTCATTGTGGACATTGGCAAACAACAATACATCATCATCATTGTAGGGCATATCCTTTTCAGAACCTTGCTCCAATTCCACCCGTCTGGAAGAAACTCTTTCTCTTGCCAAATCTCCAGTCTGCTCCAGAGTCATGTCCAAGCATTGCTTGACATCTTGGTGCCATCGCTTTCTTGGTCTACCTCTGCCTCTCTTGCCCGGCACCATACCTTCCAATACAGTTCTCTTAAGACTGTATTTTTTTAATTTTCATTTTTTTCTGCTCGTTATGGAATGAGCCAGTTCTCTTATATGTCCAACTCTTGTAGAATGTCTGCATTCTTCTTTTTTCTGTCCATGGTATTCTGATAATTTTTCTATAATATTTTCACTTGAAGGACTTGATTCTCTTCCTTGTTGTTTGAATTGTTGTGGTTTGCCAATGTTCACAATGAGTAGGTTACTCTTTTGTGCACCCAGAAAAGGACGTTAAGTGGCGGGTTGCATTAGCTTTCCTCACATCACGAGCGTGCTGATGAAGATGGACAGGGGTCCTCCAGGTGGTTATGCTATGCTTGGCTTCATCTGTATGTCACTCACTGCTACGGGAATCAAGTCGATCCCTCACCTCGTTAGCCAGGCTGCCATAAAAAAACAGCCCGTTTCCAGGGAGTGCTATCTAGGAAGCTGAGGTGAGGGTCTTGGCCAGTATGTTTTGGATGACCCTGACTAACATGTCTGATCAGTATATTTTGCCTGACCAGACGTTAGTCTTCCATCCCTTGTGATTTGGGTAACTGTCCATGTTTCACAGCCGTATGCTGCCATGGGAAAAACACAACAAATTTCACTTTTTGTTAGTGTGGTGGTATTGTGCCATAGTTTCCTCAGGTTGTATAGCCTTTGCATTGCCATAATAATAAAAATAATAATAATAGTAATTGATTTTTTGTTGTTGTTGCATTTGCCTTATTTCTCTAATCCCCAAGGCGGTGTGTGTTGCACTGTGGTTTTTATTTTGCGCCTGTCGGCCCAGTGCATCCGACTTCAGCATGCATTTTATGTAAGGGTCTGCTTCCTCCTGCATTTTGTAAAGGTTTGCTTTTCCAGGGTAATGGCCGGTGCTGTGATGGGGATCGAAAGCAGCACCTTCGGATTGTGAGCTATGTCACTTAACCACAAGCCTACGCCGTTCCCACTAGTAATAATTATAATATGTTTCTAATACTGAATGTAATTATTCTACTACCCCCCACATGAAAGCTAAAATCGTGGGTGCTAGCACCCAGGGGGAAGAGCATTGGTGTAGAATACAGGGAAGTTGAGTAAAATGGAGAAATAGAAGTCAGCGCAAACAGGTTACTTAAAATCTTTTCAAAACATTTCAAGATATGATCAGATACTGTGCTAAGACGAAAACAGAAACAAACCTACGTTACAACTAAAGGGTCTTCATCTGGGACAACAAACAACAGAAATATGAGCTAACAAATCATAGAGGAAGGGATTGATACAAAAACTTGAAATAGTTGATAGGTAGCAGTTCCATTCAGAGATTTTTTAGAGATTCACTCAGCTTAACTTAATGTATTTATACTGGCTTAGAAGACTCTACAGAGTCTGTATACAACCAGTTTACTTGGAGGATGGTTTAACTCATGTGCGAGTCCATCTTAATAGACTCAAACACTAGAGCTAAGTACACCCACAGCCAGTTAGGCGCCATCGCAGCTCTTAACCCTTTACAGTACAACCTAATTTGTTAGTCTTAATATCCAAGATAAGAAAACATTATTTTTGTTAAAAGGTTAACAGAAAAAGTCATTAAAACTAAAATTTTGATTTTTAAGTTAAATACGACTTTTGTTTATATTTAGCTAAATAACAAGATATGGTTGACATGTGAAAAGTGACCAGATAAATCTGACTGAAATTGGTGCTTCTCTAGTTGACAGAAGTTGATAATTTGGACTGTAAAGAGTTAACAAACCACCTGGGGAAAAGTACAAATAATTTGGGTATATTTTCAGCTTGAATTTTGTCCGGGCAGTGGCCATTTGAGTAGACATCCTTGCCAGATCCACATTTGAATTGTAAAAGCCATTTCCAATGAAACAACGCACCAAGGAAATGTATCCAGGATTCCTTGTAAGCTGGATAGGGAAGATCCAAATGTAGTGTTGGGCCTATGCTCCGCCAGGTTTAATAATAGATGCACAGATTAGTAACGTCCACTCCCCCTTGCCCCTTAGTGGGGAGGATAGAATAGGGTCACTACACCATCAATAAATTTCTGCCACTCTGCTGTTCAAGTCCAGAGACCATAGTTTATTTTCACAGTCTCTTCTTCAGGTGTTTCTTGGTTTACTTCTCTTCCTCTTCCCCATGTGGATTCCACACCAAAGCCTGGCCACATTTGATGGCACTTTCCGTAGCGTGTGTTCAACCCCATTTCCCACGTTAATCTGTTGTTGGCTCCTTTCCCATAGGTCTTCATCCCCCACCATGTCTTGCCGGCCTATACCCATTATCCTTCGCAGACATTTATTAACGAACGACTGGAGTCTCCTCTGTATTGCCTTTGTTCTCCAAGTATCTGCTCCGTACAGGAGAACTGACTTGACATTGGAATGAAACAATCTTAACTTGGTATTAGTCTTTATTTCCCAAGAATTCTATATATTATTTGGTAACAGAAATGCAGTCCTTGCATATCTAATTCTGTCTGTGATATTTGTCCTAAAAATGTTGTATTTTTGATGTTTTTTAATGTTTTTGTCTGTCCGTAATATATGAGGCATGTTCAAATGAAACCAGACCAAACTGCAAAAAGTGAACATACGTATGATGCTCATGATGAGGTCACTTCTGGTGTAAACAACACATACCAACAGTCAAGTTTGCAAAATTTCATTATCCTCCGACTCATAGTTTCCTCAGCAGACCTTTAAAAACAAAAAAATCTGTCGGTGATAATGTTGAATGATTTTTGTTGGGCCTGTCCATGATTTACGTTTTTTGAAGTTTTTTTCTGCTTTAGATGTTTTTGTCTGATAATAAGCTACTGTAGAGTTGAATAAAGTAGGTATTTGATGAACATAATATGTAAGATGATGAACACTGGATAATGGATATGCTGATACAGGCACTATCATTTCTAATCCACAGGACAATTTGGATCTTCCAGTCAAAATAAAAACTGGACATTTAGGTAAGCTTGGTATTTAACTCTTAAAGGCCATCATTTTGTAACTAGTTTTATAACTAATGGTATTTAACTATTAAAGGCCATAATTTTGTAACTAGTTTTGTAACTAATGGTATTTAACTATTAAAGGCCATAATTTTGTAACTAGTTTTGTAACTAATGGTATTTAACTATTAAAGGCCATAATTTTGTAACTAGTTTTGTAACTAATGGTATTTAACTCTTAAAGACCATCATTTTGTAACTAGTTTTATAACTAATGGTATTTAACTATTAAAGGCCATAATTTTGTAACTAGTTTTGTAACTAATGGTATTTAACTATTAAAGGCCATAATTTTGTAACTAGTTTTGTAACTAATGGTATTTAACTATTAAAGGCCATAATTTTGTAACTAGTTTTGTAACTAATGGTATTTAACTCTTAAAGACCATCATTTTGTAACTAGTTTTATAACTAATGGTATTTAACTATTAAAGGCCATAATTTTGAAACTAGTTTTGAAACTAATGGTATTTAACTATTAAAGGCCATAATTTTGTAACTAATGGTATTTAACTATTAAAGGCAATAATTTTGTAACTAGTTTTGTAACTAATGGTATTTAACTATTAAAGGCCATAATTTTGTAACTAGTTTTGTAACTAATGATATTTAACTCTTAAAGACCATCATTTTGTAACTAGTTTTATAACTAATGGTATTTAACTCTTAAAGGTCATAATTTTTGTAACTAGTTTTGCCAGATACATTTTTTCTATAAAAGCAGTCTCTTCATAAAACCTTTTAAAATTTTTCTTATAACCCAATGTTTAGTTTAGTTCAGACGAAGAATCTATGGCATTGTACATGGTTTAACCCATAAGTGCTCTGTTCTTCTCCATATTTTTGGAGAATCTTAGCACAATGCACAAACTCTGTAGCACCGGCGTGGATCTCATCATAGATTGGGTAGATTTTTAACATAATTTATAATTTTGCTCGGGCAGCGGACATAGATAAAGCCGACTCTTTTCTATTTCAACTGCCGAAGTATTTTTAATGTACGCAACACTGCACGCGGGAGTCAGATCTCTACTACCCACGGATCCGGGGAAATACCAGAAAGTCTATGGGAAAAAATCCTGGTCGCCACTGTGATTTGAACCCTCGACCTCCAGAACCAGAGGCCAACGTCTTACCTCGAGACCACTCAGTTCCCCATTAGAAAAGTCCCCTCATTAGAAAAGTACACAATCCTAGGGGGTCGATGTAGTCGAGAGGTCAGGCACTTGTATCTCAAAGCAATGAACGGAAACGGTGGCCGATCGAATCCCACCAGTTTCAAGAGACCCCTGGTCTCAAGGAAGGTGGGAACAGAGTGCCTCCATCCTGAGTTACCTCCAGTCGTCTTGTCACTGGTCCAAGGAAGCTTGGGACAAGAGAGTGAGGTTGATAACAGTGCAGTTTCTTCCTCACCATAATCCTAAATACAGCGCAAGTTACATCATCAGGACAAAAACCGCCTCATAGCTGACTGCTAGCATCAGGGCCAGCGAACCAGAGCTGCCAAGACCCTTCTACACCTCCACACAGTGATCCTGGATAACTGGCTGCAACAGAGCAGACTGGTTAAGGAGAAGGGATCAAAGAGAGAATGCTAACCTGGTACTAAAAAAATGCTTGCTGAAGTCGTATATGTTTGACTGAAAGGTGCAAATATTGCAGTCAAGCTGTAAACTACGTCACAATGCATTCCGTTCTCTGGACTACATTCTGCTAACTTAGGCCGGTGTCAGAATTTGGTAGTGGGAGTTTGAGAACGAACTATGCCAAGCCAAGCCATAACCCAATTTGCATGTCATTAATGTTGTAGCTTGGTTATCATGGTACACATTATGTCCACAGGGAAGCTGACCTTGAAAGTTCCGTGGAAAAGCCTCTACACAGAACCAGTGGTGGCACACATAGATGGCATCTATGCCCTGGCTGTACCAAACATTGGTAGGAGTGTGTCTATTGTTGGCAGTGATTGTTGTGTGCATGTATAATGCTGTGGTAGCTGGTGAAAGTGATGGTGGTGCTTGGGGTGATGGAGATGATGGTGGTAGGCCTGGGTGTCCAGAACTGCGGCTACATAAAAAAATTGACAACATCTTTGAAGAAAAAGAAAAATTAGGTGCACTCACTCACTCACACTCCATCTCACACACACTCACTGCCTCAATCATTCATGCTCTCTGTCTCTCTCTCTCACACACACACACACAGACACACACGCTTGCTCACTCACACTCTCTATCTCACACACGCTTACTGCCTCACTCACTCTCTCTCTCACACACCACTTGCTTGCTCGCTTGCTTACTCACTCACTCACTCACTCATTCACTCACTCACTAACACTCTCTATCTCACACACACTCACTTACTCGCTCACTCACTCACTCACTCACATTCTCTATCTCACACACGCTCACTCACTCTCTCTCTCTCTCTCTCTCTCTCTCACACACCACTCGCTTGCTCGCTTACTCACTCACTCACTCACTCACACTCTCTATCTCACACACACTCGATTATTTGCTCATTCTCTTTCTTACACACGCTTGACTCACTCACTCACTCACTCACCTCTTGTAAAAGGAGACTGAAGAGAGTTTTGCATGAAGCTATGAAGGTAGCAGTCCTCACCATGAATAACCACTGCAAATACTTGGATACAGGCTTCCTACAAATGAGCCATCTACAGACCTGGCCCTATGATTATTTTATATGATTGCTGGAATGCTCGATTGCCCTATTGCCAGATTGTTTGATTTCTGAATTGTTCGATATTTTGATTTCCTGATTTCTGTTGGCAGGCATCAAGTACAACGAAGAGAAGATCAAGAAAGCTGAGCAGGACGACAAACAGGCCAAGTTGGCCAGGTTCGAGGAGCAGAAGAAACTAGACGCAGAGAAAGGTATAGTTGTATAGTCCATGTGAAGATGAAGAGTGGTTTCTGCTGGGGAGAATAGGATCATTGAGAGCATGTTGTAAGAGTTGGACAAACAGTGATGTTTTCTTTTTCGTCTTCCTCTTCGGCATTCGTCCTGAAATGGATTTTTTGGCGTTGTTGTGTCATAGCTTACAGCGAGGCTGCAATATCTGCACCTTTTGACCAGAGATATTTGATTTTAGCCCAGATTTGTTACGACTGGGTTTGGCATTCCTCTTGGATCCCTAATCTGTTACTGAGACTGCCTGGTTGCAGTCTGTACCCAGGGCCACGACTTGGAGTTGGAATAGGGTCTTGATCAGTCACTGATGCAAGCAGCCGCTATGAGTCACTGGCTGCATCTTCGACTCCACCATTCTTTCTGACTGATGTAGGGTAGAGGTGTTTGTAGGATAGCGATGAGGATAGCAACACTGCTACACTGAAAGTGTATTGCAAGACTTTGTGGGATAGAGATGAGAATAGCACTACTGCCACACTGAGAGTGTGTTGTATAAAATGAAGATCAATACATCGAAGACATAAACTATGAAGCTTAGCTGAACACCTGGATCACTAAACAATGTCACAGCTGCTTGTCAACGTTAAGTTAGCTGACTAGCATCGCCCACAAGACCCGGGTTTGGTCACAGGGTCAGACATCTGAGACTGGTTCAGTGTTTACATGAGCTCGTGTCTTGATACACACACGTTTGTGACTGTTAGCACACATTTGTCATCACTCCTACAATACACTCGAAGAACAGATGGTAGAATATTCTGGATAACATCCAAAGTGTGTAGGCATTTTTGATTTCTTTGAAATATGAAATAGCTGAAATAAAGTGATAACTAATTTCAGGTCAGATGTCCAGTTTTTTGGTCAATGTGTCCGGAACCAGCTTTGTTTTTGTAGATCTAGTTGTTTACCAAGCCTGTGTCCTCAGCACCCTTCTTGATGGCAGTGAGACAGGGTCTACCTACATGCACCAGGAGAGGTAGCATAATCCTGGGGGTTGGGTGGCAGGACAAGATCATCAACACAGAGTTGTTGGAGAGAACAGACACTGTCACGATCTTTTCCATGCATAGTCTTCGAAGGCTTGATGGCTGGGACACACCTAGAGAATGGATGATAACAGAATACCAAAAGATCTTCTCAATGGGGAATTACAGCTGGGGAAAAGGTCTCGAGGCTGGCCACTATTTTGGTACAAGGATGAATGCAAGCGGGATATGAATGATGCAGGCATCGATTTGGAATCATGGGAACAGTACGCCATGGATCGTGTTACATGGAGGGGCATGATTAAGCATAGAATACAGACAAAGGAGATACTGACTGCGGATAGGCTGAAATTCAGAGCGTTTGAGAAGACATGCCACACCAACCGCAAACGGTCCTGTCTTTCCTTGCACACACTGTGGAAGACGCTTCTCTGCTCTGATTGGTCTTACGATTCACATTCGTGATCGTCATAGACTGTAGTTGCATCCCTTTTATCAAAGCACAACTTACTAACATCTGACAAGACGGGCAGAGCTTAGCACAACTTGCTATCGTCTGACAAGACGGGCAGAGCCAAGCACAACTTACTATCGTCTGATAAGACGGGCAGAGCCAAGCACAACTTACTATCGTCTGATAAGACGGGCAGAGCCAAGCACAACTTACTATCGTCTGATAAGACGGGCAGAGCCAAGCACAACTTAATATCATCTGACAAGACGGACAGAGCCAAGCACAACTTACTATCGTCTGACAAGACGGGCAGAGCCAAGCACAACTTACTATCGTCTGATAAGACGGGCAGAGCCAAGCACAACTTAATATCATCTGACAAGACGGACAGAGCCAAGCACAACTTACTATCGTCTGACAAGACGTGCAGAGCCAAGCACAACTTACTATCGTCTGACAAGACGTGCAGAGCCAAGCACAACTTACTATCGTCTGACACGACGGAAAGAGCCAATGAGGTGGTTGGTCTTGTTGACTCTTTCTCTCTCTCACTCTCTATGAACAGCTGCTTGGAGAGGCTCTCATATCCCATCCATCTTATCTGGAATTCCTGCAGTAGCATATAGATGCACACCAGATTTGACTTCCTAAGAATTTCAGAGTTAGGTACTTTGTCACTTTGGCTTGCCTCCCAATCCTGATAACTATGCACAGACAGCTCATGGGAAAATGATTTAGCTGTCTGTTATACGCTGTCCATGTTTTGTAGTCATGCAACAGAGTGGTTATCACTACACCACCATACACCTTGTTGGCAGCACTAATGCCTTGTTGGTGCCAAATGTTTGCTGGTAGACTCCCAAACACAGAGTGAATGATCCCACAGAAGTGGGGCTGAAACCTGAGCACAGCGGATGAGCTGCCTATTTCACCTTCAGATGACAGCCCTGGAAACCTTCTGCACTAGTGTAGTCTGGCTAGGAGAATAGGGATCGCAAGGATGAACGTCGAGGAAGAAGAAAAAGAAGAAATCTTTGGTTGATGACCTTGACAGAAACATGAGCAGGAGACTGAGTCACGAACTTGTCTGAACTCTACCTGAGAAGCCATTAACATTCTTTGCCTACCCACAATAAAAGCAGCAGGCTTAGACTAAGCACCTGTTAAGTGTAAACAATAGCAAACTTAACCAGGTCCAAGAGTTCACGTACCTGGGAAGTATTTTTTACTTAAAATTACCTTCTTTATACTGGTTTATAAGACCCTTCAGATTCTGTATACAACCAGTTTCTACTATAGCACTTGATCTAAAAATAACTTTGTACATCCAATTTATTTTTAAATGCATTAACTGACGCTGCCTCCACTATTTTCTATGGCAATGCATTCCAAGCATTCACCACTCTCTGACTAAAAACAATATTTCCAAATATCTAATCTGGACCTTTCTTTAATTAATTTGTACCTGTGCCCTCTTATTCTTAAAGCTGGTTGTAATTTGAGAACTTCTAATTGTCTTATTTATGCTTTCCCTTGATTATCTTATAAACATTTCCCTTGATCATCTTATAAACATTTCCCTGATCATCTTATAAACATTTCCTCGATCATCTTATAAACACTTCCCTTGATCATTTTATAAACATTTCCCCGATCATCTTATAAACATTTCCTTGATCATCTTATAAACATTTCCTCGATCATCTTATAAACATTTCCTCGATCATCTTATAAACATTTCCCTTGATCATCTTATAAACATTCCCCTTGATCATCTTATAAACATTTCCTCGATCATCTTATAAACATTTCCCTTGATCATCTTATAAACATTTCCTCGATCATCTTATAAACATTTCCCTTGATCATCTTATAAACATTTCCCTTGATCATCTTATAAACATTTCCCTTGATCATCTTATAAACATTTCCCTTGATCACCTTATAAACATTTCCCTTGATCATCTTATAAACATTTCCCTTGATCATCTTATAAACATTTCCCTTGATCATCTTATAAACATTTTCCTTGATCATCTTATAAACATTTCCCTTGATCATCTTATAAACATTTCCCTTGATCATCTTATAAACATTTCCCTTGATCATCTTATAAACATTTCCCTTGATCATCTTATAAACATTTCCCTTGATCATCTTATAAACATTTCCCTTGATCATCTTATAAACATTTCCCTTGATCATCTTATAAACATTTCCCTTGATCACCTTATAAACATTTCCCTTGATCATCTTATAAACATTTCCCTTGATCATCTTATAAACATTTCCCTTGATTTTCTTATTAACGTTTCCCTTGATATAGACAAAAACAAAACAGGTTATGTTTTTGAATTTAGATCAACCATTGGCTGTTCAACCATTGGCTATTCAACCATTGGCTGTTCAACCATTGACTGTTCAACCATTCGCTTTTCAACCATTGACTTCAACCATTGACGGTTCAACCATTGACTGTTCAACCATTGACTGTTCAACCATTGACGGTTCAACCATTGACTGTTCAACTATTGTTGTTTTATTTGCCTGAACAGACAAGCCAAAAGATCCTAAGCAGGACAGCTTCGCAGAGAAGCTCGCCACGCAGGTCATCAAAAACCTGCAGATCAAAGTCTCCAACATCCACGTTAGATATGAGGACAAATACACCAACCCTGATCGGCCGTTCTCAATTGGAGTCACTCTTCAAGAGCTGGTGTTCCAGGTTAGTATGCTGGGAAGAGAGAGGGAGGGGCCCGAAGATGCTGCAAAGTGAATGAGCTGACAGCAGCCAGCGACACATGGCTAGCACCTTGCGTCAGGGTCAGCGAATCACAGCTGACCAAAATCCTATTCTGCTTTCAAGTGGCGGCCCTGTAAACAGGCTGCGCTACTGTAGTCTGGCTAAGAGAATAGAGATCGCAGTGGGAAGGTTGTTGTTGTTTCGAATGCCCACAATGAGTAGGTTACTCTTATGTGCGACCTGAAAAGGGTGTTAAGTGACGGGTTACAGTAATTTTCCTCACATCCCGAGCGTGCTGATGAAGGTGAACCAGGATCATCCAGGCGGTTGTACTATGCTTTGTCCTCATCTGTGTTTCGCTCACTACTACGGAGATCATGTCGAACCTCACCTTTTTAGCCAGACAGTTGACTTCAACAACAGCCCGTTTCCAGGACGACCAACGAGGAGGAGCAGGCGAGGGTCTTGGCCAGTATATTTCTCCTGACCCTGGCTAATATTATTTGATCAGTGTGTTTTGCCTGTCCAGACGTTAGCCTCATCGTCCCGTTAGGTGAGGGTCTTGGCCAGTATATTTCTTCTGACCCTGGCTAACATTCTCTGATCAGTATGTTTTGCCTGACCAGATGATAGCCTCATCGTCCCGGGGGGAAGGTAAACCAATACCCAAAAAAGCCAGCTAAACCGGAACCTTATAGAGAAGACAAACGAGGGCTGCTCAACTGAGACCACTTTTTTCCACAAACCGCTCTCCATACCTATACACCGCGGAGTACAACAAGGAGGTACCATCTTCCCAAAATTGTTCACAGCTGCCCTTGAAGATGTTTCTAGATCCCTAAACTGGCACGGCGAGATGATATCACAACTATGTTTTGCGGACGACATTGTGATCTTTAGCCCCAGCATTACAAGGGCAAATGCCGCCGTCCATCGCAAACGATGATGGCATAATTTATTTGCTAACACTATTATTAGTAAGGATTAACTGCGCTACTGTTTATCCTCACTCTCTCGTCCGGTGCCGCCCGACCCCAGTGGCAAGTCAAGAACAAGATGACTTGCGGGCAACTACGAGATGCAGGGGACTCCGCATCAAGCACCCGTGACAAAGACGGTGGAGTCCGGAGTCGAACCCACACGACCAGATCACAAGGCTGACGGCTTCGCCACTGAATTCTCAGCATTGCACAAGCCGAACAAAGCCTAAACGAGCTGAGTGAAGCAGGCGAGGCTGTTGGCCTGAACATAGAAAGAAAGAAGA
The DNA here is from genome assembly GCA_036924085.1 of Ariolimax columbianus. Classification (NCBI taxonomy): domain Eukaryota; kingdom Metazoa; phylum Mollusca; class Gastropoda; order Stylommatophora; family Arionidae; genus Ariolimax; species Ariolimax columbianus. Next base: position 22,373,565 of record JAVGWX010000025.1, on the reverse strand, counting down.
TTCTTCTTCTGCATTCATTCTCAATCTTCCGCTACCATGCCCTGAACAGGGCTTTGCAAGTAGCAGGATGTAGTCTGGAGAACGGATTTGCGTTGTGTCGCTAGTTTACAGTTTGACTGCGATATTTGCACCTTTCGGTCTGACACATCCGTCTTTGGCAGGAAGAAGATTCAATTTCTACTCAACACTTTCTGCTCAGCGGGGGAACTTGAATTGGAAGATGGGCCCATAGAAAATGTCAATGTGTACGTCTACCTACGCCAGGAAATCAACAAGAAACCACGACATTGATAAGGAGATTTCACGCAGGAGAGCAGCAGGTTGGCTTCAACCGCATTAAACCGATACTCCAGCAGATGACGGACTTTGGCAGGGCTCACACCTGCATGGTTTGTCCCAGAAATGGTATATGGGTGTACGGTTTGGAGTCTACGCATATCAGACACAGAGAAGCTTCTTATTAGCGAAAGAGCAATAGAGTGCAGAGTCATAAGTATTTCAGAAATGTCAACATCGGTGACCAAACAGAGTTCCGAGATGTCAAGGTGAAAGTACAGATAGACATGCCATGTGGTCAACATTTGTTAAAATTTTGCGTTCGCCTTATTTCTCTTTTCGCCAAGGGGGTGTGTGTTGCACCAAGTTTTTATTTTGCACTTGTCGGCCCAGTGCATCCAACTTCAGCATGCATTTAATGTAAGGGCTGCTTCCTCCTGCATTTTGAAAGGGTTTGCTTCCCTGGGGTAATGGCCGGTGCTGTGTTCGAACCCATCACCTTCAGATTGTGAGCCGTGTTACTTAGCCACTAGCCGACGCCGTCCCCATGTGGTCCGCATGACTAATGATAGATGGACGAGAAGGGTGTCTTTCTGGTGACCGTGCAGCAACAACCGCCTACCAACGAGATGGAGAGATGATCTGCACCTTGTCTTTGATCCATCATGGTACTCCAGGGCGAAGGACAGACCACCGTGTGGATCACTGGAAACATTGTAACTATCCATGTTAGTTGCCTGTGTGGATCACCGGAAACATTGTAACTATCCAAGTTAGTTGCCTGTGTGGATCACCGGAAACATTGTAACTATCCATGTTAGTTGCCTGTGTGGATCACCGGAAACATTGTAACTATCCATGTTAGTTGCCTGTGTGGATCACCGGAAACATTGTAACTATCCATGTTAGTTACCTGTGTGGATCACCGGAAACATTGTAACTATCCAAGCTAGTTGCCTGTATGGATCACCGGAAACATTGTAACTATCCATGTTAGTTGCCTGTGTGGATCACCGGAAACATTGTAACTATCCAAGCTAGTTGCCTGTGTGGATCACCGGAAACATTGTAACTATCCATGTTAGTTGCCTGTGTGGATCACTGGAAACATTGTAACTATCCATGTATGCTGTAATCATAAAAGTTTCAGAGTTTTACAGTGGCCTGAAATGGGAACAAGGCATAGTAACACTGTAACCTACCATTCATGTTGTAGAAGGCAACTGTAGAGGTTACATTATAGGGATGGATAACCTGCCCTGTAGGTACTTTAAGCCATGTAAAGGTGAATGCCATGGCAACAATGGCCATCGGGAATGAAGATAACTCTTCATGGCCTAAGCTGCAGCCTATGTGAAGTGGGGTGGCCAGTTCCCTTCCTTTGCTGTTTATACCGTCACCAACTCATACGCCAGGTACCCATTCACAGCTGGGTCGACCGGAGGAGCGATTGCACCAGGAGTGAACCACGCCCCAAAATATTTTCTGTCTGTTCGTGATTTCGAACCCTGGCACGCTGTTATCCCAGTCTAGCACGCCAGCTCACTATAAACTAGGCTCCACTAAAAATGGAGCTACAAAAACTTCAATAAACATTTGCAGGTCAACATTTGTTGGCTTAGCGTCTGTTTGTTGCTCCAATGCTTCACAGGGAGCTGTAATGGTTTTGATTTACTGATTGACGCCGTAAAAGATTATTCATCTTCTGCGATCAATGGTCATTTAGACTGGAATTCCCGATTCTTCAATAAATTCTGTGTTTTTTTCAGGATCTCAAAACGGCCAGACGGTTTTAGAGATGGACCACATCGTTCTCAGATCTGTTGTTTCCTGGCTCTCCAAACCGGGTCAGGGTGACTACTAGTAGCTTGAGGTGGGCCCGTTCGAGGTTTAGGGCTTGGCATTCTTCCTGCCTGGCGGGTCTTCTTGAATGGTCTACATCGCGCTGCCCCCATATGTCGTATTATACTATGGGCCTCAAATAAAAACCTTAAAAGTGGAATGGAATTTTGAAAAATCGTGCCTTTGTAATGTAACTTGTTAATTAGGTTGCTAAAGATGTCAACAGTGTCCTGCATGTTCCATCAAGGAGCAGATGAAAAACATTACGTCATAATTGTAGTTAAAAGCTGGCCGCCCCACTGCTGACATGCACCGAAGAGGAGCAGTGTTTTGCTAGGTTTTTTAAAGCAGAAAAGAGGTAAAACATATAGAAATTCATCAGCAAATGCAGGTCCAGTACAGGGAATACTAAGATCTCTGGGTAGTGACATCGGACTCCAGCGTTGAACACGTTAAAAATTCCTTGGCAGTTAAAAATCGAAAGGAGTAGGCTTAACGGCCACTGCTTAGACAAAAATTCAAAAATTCCAGAAAAATCTATCCAGTTATTTGTACCTTCCCCCAGGCCTAGTAAGTCGCAGGAAGTTTAAAATACATACTACGGATACCCTTCGGCAACCTGGCAACAGACATTAAAACAATATGCCAGAATTCTATCTATCTTCAGTCCACTTGTGTAGTTAGACGTCTGGGAAGGTGTGAGACCTACTTTGTTTCATATTTTTTGGCAGGGGAAAATCTGCTGGTGACTTGCCAGGTCAATCCCAGTATTTGTTAAAAACCGGCCTGGAATATACAATTTCCTATTTTTGGGACTGGTGGTGGTGGAAGTGTAAATTAGAGCAAGGTAGACTCGTAGCCTGTCATGCGCCATCTATGCCGCTCCATTAGTCACATAACCAAGACCTTATGTTATAGCCACACAGTCCCCTTTTTGTGAGAATCGCTAGAATAATTTTAGCAGATTTTTAACTTGAATTTTGCTCGATCAGCGGCCGTTAAGCCTGCTCTTTGGGATTTTTAATGTGGGCGCCACTGCACATGGGTGTCTGATCTTACTACTCAGACATCAGAGTTTTACCAGATGATACACGTGACAAATTCCGGTCTTCACTATGATTTGAACCCGCGACCTCCAGCACCCGAAGCGAATGCCTTACCTTGAGACCACTGGATCCCCAGGATTTCAAAGTAGTAAATAAAAACTTGTACCAAAAAACGTAGGTTTTTTTCATATTGACTTGTTACGCTATACAATATGTTTGACTTCCACAGACAACTGATGCCAACTGGAAGGAGACAGTTATCAAAGAAGCAGTCACACAGATTTACAAGGTATCTCATAGCTAGTATTTTATTATGGGTGTTGTTTGCTGACAATAACAGAACCTGTCTATGGTTGTTGTTGTTGTTGTATGTCCACAATATGGACAATTTCCTGTTTATCCTGGCAGTGGACTGGATTATGAAAGTAACAACAAATGAGAGAAATGGAATCCAGTGGACCTTGAATAAACAGCTGGAGGACCTGGATTTTGCTGATATAGCCTCTTCTGTCCCACAGCCAAATGCAAAGGGAACTGGATAGACTGGATTATACCTCTAAACAAGTCGGTTTGAAGATCCATGAGGAAAAGACAAGAATAATTTGGGTCATTGCAGCAAACACAGAGCCAATCAGGCTGAGAGGAACGCCACTGGAAGAGGTAGAGGTATTGACATACCTAGGAAGTATCATCAACAAAGAAGGAGGGACAGACCAGGATATAAAACCAAGGATACAAAAAGCAAGAGTTGCATTCGGGATGTTGAAACCCATATGGAACTCCAAGGAAATAAGAAGGAAGACAAAAATAAGGATTTTCAATTCAAATGTGAAGTAAGTCCTGCTGTATGGAAGGGAAACCTGGAGGATGACCAAAGGTAATGACAGGAGACTGCAGGGTTTTGTCAACATATGCCTGAGAAAGATGCTTGGTAGAAAATGGTTTGACAAAGTTCCAAAAGACAGATTGTGGGAGAGAGCAGGATAGGGTAAATTGAAACAGGAAATCTTAGGAAGAAAGTGGAGATGGATGGATCATACATTAAGAAAGCCCCAGACCAGTATCACCAGGCAATCCTTGTCATGGAACCCCCAGGGAAAGAAAGGCATAGGCAGACCAAGGAATACATAGAGACGAGATCTGGAGGCGGAAGTAAAGAAAACAGGAAAAAGCTGGAAAGAAATAGAAAAGATGGCACAGGACAGAGCTGCTTGGCGAGGGTTGGTTGATGGCCTATGCACCATTGGGTAATAAAAGGCGGAAAAGGGTTTGTTAATGGCCTACGTCTTGTCAGTTCAGGTCATTCTTCATATTGAGAATCATCATCATCGTATTGAGAATCATCATCATCATATTGAGAATCATCATCATCATATTGAGAATCATCATATTGAGAATCATATTGAGAAACATCATATTGAGAATCATCATATTGAGAATCATCATATTGAGAATCATCATCATGGTGAGAATCATCATCATATTGAGAATCGTCATCATCATATTGAGAATCATCATATTGAGAATCATATTAAGAATCATCATCATCATATTGAGAATCATCATCATATTGAAAATCATCATATTGAGAATCATCATTATATTGAGAATCATCATCATCATATTGAGAATAAAAAATTATTTAGAATCATCATCATCATATTGAGAAGAATTATATCGAAAATCATCATCATCATATAGAGAATCATCATCATCATATTGAGAATCATCATCATATTGAGAATCATTATTGAGAATCATCATCATCATATTGAGAATCATCATATTGAGAATCATCATCATCATATTGAGAATCATCTTCTTCATATTGAAGATTATCATATTGAGAATCATCATCATCATATTGAGAATCATCATATTGAGAATAAGCATCATCATATTGAGAATCATCATCATCACATTGAGAATCATCATATTGAGAATCATCATCATCATATTGAGAATCATCATATTGAGAATCATAATATTTAGAATCATCATCATATTGAGAACCATCATATTGAGAATCATCATCATAATATTGAGAATCATCATATTGAGAATCATCATATTGAGAATCATCATATTGAGAATCATCATATTGAGAATCATCATCATCATATTGAGAACCATCATAATGAGAATCATCATATTGAGAACCATCATATTGGTAATCATCATATTGAGAATCATCATAATATTGAGAATCATCATCATCATATTGATAATCATGATATTGAGAATCATCATCATCATATTGAGAATCATCATCATATTGAGAATCATCATCATCATATTGACCATCATCATCATCATCATATTGAGAATAAGCATCATCATATTGAGAATAAGCATCATCATATTGAGAATCATCATCATCATTTTGAGAATCATCATCATATTGAGAATCATCATATTGAGAATTATAATAATTAGAATCATTATCATTTTCAGAATCATCATATTTAGAATCATTATCATCATATTCAGTATCCCTATCGCTCTCGAGTATGGACGTCAGAGACTCCAACTGCATAGTAGTTGGAGACTTCAACAGCCACTCGGAGAGATGGGGATACTCGGACACAGACAGCAGAGGTGACGAAGTGGAAGATTGGGAGATAGATGCAAATCTCTCCCTAATCAATAGGCCGGAGGATAGCCCTAGTTTCTATTCAAGAACATGGCATACCACCTCGACTCCAGATTTGGCCTTCTCCACACAGGACATACACCATAAAATAGACCGCCAGGTGCTAAACCAACTGGCAGGTAGCGACCACAGGCCGATCAGGCTAACCATTGACATGGAAGTAGGCCCACAGGAAACAAAACCGCTCCCACGTTGGAATTACAAACGAGCAGACTGGGACAGATTTGCAATCCTGACAGATGGGCTGTGTGAAACCATCAACACACGAAACACCAAAATGAAGCCCATGGTAGAGAGCCTAAGCAAGGCAAGAATGCAAGCCGCCACTGAAACCATCCCAAGAGGAGCTAGGAAAAACTATAAGCCCTACTGGAATGATGAGTTGCAGAAAGTGGAAGATGCAGTAACAAATGCTAGGAACATGGCAGAGCGAGAAAAATCCATGGAGGCAAACATCGCCCTCAAAGCCGCCGCGGCGAAGTACAAACACACTCTCAAGCAAACAGCAAGAGAAAGCTGGAAAAATAAAACGGAAAGTCTAAACCTGGACAAAGACGGGAACAAGCTATGGAAGCTAGTCAGAGCCATGAACGACGAAACCCCGTCAAATAAACAAATTACTATCAAGCAGGGCGAGAACTTGATCACAGGTAAGAAAGCCGCAAACGCCTTTGTCGATCACTATGCCAGAGCAAACCACATCGAGGTCCCTGCAGATAAGCATACAGACATTAGCGAAGAACTAAAGGGACACGAAAACATGAATACGGCTCCTGAAGAGCACATGATGGCCAAACTAACAATGCGCGAAATGGAAGAGGCTATGAGAACACTAAAGAAAAGGAAATCTCCCGGAAAAGACGGGATAACAAACGAAATGCTGATGGGGCTGGGCCAAACAGCGAAGAAGAAACTGCTATCGGTTCTGAACCAAAGCTGGAAAAGGGGAATTGTACCACAGGCATGGAAAGATGCAATACTGGTACCAGTACCAAAAACAGGAAAGGACAAAACAGATCCAAATGGATACAGGCCCATAAGCCTACTGAGCTGTGTCGGCAAGCTGATGGAACGGATGATAAACACCAGACTGATGTGGCATCTGGAAGAAAAACGAATACTAATTCCACAGCAAGCCGGCTTTAGACAGCACAGATCCACTGAGGACCAGGTCATCCTCATAGCCCAGGAGATAGAAGATGCCTACCAGGCACAGAAACACACAGTAGCGGTTTGGGTGGACCTAGAAAAGGCATTTGACAAAGTCTGGAAAGACGGACTTAGAGTCAAGCTAAGAAGAAGTGATGTCTGTGGGAAGATGTACAAGTGGATCAACCACTACCTGAAACAAAGAACGGCCAGAGTCCAAGTACAAGGGCAGAGGAGCAAAAAGGTGACACTCGAGCAGGGAGTACCCCAAGGGGGAGTATTGTCACCCACACTCTTCCTGGTATATATAAACGATATTACAGAGAATATACCAAGAAGAGTCCATAGCTCCATGTTTGCAGACGATCTGGCTATGTGGACCTCTGAAAAGAATCTCACCATAGCAAGAAATCGGATGCAGACGGCCCTAACTTCGCTGGAAGAGTGGGCGAACTCATGGCTGGTCAAAATAAACGAGGAGAAAACAACATGCACAATATTCTCGCTTTCATTAAAACCCCAAAGTACCAAATTAAGTCTAAATGGCAAAATCCTGCAGCCAAACGACAACCCAACCTATCTGGGAGTCACATTTGATTGGCGCATGACATGGAAAAGTCCGATTGAGAGAAACCGAATGAAAGCCAGAGAAAGAATGGCAATCATGAGGAAACTTGCTGGCACAAGCTGGGGAGCAGACGAAGGCATACTAAAGAAACTGTATACTGGAAGAGTGAGACCAGTTCTCGAGTATGGCATTGCGGCATGGACAACAGCAGCGAAGGCGAACTTCGATAAAGTTAACAAACTTCAAAACCAAGCCATGAGAATTATAACAGGTGGCATGAAGTCAACGCCAATTGTAGAACTTGAAAAGATTACAAAACTGCAATCCATGACCGATAGAAGAGACTGCAGAGCCCATCTGCAGTCAGAGAAACTCCAAAGACTGACCGACCACCCAATGCACCAGAGACTAAACAATTTGGGAAATGGGAAACTAAAGCGGAGAAACTTTGCAGAAATAGCCAAAGCAAAGATGCACGAAGATCCCATAAACGCACTAACAACACCAAAACCCATCACTACTGTACGAAAACCTACCTGGAGGCAGGATATATTTCCAGAAGTGGTAGAAAATATACCAGGTATTGCAAACAAAAACTGCCAGACTGAAAAAGAAAGGAGAGATACTACCCTAAGCTTCATAACGAAAAGCTACCCAAGCATGGACTGGACCCATGCATACACCGACGGTTCTGTAACAAACACTACACAGAACGGAGGGGCAGGAGCACTCCTGAACCTACCAAATGGCAGAAAAATAACACTGTCATTCGCTACTGGTAAGTACACAAGCAATTTCAGAGCGGAGGCAGAGGCACTGAGGGCGGCAGTGGAAGAAATGGTGACACACAGTGAAAATGAGAGCCATATAGTCCTGCTGACAGATGCTCTCGCCGTAGTCACAGCGCTAAAAAGCCAGAAAAACACTGAGCTTAATGACTTAAGAGCAGCACTCTGCAAACTGTGCCAGCAGTCCGCACCAAAAAGGGTAGTCGTACAGTGGGTTCCGTCACACTGTAACATCCAAGGCAACGAGGAGGCAGACAGACTGGCAAAAGAAGGTGCAAGACTACCACAAACAGATACCAGTATAACGTACGAAGAGTCAAAACGGCTTATCAAAGCCAGATACATGACCAAATGGAAAACCGAACATACTGGTTACACCAAAAACGATGCCTATTACCAGTTGAACCGAAGAGAGCAGGTCGTTGTCTTCAGACTTCGCACTGGCCACAACAGACTGAGGTACCACCTATTCAACAAATTGAAGATAGGGTGTACCGACGAATGCCCGTGCAGTACTGGTAAAATGACGGCTGAACATCTGCTGCAGAACTGCCCGACATACGAGGATCAGAGAGAGCAGATGTGGCCATTACCAGTGGAACTGCAAGACAAGCTCTATGGCAGTGGCGAGAGCCTCAGGATGACCGCCGCTTTTTTCGAAAAAAATAATTTGTACTGTCTGACTGCGTACGCAGAAGAAGATATTGATAATCATGACATTGAGAATCATCATTATATTGAGAATCATCATTATATTGAGAATCATCATATTGAGAATCATTATATTGAGAATCATCATCATGATGGTTAGAATCATCATTTGAGAATCATCATCATATTTAGAATCGTCATCATCATATTGAAAATCATCATCATATTGAGAATCATCATCATCTTGAGAATCATCATATTGAGAATCATCATCATCATATTTAAAATTATCATCATATTGAGAATCATCATATTGAGAATCATTATTTTGAGAATCATCATCATATTAAGAATCATAATATTGAGAATCATCATCATATTGCGAATCATCATATTACATCATCATCATATTGAGAATAATCTTATTGAGAATCATGATCATTATATTGAGAATCATCATATTGAGAATCATCATCATATTGAGAATCATCATATTGACAATCATCATCATCATATTGAGAATAATCTTATTGAGAATCATCATCATCATATTGAGAATCATCATCATCATATTGAGAATCATCTTCAGCATATTGAAGATGATCAAATTGAGAATCATCATATTGAGAATCATCATCATCATAGAGAATCATCATCATATTGAGACTCATCATCATCATTTTGAGAATCATATTGAGAATCATCATATTGAGAATCATATTGAGAATCATATTGAAAATCATCATCATCATATTGATAATCATGAAATTGAGAATCATCATATTGAGAATCATCATTATATTGAGAATCATCATATTGAGAATATTTGGAAAATAACCTCAATGATAAGAGTGAATAATATATATTCCTGTGTGTCGGAGGAAGAGGAAGAACAAGAAGCACTACAGCTGTCAATATTTTGCTGGCCTTTATGAAGTTCTTGTCCATTTTCAGCTGATCCGACTGGATTCTCTTTCCGTCTACTGGAACAACAGAACAGAGCTTCTGCAAGACAAAGATAGCAAACAGATCCTGGTAAGTACCATGTCTGTCATGTGTGTCTCATACAGTACAACAAGAGACAGATTCATTCAAGTCTAGATGGGCTAGTGGTTAAGTGGCACGGCTTACAACCCAAAGGTGCTGGGTTCGATCCGCATCACAGCACTGGCCGTTACCCCGGGGAAGCAAACCCTTAGAAAATGCAGGAGGAAGCAAACCCTAAGAAAATGCTAGAGGAAGCAAACCCTTAGAAAATGCAGGAGGAAGAAAACCCTTAGAAAATGCAGGAGGAAGCAAACCCTAAGAAAATGCAAGAGGAAGCAAACCCTTAGAAAATGCAGGAGGAAGCAAACCCTTAGAAAATGCTGGAGGAAGCAAACCCTTAGAAAATGCTGGAGGAAGCAAACCCTTAGAAAATGCTGGAGGAAGCAAACCCTTAGAAAATGCATGCTGAAGTCGGATGCACTGGGTCGACAGGTGCAAAATAAAAACATAGTGCAACGCACACCGCCTTGGGGAATAGAGAAAATAAGACGAATGCCCCTTCCCCCAAAAATATGATCTTGATAGTAATATGGACAATGTTACAGGTACTGTGATCTTGATAGTAATATGGACAAGGTTACAGGTACTGTGATCTTGATAGTAATATGGACAAGGTTACAGGTACTGTGATCTTGATAGTAATATGGACAAGGTTACAGGTACTGTGATCTTGATAGTAATATAGACAAGGTTACAGGTACTGTGATCTTGATAGTAATACAGACAAGGTTACAGGTACTCTGATCTTGATAGTAATATGGACAAGGTTACAGGTACTGTGATCTTGATAGTAATATAGACAAGGTTACAGGTACTGTGATCTTGATAGTAATATAGACAAGGTTACAGGTACTGTGATCTTGATAGTAATATAGACAAGGTTACAGGTACTGTGATCTTGATAGTAATATAGACAAGGTTACAGGTACTGATAGTTCTTGTTGAATGTCCACAATGAGTAGGATTACCCTTTTGTGGGCCCTGAAAAGGACGTTTAGTGGCAGGTTGTTGTAGCTTTCCTCACATCCCAAGCATGCTGATGAAGGTGGACCACCAGGCAGTTGTGCTATGCTTGGCTTGATTTATGTGTCGTTCACTACTACGGGGATCACGTCGATTCCTCACCTTGCCATGAAAACAACTTGTTTCCAGGAAGGGCTACGAAAAGTCGAGGTATGGGTCTTGACCAGTATATTTTGCCTGACCCTGACTATCATGTCTGATCAGTATATTTTGTTTGACCAGACGTTAGTCTTCCTCGCTGCAGGCACTGATAGAAATATCAAATTTAGGGGGGGGGGGCGCTGTTATTACATTGAGGAATTTGTGGATATAGAAAGAAATTAGGTCCACCACAAAAATACAGATCTTCAACTCCAATGTCAAGTCCGTCCTTCTGTGATGTGGAGAATAAAGAAAAGGAGGTTCTGGATCGGTCGGCTGCCCACCTAGGCTTGCAGATCTCCTGGCAAAGACGAAAATCAGAAAGCACAACAAGGAGAACCTAGCACAACCCTAGAAATACTTCCCCAGTTAGTATATGATCCGCGGAATGCAGGAGGGAAGAACCTGCATTCCAATGTGTTACCATTAATGGAATAAAGAAATAGACAGGAAGGGAAGAAGAAGACAAAGAAGAGGAGGAAAAGGAAGAAGAGAAATATGATAAAGATGAAGAAAAAGAACCATGTTTATTGTACTTAATTCATGTTTTTTTTTCTCATTTAATTTAGTTTTTCTTGAACTATTTTCTATCATTGCACAAGTAGCTTTGCTACAGAGCAGCATTTCTCAAACTTGGTGTGCTTGCTTCACAGTTGGACATTTTCATTTTAAACTTAGCAGCAGCACACAACTAATCTGTACGGGACCCCCACATCCAACACTGAACAGCCCTCCACACTAACCTTAACCCCACTTAGCAGCGCAGTATTCAGATCCCCTTACCAGCAAACTAATTCGGGTGGAGACGGACGACGACCCCAGAGCGCATTAATGAAATCCCCTTACCAGCAAACTAATTCGGGGGGAGACGGACGACGACCCCAGAGCGCATTAATCAAATCCCCTTACCAGCAAACTAATTCGGGGGGGAGACGGACGACGACCCCAGAGTAATTTTACGCCCCCACCTAGCAGCATTAATCTTCCTTCTCCACTGGAAACAGACTGCACCCACACAGCCTGGCTATTAGAAAAGAGACCGAAAAGGGAAGGCTAACCTGGTCCCAAAAATGCAGTACTGAAACCGGATGTCGGGTGCAAAGACATTGATGTCGCAGCCTCGTTGTAAACTGCAACACAACATCATAAACCGTCCTTTTCAGAACGAACGGTGAAGAAGATAACTATGTTAGTTATAAACTGGAAAACATGGAGAATTGTTCATAAAACTGACTTCTGTTTCTGGACGCCCCAATATTTGTTCTCAGTCCCGAACTCTGTCGCTTATGTGGTGGATCCTAAATTTTCTGTGATATCTTCAGTTACCAATTTACAGCTGGGTTGACTGGAAGATGCTGCCATACAATGAAAAATTCATTGATATGCCTAGTTTGAAACGTAGCACTCGTGATTCGAACCTTTTGCATTTGGATTGTAAACTGAGCTAACAACTCCTAGTCCACCATATCTACTAGTTATGTACTGTTACAGCACAAGGTCGACGTACATTCACAAGTCTTCTGTGTGCCATTAGCAGATCACCTGAGCTTCTCCGTAGATCAGGGGGCTCTCAGAAGGGAAGAAAAGAACAGACTCACTATACATGTTGAAGGTGATTCAACAGGGTTGTGCATGGGAGTGGCAACCTAATTATTCTGAACATAGAACAGCATAAACTAACACTGCAGTGGCACATAACTGCTTTAGTAAAGAACTTGCGCAGGAAGGCTAATTGCAGTGGTGATTATATACTCCGAATGGAACATAAAAGGAATGATGATTCTTCATCTGTGTTCGTGTTTTCTGATCATACTAAATCTTTGGGGGCTGGCTACTCCTGTGTAACTGATCTCGTCTACGCTGAGGACGTCGTCATACCTGGCCACAATTCTCAGACCCCGGTAGGCCCTCTAGAGGCACTGGATCAATCGGATACCCACCTAGGCTTGCACATCTCCTGGACGAAGACGGAAATACAAAACCTCAGTAGGGGCCCCTCTGCGCTGAGTATCACCGTGAATGATAACTGTTGCAGTCACCAAGGTCTTCATTGACCTCCGCAGCAGGCAGTTCTCTGAGGCACACAGCGGTTTCATCCATGCACTCACTCCGCACAGTCTGGTCCCAGCGAAGGATCTCCCTGGAGACCAGGCTCCGTATTTACTCCTCCTGCATTGTTCCCAGAAGCGCATCATTGGGATCTTCTGGCATGACATGATTTCCAACAGTGAAGTAGTTCAACGTACTCAACTTGCAGGCATTGCCTCAACGATTGATCGCCGTCGTCTTTCCCTCTTTGGTCACGTTGTTCGCCTCTCCCGGGAAGTACCAGCCCATGAGATGCTCCGGCAGACTGTGGGGGCCAGTTGTGGGGAAAAAGCTGTGGCCATCCTGAATACGGCCTCAGGGCAGCCCTCGCAACACTAGGCTAAAACAGATCGCCACCTCCCTAACAGAACTGCAGGTCGTCTGCGACACAGGCACCCGACTTGGCCATGGACATGGTCATTGCCTGGATGAAGTCCTCTCCAGATCTGAGCGGTGTCTTATTGCCTGGATGAAGTCCTTTCCAGATCTGAGCAGTGTCCTATTGCCCGGATGAAGTCCTTTCCAGATCTGAGCAGTGTCCTATTGCCTGGATGAAGTCCTTTCCAGATCTGAGCGGTGTCTTATTGCCTGGATGAAGTCCTCTCCAGATCTGAGCGGTGTCCTATTGCCTGGATGAAATCCTTTCCAGATCTGAGCGGTGTCTTATTGCCTGGATGAAGTCCTTTCCAGATCTGAGCGGTGTCTTATTGCCTGGATGAAATCCTTTCCAGATCTGAGCGGTGTCTTATTGCCTGGATGAAGTCCTTTCCAGATCTGAGCGGTGTCTTATTGCCTGGATGAAATCCTTTCCAGATCTGAGCGGTGTCTTATTGCCTGGATGAAGTCCTTTCCAGATCTGAGCGGTGTCTTATTGCCTGGATGAAGTCCTTTCCAGATCTGAGCGGTGTCTTATTGCCTGGATGAAATCCTTTCCAGATCTGAGCGGTGTCTTATTGCCTGGATGAAATCCTTTCCAGATCTGAGCGGTGTCTTATTGCCTGGATGAAGTCCTTTCCAGATCTGAGCGGTGTCTTATTGCCTGGATGAAATCCTTTCCAGATCTAAGCGGTGTCTTATTGCCTGGATGAAGTCCTTTCCAGATCTGAGTGGTGTCTTATTGCCTGGATGAAATCCTTTCCAGATCTGAGCGGTGTCTTATTGCCTGGATGAAGTCCTTTCCAGATCTGAGCGATGTCTTATTGCCTGGATGAAATCCTTTCCAGATCTGAGCGGTGTCTTATTGCCTGGATGAAGTCCTTTCCAGATCTGAGCGGTGTCTTATTGCCTGGATGAAATCCTTTCCAGATCTAAGCGGTGTCTTATTGCCTGGATGAAGTCCTTTCCAGATCTGAGTGGTGTCTTATTGCCTGGATGAAATCCTTTCCAGATCTGAGCGGTGTCTTATTGCCTGGATGAAGTCCTTTCCAGATCTGAGCGATGTCTTATTGCCTGGATGAAATCCTTTCCAGATCTGAGCGGTGTCTTATTGCCTGGATGAAGTCCTTTCCAGATCTGAGCGGTGTCTTATTGCCTGGATGAAATCCTTTCCAGATCTGAGCGGTGTCTTATTGCCTGGATGAAGTCCTTTCCAGATCTGAGCGGTGTCTTATTGCCTGGATGAAATCCTTTCCAGATCTGAGTGGTGTCTTATTGCCTGGATGAAATCCTTTGCAGATCTGAGCGGCGTCTTATTGCCTGGATGAAGTCCTTTCCAGATCTGAGCGGTGTCTTAATGCCTGGAAGAAGTCCTTTCCAGATCTGAGCGGTGACCTCATAGTTTTTGCCTTACCTCTGCTCCATCTGGCCAGGTCTGGCAAATTAGTTCTTTGTAGGTTGGGCGTTTTGGGAGTACATGTTCAAGAATGATGATGATTGGTACCTTGTCTTTGATATGGAGGAGAAAATGGCTGAACGATTTCCATGTCGGTCTTTGGCCACGAGGGCAAGCATTGAAATCCTCCGTTGAGGCCGAAGTTGCTGCACAGTCACTGAGCTGACAGCTGCCACCAGCTTAAGCTGGCTGCTTGCATCAGGGTTAGCAAACTCGAGCTGACCAAGACCCCATTCCACCTCCAAGCAGCGGCCCTGGAAACAGGCTGCAATAGGGAAGTCTGGCTAAGAGGGTAAGGATTAGAGTGGGATGGCAAACCAAGTATCCAAAAAGGAATTTGGAAATTGTCAAACTGAAAGGTGCAGATATCGCAGCCTCGCTTTAAACTACGACATCCAACATTCTTTTCAGGACGAACGCCGAAGAAAAATATCATGAAGATTACCTCGTTGTCATCGTCGCTGTTGAATGCCCACAATGAGTAACTTTACTCCTCTGTGCACCCTGAAAAGGGCGTTGAGTGGTGGCTCTTCTTTGCTCTAGTGTTTGAGTCTATTAAGATGGACCTGCACATCAAACCACCCACCGGCAGCGGATTATTAAGCTGCTTGAGCCTAGCCCGCTAAGCAGGAAACTCTTCTCCCGGCTACATCCTGCTCATACCAGAGCTGGGACGTGCACAGGGGCATCTGCCGATGTAGAAGTACAGATCGACTAAGAACTTAGTATTCGGATTATCCTGACAAAGTCTGAATATTTGCTAAACGCCTACTTGTAAAAAAAAAAAAAAGAACTTATTTATAAAGCTGATCATTTGGTATTTCCCCATGAAAAATGTCAAACACATCGTATAACACTCGTACTGGAACATTTAAAAACACCTGCTAGAAAGTCGGGATGTTTTTATTCTACATATAACATATATCTTTCGTCGTTTTATAACACTATTTTGAGTTCATTTCATGTCTCATTTCATTTTGTGCACATTTTATATTGTAGTTTGTTGGCATTTCCAGTTGTGGCTTGTTGTTTTATTTTGTTGCCTTCTTTGTTTCTCTAGACAGAATTGGCCAGCTGTATACTTAATGCACAGGTTACTAACATTTTGATATTGCTTTTCCTTAGCTGATCTTTTTGTTTAAATTTTCTCTCACCTGTCGACTTGAAAACCTATATATTCAGTAACAAAAAAGCTGCAACAGAAACATAGATTAAAACAGACAAAGTATGCATTAACATTTGTTGAATACAAATATTAAAAAAAAAAAAAATATTATTTTAAATTTACTTTGCTGTTGTTGTATGATTGTATTGAGTAAGTTTACTCTTTTGTGTGCCATGAAAGTGACGGGTTGTTGAAGCTTTCCTCACATCCCGAGCGTGCTGATGAAAGTGGACAGCGGTCCTCCAGGCGGTTGTGCTATGCTTGGCTTCATCTGCATGATGCTCACTACTACGGAAATCACGTTGATCCAAATTATGTCAGTCAAACAGTCTGTTTCCTGGGAATGCTACATGGAAGAAAGATTGTGGTCTACAGCCCACACTTTGACAGCCCACACTTTGACAGCCCACACTTTGACAGCCCACACTTTGACAGTCTATGCTTTGACATTCTATGCTTTGACAGTCCATGCTTTGACAGCCCACAATTTGACAGTCCATGCGTTGACAGCCCTGGTAGGGACGACGACACCTAAAGTGTAGATCAGATGGCCTCACACCCTCAGATGTGTGGGTAGAGTTGGTGCTATGCTCATGCAGGCTTGTACACAAATGAAAGAGGTGTAAAAACTGACTGTGAGCATACATAGTGTTGGTGCCAGAGGTGGATTAAGGGGATATAGTGCTGACATTTTGCTTCTATCTCTGCTCTCTCCCTCTTTCCCATCTTACTTGCTCACTCACTCACCCACCAACCCACTCTCTTACTAACCACCACTCACTCAATCACTAACCCACCTATTCACTCACTCACCCAGCAACTCCCTCACTCACTCACCTTACCTGCTTGTTCATTCACTCACCTGCTCACTTACTCATTCACTCACTCAAATACCCACTCACTCAAATAATAACCAACCAACGACTCACCCACCCACTTACTCAGCTACTCACTCAAATACCCACACTTACTCACTCACTCACTCACTCACCCACTCACCAAATAATACAAACCACTGACTCACCAACTCAATCACTCAGTTACCCTCTCAGCCTGCTCCACTCACTCACTCACTCACTCAACTCGAATACCCACTCACTAAAATAATAACCAACTAGCCACTCACCCAAGCACTCACTCACTCATTCACTCACTCACACTCACTCACCCTCACTCACTCACACGCACTCACTCAAATACACCCACTCACTCACACATTCACTCACTCACTCACACACATTTACTCACCCACTCACTCAAATACACCCACTCACTCACACTCACTCACTCAAATACACCCACTCACTGACTTAGTCAAATACACTCACTCAAATACACCAACTTACACTCACTCACTCAAATACACTCACTCAAATACACCAACTCACACTCACTTAATCAAATACACCCACCCACTCACACTCACTCACTCAAATACACCCACTCACTGACTTACTCAAATTCACTCACTCAAATATGCCCACTCACACTCACTCACTCAAATACACCCTCACACTCACTCACTCACTCAAATACACCCACTCACTCAAATACACTCATTCACTCACCCACCCACTCACTCAAATACACCCACTCACTCAAATACACCGACTCACCGCTGCTGATTGTTGCAATATGTCCCCATCCCACTGCTTTGCTGATGCATGGCTAATCTAACAATACAATTCACTAACAAAATGCTCTCATTATTTTGTTGCTCCTGGCTGAAATTTTGAAATGAGCATGTTGTATTCATGATAAACTGTAGTCTGCATTCTTGTTTTCAAATAATACTTTCTGGTATACATATCCAAATATAACGAAACAACCTGGCCAGGACCCCCCCCCCCCCCCCCCCCCAGTGTACGGAAACCACCAATGCCACCTGGCCAGAGGAAGCAGAGCTGATGCAGAAGCTGTGGGGCAGCCACCAGGATATAGAGAGGACTGTGGACTTCATCCTAGCAACAGATATCAGAAAATATTTTTTTAGCCAGAAAGTGGTGATTGCTTGAAATGCATTGCCACAGGAAATAGTGGAGGCAGGGTCAATTCGAGAATAGATTTGATGTTCATAGTTATTGTTAGATCAAGTGAATGTAAAAGAAACTGGTTGTGTACAGACTTCATTGGTATACCTATATTACATTGACATTAGTTGCCCATCGTAAGCGGTAATGGTGACATCATCAGATGGTTTTGTCTTGATGTAACTTGCACTGTATTTGGATTATAGTAAAGATTGAACTGTGCTGGTCAACCTCACTCTCTGGCCCCGAGCTACTTTGGACCAGTGGCAAGAGATAAGTTAAGACGACTGGGGGCAACTAAGGACGTAGGCACTCTTGTCCCACCTCCCGTGAGAAAAGGGGATCACTTAAAAACTTGTGGAATTCGATCGCCCACTGTTTCTGTTCATTGCTTTGGGATGCGAGGGCCTGACATGTCGACCACAGCGGCCCCCAGAAGACTCTGCAGAGTTTGTAGACAACCAGTTTCACATCCCAGTCATGCAGTTTTGTCACAAAGTGACCAGCGGAGAATTGGAATGTTCATGCCTCCCGATGTCACTCCTGCGCATTTATGCTGGCGCTGTAGGGTTCTGGGCTGATGGATCTGCTTACACACACACACACATATATATATACACATACAAGGATGATGTCTACTCAGTTAGTTGCTAGCTCATTCAATCACTGTTTGACTAACTTCTAGCCACTAACCTACCCACTCACCTACCCCACTGATTTTTTTCCATCTTGAATCTATGTTGAGTAAGAAATATATAAGAATCTGTGTTAACTATGAAATATATAAAAGTCTATATTGAGTAAGAAATATATAAGAATCTGTGTTAACTATGAAATATATAAAAGTCTAAATTGAGTAAGAAATATATAAGAATCAGTGTTAACTATGAAATATATAAAAGTCTAAATTGAGTAAGAAATATATAAGAATCAGTGTTAACTTTGAAATATATAAAAGTCTATTAAGAAATATTTAAGAATCTGTGTTGACTAAGAAATATAAAAAAAGCTTTAACTTAACAATATTCTATGATTGGGTAAGAAATATATCAAAATCTTTGTTGAGTAAGGAATAAATAAAAGTCAAAATCTATGTTGACTAAGAAATATATGAAAATCTATGTTGACTAAAAAGTAATAAAACAGGTTAAGCTGAGAAGAAAATATAGAAATAGCCCATCAAATATACACTTACCTGTGGTCTCTCAGATACTGAAGCCATGATTTCAGACAGCAGAGATTGGTACTATGTCTGTGCTGTTACTTTTAAGACTTTTGTGGTGTTTCTCTGCAGGCTGTCCTATCAGAGAACATTGCCAAACAGGGATACAAGCCGAATTTGCAGTATTGTAAGTGTTAGTGCAAGATATATGTGCAACTGGGGAGGGGTGGTGATGATGAAAAGATGGATCTGCCAAAGACGGATGTGTCAGACCGAAAGGTGCAATTATCGCAGCCAGGCTGTAAACTAGCGACACAACGCATTTTGTTCTCCGGAGTACATCCTGCTACTTGCAAAGCCCTGTTCATGTCATGGTAGTGGGAGATTGAGAATGAACACAGAAGAAGAAGAAAAGAAAAGAAAGAAAAGAGTGAGCCTTTCTTCTGAGCAACTGTGGTGCACAAGGTGTCACATGGATCTACTGCCCAGGACATTCAGGCGTCCGGGGCAACGAAAAATGATGCAGTGGTGGGATGAGCTGTGGTGAACGACGCGGTGATGACAAAGAGACGGGGCTGGGTTGATCAGGGTAGTTATGGATACTCTGCAGAGTTATGAAGAGACAGAGGGTCACAAAAATGCATATATGCAGAGGATGATAGATTTGGGAGTGACTAGGGGAGAGGGAGATAAAGTGTGTCCTGATGGAAAGATCCGAAGAACACAAAATCAACACCTGACTGGGACTCTCGAGAACATATATACGCTTGGCTGGCTGCTTGGACGGAGAATGAAGCACTTATGGGAATGTCTCCTGTGTGATGATGTTGGTTCCTAGAATCAAGTGAGAAAGAACGAAAAAGAGCACAGGAGATGAACAAATAGCCATCAGGAAAATAGAGAGAGTGAAAGAAAAGTTGAAGGAGCGAGGGTTAGATAAAATCGATTTATTGCAGCCATTATTTTCATGACTCCTGGATTGATAGAAAATTTATTATTTCTTGATTGTTTGGAAACTTGATTATTCGTGATTCTTATGATTGCTGGATTGATAGAAAGATTGATTATTTCTTGATTACTGGGGTTGATAGAAAGATTGATTACTAATTGATTCTTATGACTGCTGGATTGATAGAAAAGTGGATTATTTATTGATTCCTGTGATTGCTAACACTTCCTTATCACTGCAATGGTACGGGGGTTCAACTTCCGCAACTGTTATCGCTCCAGTCAACCCAGCTGTAAATGGATGTCTGCATTACGAAGAGAAGGAAAAGGCAGAGAAGAAGAGAACTGGCAGCCCCACCTGACACCAGCTGTGGCTGAATATACTGGTCTCTAACACCTGGATGAACAGGTGGGAGACGGGAACAACACGTATCAGTGTATTTAGCAAAATGTCACAGCCAAAAAGTAACGATGACATAAATAAACTACATAGAAGAGATCAAATTCTCATCTTTCAGTTCCAAACAGGACATACCACAGACATACCAGAGTCAATAGCCACTTGAACCGCATCAACCGCTAGCACCTGCCCTTGTGCAGACATTGCACTCATCCTGATGAAACAGTTCGACACCTACTCATTGAGTGCAAAGCGCTTGCGGACATGAGGAAAAGATTCTTACAAGCACTGCCCACAATTGCCAACACACTGTATGGAGCAGTGACACAACTGAAGAAGACCAGTATCTTTATAAGAATGGCACAGGGCTGCCAAGAGCAGGCTTGCTCAGCAGCTATGTTATAACAACTAATACTCCATTCCTTACCAGCAGTTAAGTCTGCTGAAGGACACTCATTACATTTACATGTACCCTCAGTATCTGTATGCTTCTCCATCTGCTAAAAGAGAATGAGAACCTATGAGTTTGCCTGGAGCACAGTGATGTCAATGTTGCATAACATAAAATAACCTCACTAACAGGTAGGGAAATTGCCAAATGGATTGAAAATTGGTTAACGGGAAGAAAGAAGAGAGGGGACATAAATAAGGAGTACTCTGATTGGTGCGAAGTAAAAAGTGGAGTGTGATAGGGCTCGGTTTTTGGACCAATTTTGTTTTGATATATATAAAAGATTTGGACAATGATATCAGATCCATGATTGCAAAATTCACAGATAACAAAACTATGTAGAAGTGGATATATTGTGGTAGGATATAGATAAAATTTGGGAATGGTCTGAGCGCTGGCAAATGAAGTTTAATGTAGATATATCTAGTCATGCACATGTGTAGATCCAATATGGAACATAATTACAACGCAACATTTTACACATTATCTTCATTCGGGGGGGGGGGGGGGGGGGGGGGGAGATACCTGCTGCCTGGCACAACTCGAGGACAACATTCTTGCACAAGAAGGGAGACAAAGAGGATCTAGGAAACTATCGTCCAATTACTATCCTCCCGGTAACTTACTTGATTTTTACAAAATGCATCCTTGCCATAGTCCGCACCACTCTCTAAGAATTGTAACCAGTCGAACAGGCAGGCTTTCGGCGCTCGTACAGCCCAATGGATCATATTTCAACCTGCCTGCCGCATTATTGAAGCAGCCCGAGAATTCCAGATGCCCTTGATACTCACCTTCATCGCCCCCCAAAAAAACCTTTTGATTCGGTTGAACCATATTTTGTCTGGTGTTCACTGTTGGAACAAGGTGTTAATCCTGGTTACATCAGAATCCTCACCAACAGTTATACTATCTGCACTACCACATTTCATCCCTTCCAACATACAATTGTGCGATTCTATCTCACCGAACCTCTTCTCTGCATGTTTGGAATCAGTCATTAGCCGATGCAACTGGGGCACCTTTGGTATCTCCATTGATGACAGACACCTCAATCACCTTCGATTTGCCGATGACATAGTGCTCATCACAGAGTCAGAAGCCAACCAGATGATGCAGCTATTCGATGGAGATGGCAAGAAAGCAGATCTGGAAATGAATGTCTCAAAGACCAAAGTGTTGCGCAATCGCTTCGCCATTTATGATCCAGTCTTCCTTGGCGAGGTACGATTAGAGGATGTCAACGAGTACATTTATCTTGGATGTCTTCTCAATATGGAGAATAACCTGGAACCTGAACTGACAAGACGTTGCCGCACGGGTTGGGCAGCCTTCTCGTCTATTAACACGGTCCTGGATGGTTGTCATGACCAAGTCCTACGAGCCTCCCTCTTCAACTCCACTGTACTCCCTGCGATGCGCTACGGTGCCGAGATGTGAACACTAACAAAATCACTAGAGGACAAATTGAGAGTGACCCAGGCCTCCCACAAGAGACGCTTTTCGGAATCATGCTCCGGAACCAACGTATGCAAGGTCTCCATATTCTGACAAAAGACGATTGTCTCTGGTGAAGGATACGTCAATCCATGCAGACAAGGCAAAACATAGATGGGCAGGTCACATGTTGCAACGGAACGATGGTAGATGGAGCACAAAGCAGTCTGGTATCCTGGAGGTAAGAAGAGACGTGGGGAAGACCTCCAATGCATTGGTCAGACTCCCTTGCTGTACGCTGGGCCGAGGGGAAGACCTACAAAGCATTGGTCAGACTCCCTTGCTGTACGCTGGGCCGAGGGGAAGACCTACAAAGCATTGGTCAGACTCCCTTGCTGTACGCTGGACCGAGGGGAAGACCTCCAATGCGTTAGTCAGACTCCCTTGCTGTACGCTGGACCGAGGGCAAGACCTCCAATGCATTGGTCAGACTCCCTTGCTGTACGCTGCAACATCCGAGATGCCTTTAGAGGATCACTTACCAGGCACTGAACTTTTGTGGCCCAAAGACAGGGTCTGCTGGAGACAAAGTTGGGACCCGCAGCTACGCTGAGGAACAGGTCATCAAAATTAAGATCAAGAATAGGAAAAGAACCTAGGGGTTATAATAGATCCTGCAATTAAAGTGAGTAAGCAATTCCAGCAAAGGCAAATGCATTGTTAGGTATGATTTAAAAAAATATTAAACATAGGAAGAAGGAAGTGATACTCAAATTGTACAAAGTATTAGTTGAAAGAACAAAAGGCACAGCTACAAATTAATTAAAGAAAGGTCCAGATTAGATACCAGGAAATATTTTTTTTAGTCAGAGAGTGGTGAATGCTTTGAATGCATTGCCACAGGAAATAGTGGAGGCAGCGTCAATTAATGCATTCAAGAATAGATTGGATGCGCATTATTTTTAGATCAAGTGAAGTAAAAGAAACTGGTTGTGTACAGACTCTGCAGAGTCTTCTAGACCAGTATAAAGAAGTTAAGTTATGATTGCTTGATTAATATAGTTGATATGTCTTTATTGCCAGTGTTCAAGCCCATCTCAGCCGTTGCCCATCTGCGGTTGAACACCAAACCAGAGCTGATGGACTTTACACTTCCCAAGATATTCCTGACCTTGGTCTTCGATGAGATTGCTGTGGCTCTGTCAAAAGATCAGGTAGGACATACAGAAGAGCTTTAAGAACATGCCTCAAGATACTGATTCATTACTGGATGTAATTTACTATGCTTGTTGTGTCTCGTTTCACGCAATCTGTCCGCTGATGTTATTAGGGGTTGTTAAAACTCCAAAGTTACTTGTCCATCACAAGCAATGATTGTGACATCATATGGTTTTTGTGATGAAGATGCTGAGTAGTACATAAGCTGCAGTGGTCAGCGACCCAAAACTCGCTACTAGCGTCAGGGCCAGTGACCCAGAGCTGCCAAGACCCTTCTACACCTCCATGTTGTGATCCTGGACAACAGTCTGCAACGGAGCAGACTGGCTAAGGAGAAGGGATCAAATAGGGAAGGCTTATCCGATACCCAAAATTGCTGTGTTAAAGTAGGATGTTTCGGACAGAAAGGTACAAATATTGCAGCCAACCTGTAAACTACGACACAACGCATTCCATTCTCTGGACAACATCGTGCTAATTTCAACGCCCTTTCCAGGTCTTTGTAGCCGAAGTTTGAGAACGAACAAAGAAGAAGTAGATGGTTTTTTTAATGATGATGTAATTTTACATGGGTTTAATGGGTTATAATGGGAAGAAACTGCACTGGCCATCAATCGAACTCTCTCGTCTCGATCCAAGATATAAGTCGAGATGACTGGAGGTATCTCAGGATGCAGAAATAATGGTCTTACTTCTGTTGAGACTAGGGG
Organism: Ariolimax columbianus; assembly: GCA_036924085.1. Classification (NCBI taxonomy): domain Eukaryota; kingdom Metazoa; phylum Mollusca; class Gastropoda; order Stylommatophora; family Arionidae; genus Ariolimax; species Ariolimax columbianus. The sequence continues at coordinate 22,348,941 of JAVGWX010000025.1, read as the reverse complement.
TTGCTTTTAAACATGTGGGATTCGATTGTCCACCATTTCCGCTTTGAGAGTATAATGGAACAAGATAATGCAATTTTGTGAGAACTGTCATATGACTTTATCCCATTGTTGGGGTAGTCGAGGGGTTTTTAGGCTGAGAACTACTTCGCCACTGCTGTCACCACGTCGTGTGCTGGGTAAAAAGTAAAAGGAAAGTAATCCATAGCATTACTGCCGTAGGGGTGTGAGGTGTTAGCGATCTCACATTTCAAAGGCTCGGCTATATGAGGGCGGTAGCCATCTCCTCTCCCTCGCACCTTTTACTTCTCGGACTGAACTGGTACCCATTTAAGGCTGGGTTGACCCGGGAGCCGTTGCAGTCGGAAAAATCATTACCTCCTCAACTGGGGAATGAACCCGGGACCACTCAGATGCGAAGCCAATGCGCTAACCACTGCGCTACATGGCATACCCTGTTGTGGGTATGTTTGTTTATTTCACCCCCAACAGAAAAACAACATATGTCATACCGGGGATTCGAACCACTGCCCGGCCCTCCTTGTCTCGATGCAGGCATCGAAACCATTCGGTCAAGCACCCCTCTGAGAAATAACAGAAAAATACATAGAATTATCTAGCAATATTTACATTTGCTTCATAGAAGGCTCCTGACAGAGTCCAACGGGAATAATTAATTAAATGTCTCCAAGAAATAGGTCTAGATGATAAAGACATAGGACTGCTCCGTAATCTGTAAAAAAAGATCCTGTCACGCCATGCGGCGCATAGGAAATATGGTGTTAGGCCCATATTATTTTGTAACCCATGGCACATAGTGGATGATGTGGTCAGCATCACGCCAGCCGCCTTTACTTCCCAAATTTTTCTGGTACCCAATTTCTGTGGCTGGGTCGACCACAGGGGCAGGGTCGACCTAAGGGGCAGGGTTGACCACAGGGGCAGGGTCGACCACAGGGGCTGGGTCGACCACAGGGGCAGGGTCGACCACAGGGGCAGGGTCGACCACAGGAGCAGGGTTGACCACAGGGGCTGGGTCGACCACATGGGCAGGGTTGTGATCAGAAAAGAGATCCCGCACCAACTGGGGATTGAACCCTGACAGAGAAACTACCCACTGCGTTACTGCCACCTCTAATCCGTAATCTTTACTGGGAACAAACTGCTACAGTAAAATCAGGAAAGTTATGCTCTCCAAGTATAGATGTAAGAAGAGGAGTGAGGCAGGGATGTGTATCATCACCTTGTCTTTTGAATATCTACACAGAACAGATATTCAAACAGAGGGGGTGCCAGGGCTTGTCATTGGAGGAGTGGCAATGGGTAAAGTTAGATATACGGACATCAGCAACACCAACAACAACAGCACCACATACAACAATAACACCAACAACATTACAAAAAACCACCACCAACCCCACCAACACCAATAACAACCAACAACAGCACCACCAACAACAGCAACAACAACAACACCATCAACAACAAAACCAACAGCAACACCACCAACAGCAACAACATCACCACCATCAACAATGGCAACAACAACACCGCCACCACCACCACCACCAACAACAACACCACCACCAACAACAACACCACCAACAGCAACAACAACAGCAACAACAACACCACCAACAGCAACAACAACAATACCACCACCAACAACACCACCACCAACAACACCACCACCAACAACAACACCACCAACAGCAACAACAACAACACCACTACCAACAACAACACCACCAACAGCAACAACAACAATACCACCACCAACAACAACAACACCACCACCAACAACAACACCACCAACAACAACACCACCAACAGCAACAACAACAATACCACCACCAACAACAACACCACCAACAACAACACCACCACCAACAACAACACCACCAACAACAACACCACCACCAACAACAACACCACCACCAACAACACCACCAACAGCAACAACAACAATACCACCACCAACAACAACACCACCACCAACAGCAACAACAACAACATTACCACTAACAACATCAACAAAACCACCAACAACAGCAACAACAACATTGGTAGTGGCACTGATGTCTTGTCAGTTCCAGGCACCCACTTGTAGCCTCGGAAACGCAGAGCTTGACTTTTCAGTCCTGTTGTCAACATTTTTCCGGTGAGGCTACTGTCTAGGTAGGTAAAATCAGTAAGTTCGTATCTTTGTTTGGCTTGGCTTGGCTTCGTTCTTTCTCAATCTCCCGCTACCAAACCCTGACACCGGCCTAAGTAGCAGAATGTAGTCCAGAGAACGGAATGCATTGTGTCGTAGTTTACAGCTTGACTGCGATATTTGCACCTTTTGGTCCAACACATACGACTTCAGCAAGCATTTTTTAGTACTGGGTTAGCATTCCCTCTTCGATCCCTTCTCCTTAGCCAGTCTGCCCTATTGCAGCCAGTTATCCAGGATCACCGCGTGGAGGTGTAGAAGGGTCTTGGCAGCTCTAGTTCGCTGGCCCTGACGCTAGCAGTCAGCTATGGGTCGCTGACCACTGCAGCTCATGCGCTGCTTAGCATCTTGATCCTGTATCTTTGTTTGGTTCACCTTGTTTCCTCATGCCGAGTGTATTGTATTGTGTTTCGTACTGGCTCGATAATCTCTATGGATCTCACCATATCTCCAATGACTTTTCTGTTCCACAGTTTGATGATGTCCTTGAAATGTTGGAGTCTTTGGAGAGGATGAACCTCCTTGGCAAATATAAGAAGACCAGGCCTGATGTCCCTGTCAAGGGTAATTCCAAGAGATGGTATGTGGCCGGATTGATCTTTCTTTGGACTGTTGCTTGTGGGTTTTTATAAATTGTCTTTCTTTGCAAGTGGAGGGTGTTAGACAGTTGTGGTGTGCTCAAATCTACCCAGCTGTTAAAGGCAACCTGACTGACCGGGAAGGCTGGCAGACAGTCAGAAAGGGAAGACAGTAAGGAAGAAAGGGCAGCGAGGAAAAAAAAGTATAGAAGCAGGTATGAAAGTGAGGAAGGGGAGAAAATGAAGACATGGAGGCAGGTAAGACAGCGGGGAAGGTGCGACAATGAGGAAGGGAAGACATTGAGGAAGTGAAGACGAGAAGGCAGAGAGGAAGGTAAGAATCTGAGGACGAGAATAAATCAGTCCATTAATCCATGAGGAAGATATAAAGATCCAATAAATTAGTACATTAACCAATGAGGCAGATACAAAAACTCAATAAATCAGTCCATTAATCCATGAGGTAGATATAAAGAGTCAATATATCAGTCCATTAACCCATGAGGCAGATACAAAAATTCAATAAATCAGTCCATTAATCCATGAGGTAGATATAAAGATCCAATAAATGTCCATTAATCCTTGAGGCAGATATAAAGATCCAATAAATCAGTCCATTAACCAATGAGGCAGATACAAAAACTCAATAAATCAGTCCATTAATCCATGAGGCAGATATAAAGATCCAATAAATCAGTCCATTAATCCGTGAGTGGTTTGCCGGGGTCTTTGTGTATGACAAGGACAAGAATAGCATCATTCCTCAACAGAGAGCACATCATAAGAGGCGACTAACTGTGTGACATGGCATAACTCCGACCATGGTTAGGTGGTTTGTTTAGAGCAGCATAGATGGCACCTAACAGGCTGCGGGTCTTCTTTGCTCTAGGGTTTGAGTCTATTAAGATGGACTCGCACATCGGTTAACCACCCTCCATAAGTGCTTGTCCCAACGTTGCTAGAGTCTAGCCAGGAAACTTTTCTGCCGGCTACATCCAGTTCATACCAGAACTGGACCTGCACAGGGGTGTCTGCCCATTTAGAAGTACAGGTGGGATCAAGATGCTGAGCAGCGCATGAGCTGCAGCAGTCAGCAACCCATAGCTGATTGCTAGTGCCAGGGCCAGTGAACCAGAGCTGACTGCTAGCGTCAGGGCCAGCAACCCATAGCTGATTGCTAGCGTCAGGGCCAGCGAACCAGAGCTGCCAAGACCCTTCTACAACTCCACGCAGGGCAGACTGACTAAGTAGAAGGGATCGAAGTGGGAGGGCAACCCGGTACTCAAAAATGCTTGCTGAAGTCGGATGTGTTGGACCGAAAGGTGTAAATATCACAGTCAAGATGTAAACTATGACACAAAGCATTTGGTTCTTTGGACTACATTCCGCTACTTGCAAAGCCCTTTTCATGGCTTGGTAGTGGGAGATTGAGAACGAACGAAGAAGAAGAAGTACAGGTAGACAGACTAATCCATGAAGCAGATTTAAAGACCCAATAAATCAGTCCATGGGTCAGATATAAAGACCCAATAAATCAATCCGTGGGTCAGATATAGACCCAATAAATCAGTCCATGGATCAAATATAAAGACCCAATAAATCAGTCCGTGGGTCAAATATAAAGACCCAATAAATCAGTCCAAGGTTTAGATATGAAGATGTCATTCCTTATACAGGTGGCTCCATGCATACGCAGTCACCCTGGAGCATTATGTGCGTCATCGCAGAGAAATGTGGAACTGGAACAACATGAAACGACACAGAGCTTGCCTGAAGCAGTACAGGGAGATCTACACCCAGAAGCTGGATGCCAAGAAGCTGGGGAGCAAGGAACAGGATGTGCTCAAGGTAAGCAGAGACTCCTTTGTGGTGTAAGGTCCTGCAGGATTTGTGATTCATGGCCCGGTGTGTGAGTTTTGTTGGGGGTGGGATTTGTTGGTGGTTGGTTTTATTGGGGGTGGGATTTTTTTGTTTGCGTTCACCTTATTTATCTATTCCCCAAAGCGGTGTGCGTTGCACTGTGATTTTTATTTTGCACCTGTCAGCCCAGTGCATCCGACTTCAGCATGCATTTTATGTAAGGGTCTGCTTCCTCCTGCATTTTCTAAGGGTTTGCTTCCCCAGGGTAACGGCCGGTGCTGTGATGAGGATTGAACTCAGCACCTTTGGTTGGGAGCCGTGTCACTTAACCACTAGCCCACGTCTTCCCCGGGGGTGGGATTTGTTGTGGGTCCGTTTTATTTTGGGTGGATTTTGTTTGGGGTGGGTTTTATTTGGGGCGGGGGACTTGTTGGGGGTGGGTCTTATTGCGTGTGGGTTTTATTGGGAGTGGGTCTTAAGTGTGGATCTTATTGAGTGTGGAACTTTTTTGGGTGTGGATCTTTATTAAATGAGGGTCTTTATTGGGTATTGGTCTTAGTGTGGATCTCATGTTGATAATTGTAAGCATATTTTCCACATTTTATCCATCTCGTGCTTATAATTTTAACATATATTCTACACTTTATCTGTCTCATAATTCTAGCAAATTTTTCCAACATTTTTGCTGTCCCTAGTTTATAATTGTAAAAAATGATTTTCAATGTTTTCTTTGTTTCTTGTTTATTATTCTTGCATAATATCTGTCTATTTTCAATGTGTTTGTTTTTCTTTTACCAGAACCTTGAAAACAGACTCGATGTCTTCAATATTTGCATCAGCAGAAATCAGGCAGAGCTGGATGTAAGTTATGGTTGATTCGTATTTTGAGGAATGGAAGATTGAACAATAAGAAAGCAGAAAATAACTTCCTTTTTTTTGGTTCTTGTTTGCTACTCTCACTCTCTCTCTCTCTCTCTCTCTCTCTCTCTCTCTCTCTCTCTCCCTCTCTCTCTCACTCACTCACTCCCTCTCTCTCTCTCACTCTCTCTCTCTCACTCACTCTCACTCACTCCCACTCTCACTCCCACTCTCTCTCTCACTCTCTCTCTCCCTCTCTCACTCACTCACTCTCTCTCACTCACTCCCTCTCTCTCACTCTCTCTCTCTCTCACTCTCTCTCTCTCTCTCTCTCACTCACTCCCTCTCTCTCTCTCTCTCTCTCTCTCTCTCTCTCTCTCTCTTTCTCTCATCTCCAGTCACCCCCACCCCCAATGATGGAGAATATCGTTCCCATCTTTGATTCCAATGGCCTGTGTTAAGAGCTGGTGGATGAGGATGTTCAAGACAAGGCAGGCTACATGTTCAGATAGGGCCAAACAGTATTGGTTTAGAATGGTAAGTGTGCTTTCGTGGCCTGCCCTTGGTGTGACTTCGCCGTTTGAGACCCGGCCGCACCGAGAACGTGGGTCGCGAGAATGTGCTTTTGGATATGCTTGTGAAAAACATGAATGTGTTTCTGGTCGTTCTACAGAATGGTCCATGTTATGGAAACTTTCAGCATGAAGGGAACGATATAGATGATTCCTTTTATACCATTTCTGGATATATAATCAAACAATCAACCAACCAATCAATCAAAGTCTATCTCTTCTCTCAGTGCATGAACCTTAGACTACATCCCAACCAGCATACACTGTCCGGGGCTGCTCCTCTGTCTCTCTCCAGGCGTAATAATGTAATCTTATTTCCTTCTCATATTCTCTGTGTATATTTTTGATTGCTCCTCTCTTTCTCTTTCCCTAAGAATTCCATGTAAAGAGTCTGTTTGGCTATGTTGGGCAGTGCCTTCCGTGCCGTATGTCCTATCCAGCTCCAATCTTTTTGTTTAATTTGTTGTTTCAGTGGCTATTGAATGTTTGGATGATGAAGGTAGTCTGGGGTCCTATGCTTGGCTTCATCTACGTGTCCCACACTACTACGGGGATCACGCCGATTCCCCCATCATGTTAGCCAAACTGTCATGAAACAGCCTGTTTCCACGGAGACCTGTGTGGAAGTGAGGTGGTATTCTTGGCAAGTATATTTGACCTGGCCCTGGCTAACATGTCTGATCAGTGCGTTAGTCTCCTCTCTCCATGCACCTCCATATGTGCTTTATCTCTTTCATTTATGACAGTAGCTAGAGTAGTTTTCTTGGCGACTCCAGTAAATTTTCCCCTGACTTTATCAGGTACCCATTTACAGCTGGGTTGACTAGGAGAAGTAGTCATGCCAGGAAAATACCCATAACAATTTCTTTATACTGGCTTAGAAGATTCTGCAAAGTCTATATACAACCAGTTTCTTCTACTTCACATGATCTAAAAATAACTGTCCAATCTATTCTTGAATGCATTAACTGACCCTGCTCCCACTATTTCCTGTGGCAATCCATTCCAAGTATTAACCAGTCCCTGAATAAAAATAATATTTCCTAATATTTAATCTTTCAAACCATGATTTTTTCTTCTTTGTCGTTCGTTTTCAAACTCCCGCTACCAAGACCTTAAAAAAGGCTTTGTAAGTAACAGGATGTTGTCCGGTCAACGGAATACGTTGTTTCATAGTTTACAGCTCGACTGTGATATTTGCACCTTTCGGTCCGACACATCCGATTTCAACAGTCATTTTTGGGTACCAGGTTAGCCTTCTCTCTTCGATCCCTTCTCCTTAGCCAGTCTTCATTATTGCAACCTGTTATCCAGCATCACAGCGTGGAGGTGTTGTTTCAAATGCCCACAATGAGTAGGTTACTCTTATGTGCGCCCTCAAAAGGGCGTTAAGTGACGGGTTGAGGTAGCTTTCTTCACATCCCGAGCGTGCTTAAGAAGGTGGACCGGGATCCTCCAGGCGGTTGTGCTATGCTTGGCCTCATCTGCGTGTCGCTCACTACTACGGAGATCACGTTGAATCTCACCTTGTTATCCAGAGTGTTATCCTCGACAACAGCCTGTTTCCAGGACGACCAACGTGGAGTCAGGTGAGGGTCTTGGCCAGTATATTTCTCCTGACCCTGGCTAACAGTGTATTTTGCCTGACCAGACATTAGCCTCATCGTCCAGCATGGAGGTGTAGAAGTTCCTTGGCAGCTCTGGGTCTCTGGCCCTGATGCTAGCAGTCAACTTTGGGTCGCTGACAGCTGGAGCTCATGCACTGCTCAGCATCTTGATCTCAAACACTGATTTACGTCGGTTCACAATCTCTTGGCAACACACTCTCTGTATGGTTGTTGTTGTTATCCCCTAGCTGCTGAGCAAGCCTGCTCTTGGCAGTCCAATGCCATTCTAATATATATACAGGTCTTCTTCAGTTGAGTCACTGCTCCGTACTGTGTGTTGGTAATTGTCGGCACTGCTTGTAAGAAGTGGGATTCTGTGGCGAAGTGGTTAAGCTGTCGGCCTCGTGATCATTGTCTATGATGGACGGCGGCTTTTGCCTTTGCCTTGCTTGTAAGAATCTTTTCCTCATGTCCGCAAGCGCCTTGCACTCAATGAGTAGCTGTCAAACTGTTTCATCAGGATGAAAGCAATGTCTGCACAAGGGCAGGTGCTGAGGATTGATGCGGTTAAAGTGGCTATTGACTCTGGTATGTCCTGTTCGGAACTGGAAGATGAGACTTTGATCTCTTCTTTGTAGTTTATTTATGTCATCGTTACTTTTTGGCTATGACATTTCGCTAAATACACTGCGACCTATTGTTCCCGTCACCCACCTGTTCATCTAGATTTCCCGAGTATTATTCTGAATAATTCGTTTTACTGTGTGGTAACTGCAGGGTCTATCCAATTGTTGTTTCGAGGCTCCTGTTTTTGCCAATCTCCATCTAATATTCTCCTTGACCGCTATATACAACATCTGTTTGTGAAGGTCTGTATGCATACTTGACACTACTCAGGAAACCCAAAGCACAGTTGGACTGAACTCTCATGTTTGATGTATTCTTGCCAACAGGCAGCCAGGCTGGGCAAGAAGAGGGCGGCAGACAAAGCCCAGGGAGGGGGATGGATGGGAGGATGGTTTGGAGGCAACAAAAAGAAGGCCAACGAGAAGGCAAATGGTACAGCAGGGGCAGATAAATTTGGTTTGGATCTGGGTAAGTTGATGGTTACAGGGATATCAGCACCATCATAATTGTCATTACCACCACTACAACCACCACATTATCCTTGCCATCTCCATTATTATCATCACCATCATTGTCCTCACAACCACCATCATTGTCATCACCACTACCATCATCACCATCAGTATTGTCATCACCACCACCATCGTCATCACCACCATCACCACCACCATCGTCATCATCATCATCACCACTACCATCATCATTATCATCATCACCACCACCATCATCATCATGATCACCACCACCATCATCATCACCACCACCATCATCACCACCACCATCATCATTATCATCATCACCACCATCATCATCATCACCACCATCATCATTATCATCATCATTATCATCACCACCATCATCATTATCATCATCACCATCATCATCATGCCCTACCATCATCATTATCATCATCACCACCATCATCATTATCATCATCACCACCATCATCATTATCATCATAACCACCATCATCATTATCATCACCACCACCACCATCATCATCATCATCATCACCACCACCATCATCACCACCACCACCATCATCACCACCATCATCACCACTACCATTATCATCACCACCACCACCATCATCATCACCACCACCACCATCATCATCATCATCACCACCACCACCATCATCACCACCATCATCACCACTACCATTATCATCATCATCACCATCATCATTATCATCATCATCACCACCATTATCATCATCATCACCATCATTATCATCATCACCACCTCCATCATCATCATAATCATCATCACCAACACCATCATCATTACCACCATCATCATCACCACCACCACCATCATCATTACTACTACCACACCACCATCATCATTACTACTACCACACCACCATCATCATTACTACTACCACACCACCATCAGCATTACTACTACCACACCATCATCATTACTACTACCACACCACCATCATCATTACTACTACCACACCATCATCATTACTACTACCACACCACCATCATCATTACTACTACCACACCACCATCATCATTACTACTACCACACCACCACCATCATTACTACCACCACCGCCATCATCAATATTACTACCACCACCACAATCATCATTACTACCATCATCATTATTATTACTACCACACCCCCATCACCTCCTCTAAAAGCACTTTGCATGTTTTCACAGTGGTAGTTTCTGTAGCAGTTTGTGTGTTTTACACGATGAGGTTGCCAGCCAAATGCACAACTCTATTCATTTGTCTTTTAGAACCAGCATGAAGGTGCAGAGATCCTATTCTTTCCTCCCCAGTAAAGGGCCCCAGGATCCAGTCGAAGGAAAGATTTGTTTTATGAGACTGATTCACAAACTAAACAATGTCTCGACTCAACAAAGACATATCAAAGCCATACTGTGTTGTTCATGCATGCATAAACAATAAATGAATGCTGGTCAATAGTTAGCTCTCACCTTTTGCTGTTCTTGTTGGCTATAGATTGGATAATGAATGCAACAAACGATGGATCTCTCACCTTTTGCTGTTCTTGTTGGCTATAGATTGGATAATGAATGCAACAAACGCTGGATCTCTCACCTTTTGCTTTTGGCTATAGATTGGATAATGAATGCAACAAATGCTGGATCTCTCACCTTTTGCTGTTCTTGTTGACTATAGATTGGATAATGAATGCAACAAACGCTGGATCTCTCACCTTTTGCTGGTGGCTATAGATTGGATAATGAATGCAACAAATGCTGGATCTCTCGCCTTTTGCTGGTGGCTATAGATTGGATAATGAAGACATATGTCGATAGAAAAATAACTGGTATTCAGTGGACGCTATTGGCACAATTGAAGGACCTGGACTACGCAGATGATCTGGTACTTTTGTCTCACAGTATATAGCCAAATGTAAGAGAAACTTGATAGGGTGAAAGAACAATCGGCCAAACTCGGACTGAATATCAACATGAAGAAAACCAAGCTCCTTAAACTCAACACTAACAGCAAAGAACCAATCATGCTGGAGGGAGAGCAGTTGAATGGTTTGTTAATAGCAGCATAGATGGCGTCTAACAGGCTGCGGGTCTACTTTGCTCAAGTGTTTGAGTCTATTAAAAGGGAGAGATAGATACCTTTACCTATTTGGGCAGCACAATTGACACATCAAGATTGACAGATTCAGATGTAAGGATCAGAATTGGAAAGGCAACAGGGTCATTCCCGATGCTAAACAATATATGGAGATCCAGAGAAATCAAGATTCACACCAAAGCTCAAATACTCAATGCCAGTGTCGAGTCTGTGTTTCTGTATGGAGTGGAGACATGGAGTGCAACCAAGGCCGCACAGAAAAGACTCCAGTCTTTCGTTTAGAGATGCCACGAAGGTTAACTGGCATAAAGTGACAGGACAGGGTGAGGAATGAAAACCTATGGAAATAGAGCCAACAACATCCACTGTAAAAAAAATTAAGCAAAGATAATGAGACTGGAAAGGACATACTCTACGAAAGGCACAGTCAAACATAGTCAGACAGGCTCTTACATGGAATCATCAAGGGAACAGAAAGATAGAGAAGTAGACCCAAAAATAGTGGAGAAAAGAATACGAGGAGCTAAGATTAAATTATTACACCTGGAAAGCAGTCCAGAACCATGTTTGCTGGCGTGATGTTGTCTATGCACCTTTCCTTTGACTAGATCCTGGGGCCCTTTACTGGGGAGGAAAAAATAGGATGTCTGCACTTTCATGCAGGTTGTAAAAGATAATTGATTGATTGAATACTCTGTATGAACATGACAGGAGACGAACAGGTTGGTTTTAGACTGGAGCGATCATGCATAAACCAAATCTTCACTCTTAGGATTTGTTTTAAAGAATCCGTGGGAATGCAAGATCCACTTGCCATCAACTTCATTATGTTTCTTCTTTTCACTTTTTCTCTTGCTTGTGCCTTTCAGCGTCAGGTTATGGAGACTTTTCTTGGCAGGTCCCCAGTATGTGCTTCGTACATGGGGAGCTTCAACTTAACTTAACGTCTTTATACTGGTTTAGAAGACTATACAGAGTAGACCCGCAGCCAGTTAGGCGCCATCTATAGCTGCTCTTAACAAACCACCCGAGAAAAGGTACAAATAACTTGTGTAGATTTTTAATTTTAAATTTGACTGGTTAAGCCTACTCTTTTCGATTTCCAACTGCCAATGAATTTTTAACGTGCTCGACACTGAACATGGGAGTCTGATCTCACTACCCAGAAATCCGAATTTTTTTTCCCCATAAGATCCACGTAAAAAAAAAAATCTGGTGTTCACCAGGTTCGAACCTGCGACCTCCGGCACACGAGGCGGACACCTCACCTCGAGACCACTGAGTCCTCAATATTCACTGCTTCTGTTATTGCTGCTGTCCATCTTTTATATTGTGGGCCCTTGGCTTTGTATTCAGTATATCTGTGCCTTAGTCGACATGTACTTCTACAGGGGCTCTTGTGCAGGTCCCAGCTCTGGCATGAGCTCGATGAAGCCGGGAGTGGAGGATTTCCTGCGCAGTGGGCTAAGCTCGAGCAGCAAATTTTGTTGTTGTTGTGCGTTCGCCTTATTTCTCTATTCCCGAAGGCGGCGTGCGTTGCACTGTGATTTTTATTATTCGACTTCAGCATGCGTAAATGTAAGGGTTTGCTTCCCCGGGGTAACGGCCGGTGCTGGGATGGAGATCGAATCCAGCACCTTTGGGTCACTTGACCAATAGCCCACGCTGGCCCCGAAGCGGCTTACTACTCTGCTGCATTGGGACAAATCCTGTGGAGGGTGGTTAACTGATGTGCGAGTCCATCTTAATAGACTCAAACACTAGAGCAAAGTACACCCGTAGTCTGTTAGGTGCCATCTATGCAGCTCTTAATAAACCACCTAACCATGGCTGATGTTATGCCATGTCACACAGTTTGTCACCTCTTAAGATATACTCTCTGTGGGGCAGTGGTGCTATTTTTGTCCTTGTCACACACAAAGATCCCAGTGGACCACTCGGGTCCACTTGAATTGTATCTATATAGTATTGCTTTCTCAGGGATACAATTTGGTATTTGTATTTTATCTATCATCACTCCACTTGTGTTGTTATAAGTTGTGGGGGCTTGTGACATCCTTTGTTTCAATTTTTTTTGCAGGCAAAAATCTGCTGGTGACTTGCCAGGTCAACCCCAGTATCTGTTACCAACCGTTACGTTGGTAGCCCCTGGAATATAAGATTGCCTATTTTTGGGGACTCGTGGTGGTGGAAGCGTAAATTAGAGCAAGGTAGACCTGCAGCCTGTTAGGCGCCATCTCTGCTAACCACATAACCAAGACATGGTGTTATAGCCACACAGTCCCATTTTTGCAACATATTCTTTGGGGGGTGAGAGTCCCTAGAATAATTTGAGTAGATTTTTAACTTGAATTTTGCCTGGGCAGCGGCTGTTAAATCTGCCTTTTTCGGTTTCTAACTGCCAAGGGATTTTTAGCGTGCACGCCACTGCACATGGGTGTTCGATCTCACTACACAGAGATTAGGGGAAATATTTACCGGATGATTCACGTGAAAACATCCGGTCTCCACCGTAATTTGTGGCCGCGACCTCCAGCACCTGAGGTGAACCCTTTACCTCGAGACCACTGGGTCCCCTTCCTTTGTATTATTATATACCCACTAAGTGTTGTTTTATCAACAGGCAACAAGTTCCAGGAAGAGTTTACAGATGAGGAGAAACTCAAGCTCTACAAAGCTATAGGTTATGATGAGAATGCCAAGGATCCAACCTTCCCCAACGAGGTGAGGACAATGAAGTTATTGTCTAGTTATGACCTGTACATATAATAGTTTTTAACCTTAACCAACCAATACAAATTGTTGCAACTTCATCTGCGACTGCATTATTTTTAGCACATCACATTTTACTATGGCTGTTGACTTTGAGAGTCTGTAGCCTTTTTATTTGCTTGTTTGTTTTTGTTGTGTGTAGAGATATAAATGAATAAAGAATTTATTGGTGTTATTGTTTTTGTTGTTGTGTGTGTATTAGTTTCTGAGATACAAGAAGATGAAGGTCGTAGTGTTGAAAAACAGAACAAACATAGACTCACCCGCTTTTGGCGTCCCTTGGTTGGAAAATTAAACAAATTTATGAAAAAAACGTACTATCAATGTTTACTGTAATGGCCATAACTGTCACTTTTGACTAGAAGCCTGATTATTGTATCTACATAAACAAACTAAACAGATCTACCTCAGAAAAATTCTTTGCAGAAACTTAACTTCCCCATTCTCAATAATGGGTGAATCTTCAAATCCAAGCGAAAAACAAGAAATTGTTTCCAAAAGTCTAACACAAATCGCCATTGTTTGTATCTAACCGTACAGGACGGAAGTCGGAACTCTTTACAATCAAATGAGCAGTAATGTTCAGACTATTTCTACGTAGCCGCTTGTTTATATTTTATTATAAAGGCCATCTCTATGCAACGATATCGTAAGTTGATTTGGATCGACCTTAGTTCTGCGATTTTCGTGATATCAGTCGATTTGGATTGACGTTAGTGCCGTAAATGTTAAACATTGTTTCGATCAGTTCAGTCAGGTGTATCCCGAACTCCCATGTCTGTCATGATTCTCCATAGTGTTTCGTGTCCCACACAGTCAAAAGCCTTGGTAAAGTCGATGAAACATTGTAATCTTCATTCCAATGAACTACTCAAAGGTCAGATATTCATGCCTTGAGGCATGACACTTGATGCTGTGAATAAACGTGTTGTTTAGTTTCCAATCCCCACAATGAGTAGGTTTACTCTTTTGTGCACCCTGAAAAGGGCATTAAGTGGTGGGTTGCAGTAGCTTTCCTCACATCCTGAGCGTGTTGATGAAGGTGGCCCGTGGTCCTCCAGGCAGATGTGATATTCTTAGCTTCATCTGCGTGATGCTCACTACTATGGGGATCACATCGATCCACATCTGGTCAGCCAGGCTGCCTTGAAAACAGCCTGTTTCCAGGGAACACTATATGGAAGAAAGATTGTGGTCTTGGTATTATGCCTGACCCCGACGCGATGTACTGGTCAGTATTTTCTGCCTGACAGGACTAGCATCTCAGTTCCCCGAATATATGTGTGAAATTGTCCGTGATATTTTTTAATAGAAGAGCCAATTTAAAAAAAATTGTTCCCAAATGTCTAATATGAAAATAATTGCAGTTTGTTGCTGTGAGACTGGTTACCAAACTGAACAAGCTCTCTCTGGCACTAGTGGATCGCAAAAATGCTGTGTAAGTGTACAGTTACCTTTTCTAAGTTTCTCCTCTTCTCTATCTTTGACCATTAAGTTTTTTTTTTTTGTATGTAATAATAGTCTTATTTAATTACGACGACAAATTGATAAACTAAATACATGTACAAAATACAACATGAAAATCAATGTAGAAAAAAACTGAGGTCATGAAA
This sequence comes from Ariolimax columbianus, assembly GCA_036924085.1. Lineage (NCBI taxonomy): Eukaryota > Metazoa > Mollusca > Gastropoda > Stylommatophora > Arionidae > Ariolimax > Ariolimax columbianus. Next base: position 22,333,660 of record JAVGWX010000025.1, on the reverse strand, counting down.
ATATCTAGAATTCTCTTTTCTCCTCTTCTTAACTCACACTGTTTCATTTGACTCTGTCCAACAATCACACTCTTACACAACGTTTACACGCGCCCTCAGGTTGATGCCCTTCCATTGCACTTTGGTTGGGTTGATCTCTGATAGCTAGCATAAATACATACACATGCGTCCAAGCACTGGTTAATTGATATCACCTAAAAGGACGCAGCCCAGGGTGGAAAAGGTGCATGCCTCCGCCAGTAGAATACAGATAAGTAAACACTTTACACAACAACAAAAAATCTATAATAGCCGGAGACATCAATGTCGCCATTGGAAAAACAGCAAATCAAACAGGTGAGATTTCTCATACTTACGGAGCATGTTTTCAGCAGACGGAAGAATTACAGATGGAGAACAACACGTTTCCGTGAACATAAGTGGAAATCGTCGACTAGTGTGAATTCCAGGCAAATCCATGGTCTGGTGTCATCTATAATGAACTAAAACACTAGAGCAATGTTAGACCTGCAGCCTGTACAGCACCATCTTTGCTGCTCTACCTTTTGGCTATAGAGTATGAGCGAGGCTTCGCGGTAAATGGATAGGTGATAGAGCGATCCAACAACGACACATGGCTGGCGCAATACAGTTTGCTGAGAGAGAAGATGTAAACTCCCCACAACACTCACCAGCACAAATGGACGAACATGTGAACTGATAACTGACTTCTAATCTTAAATTTTGTTTATTTCTTTTAGTTATTGAACTAATGACTGTGTTTATTTTTTCATTGTTTAAACCCAAAGTTAACGTTAAACCATTGTTTACGTTTAAAAAAAAAAGAAATCACATGGATGATTTTAAATGACAGTTTTAACAAAAATTTAAGAACTTGTGACTGATTACAAACAGTAATTTTGTTTTTAAATTGTAGAACCCATGGCTGATATCAAACAAGTGTTTAAATTTTAAAATAGAATCTAAAGCTTTATTAAAGATACAATTGTTTTACAATTGTAAATCTCATGAATGGTTTCAAACAGTTTTTTCTGTGTGGATAGAATCCATGGCTGATTTTCAATTAGTTTAGAAAAAAAATTGATAAAACCTATAGCTGATTTTAAACATATAAAAAAATAATTGTATCCTGATGTTAAACCATTGTATAATCTTCCTCCGCAGAGACTCTCAGTTGCTGAAACTGTCACTGACTGAGATCTGTGCTAGCTTTGGTCAAAGGCCTGCAGCCAGTGCTATCAGGTGAGTGCCAGCCAGAGAAGGTTAGATGGGCACGCAGTGTAAATGTATAAGTTTGAACCTTTAGCACACCACAGTCGGTACATTCTTGACCAAAAACAGAATTCGGAAAAACGTTTAATTTTTTTTTAATGGAGACACTCCCGACAGCCATTTTTAAAATGCTGGATATGTCAATCTACACGCGATATTATGTCACCAAAAGTAGCGTATGTTAGATTACAAATGATCTGGGGTAGTTGTCTCGCCGCAGCGACTCAATTTCAACCAGTGTTCGTAAAGCGATCTCAGTCCCGCCAGGCGGAGCGATAGCGCGGGCTTGCGGAAAACGCTCGCCTGCCTTTCCCCGTAGTGCGAATTGGGTGCGGTTTGTGGTAGTGGCTCCTCCACCGAGGTGCCCTAGTCTGGTCCGTATCAGGAAACGTGGTCCGTCCGTGGTGATTTCTCTAAGGCTTATAGCAGAGCTCGACAGTACGTCTCGCTGGTGGTCCGACTCTCGCAAAGAGCTTGTGACCGGCAAATGGAAAGCAGGAATCGTTGCCTCGAGGCCCTGCGTTCTCTCCCTACGGAGAAGGGCAGGCCAAATGGTGTCTCTAGTCCCAGTGAAATTCGTCGCCGAGGTCGTTGGGATCCGTTCTGCACAGAGCGCTGCCATCCCTCCTCGAGCGAGCCCGGTCGGTCGGTCGTCTGGTGCGTGTGGAAGGCCCCTGTCAGGCGGTCCTAGGTCGACGGAGTGAGGGACGGGTGGAACAAACCGTCCGTCCCGTCAGTCGGTCCCTGCGGCCGTCGTCCCAGCAAGGCTTTTTACACACCCTTCCTCCGCCGACCGGTGTGTGCTGTACGTACGTCTCCGACAGATATCTGGTTGATCCTGCCAGTAGTCATATGCTTGTCTCAAAGATTAAGCCATGCATGTCTAAGTTCACACTGTCTCACGGTGAAACCGCGAATGGCTCATTAAATCAGTCGAGGTTCCTTAGATGACACGATCCTACTTGGATAACTGTGGCAATTCTAGAGCTAATACATGCTTACCAAGCTCCGACCCTCGCGGAAAGAGCGCTTTTATTAGTTCAAAACCAATCGTCGTTTCCCCTCGCGGGGTTGCGGCGTCCCCACTGGTGACTCTGGATAACTTTGTGCTGATCGCATGGCCTCATGTGCCGGCGACGCATCTTTCAAATGTCTGCCCTATCAAATGTCGATGGTACGTGACATGCCTACCATGTTTGTAACGGGTAACGGGGAATCAGGGTTCGATTCCGGAGAGGGAGCATGAGAAACGGCTACCACATCCAAGGAAGGCAGCAGGCGCGCAACTTACCCACTCCCGGCACGGGGAGGTAGTGACGAAAAATAACAATACGGGACTCTTTCGAGGCCCCGTAATTGGAATGAGTACACTTTAAACCCTTTAACGAGGATCTATTGGAGGGCAAGTCTGGTGCCAGCAGCCGCGGTAATTCCAGCTCCAATAGCGTATATTAAAGTTGTTGCAGTTAAAAAGCTCGTAGTTGGATCTCAGGCGGGCGGTCCGGCTCGCGCCAGTTCACTGCCCGTTGTCTCCTGCCCTACCGTCTGCCGGCTCTCTCCCACGGGTGCTCTTCGCTGAGCGTCCTGGGTGGCCGGCGCGTTTACTTTGAAAAAATTAGAGTGTTCAAAGCAGGCCTCGGCTGCCTGAATAATGGTGCATGGAATAATGGAATAGGACCTCGGTTCTATTTTGTTGGTTTTCGGAACTGGAGGTAATGATTAACAGGGACAAACGGGGGCATTCGTATTGCGGCGTTAGAGGTGAAATTCTTGGATCGCCGCAAGACGAGCTACTGCGAAAGCATTTGTCAAGAATGTTTTCATTAATCAAGAACGAAAGTCAGAGGCGCGAAGACGATCAGATACCGTCGTAGTTCTGACCATAAACGATGCCGACTAGCGATCCGCAGGAGTTGCTTCGATGACTCTGCGGGCAGCTTCCGGGAAACCAAAGTGTTTGGGTTCCGGGGGAAGTATGGTTGCAAAGCTGAAACTTAAAGGAATTGACGGAAGGGCACCACCAGGAGTGGAGCCTGCGGCTTAATTTGACTCAACACGGCCAACACTGAAATGAGTGACATGCCGAGACCACTCTTCTGGGGTCTAATATGGAACTGGTGCTGGACTTAGACCCCCAGAATTCTGGGGTTATGCCCCTGTGGCTCGGTTCTGTCTGCATCCAGTGTGTGATAAAGGAATTGACGGAAGAGCACTATCAGGAGTGGAGCCTGAGACCTAAGTTAACTTACCACGCCAATACTGCAGAATGACTATCAAAAAATACACCTTCGCGGGGTCTAATAGAGAACATGTGCTGGAATTAGACCCTCGAAAATTTTGGGGCTACCCTCTAAGAAACTTGATTGTCTCGCTAAGGGAATTGACGGAAGGGCACCACCAGGTGTGGAATCTGCGGCTTAATTTGACTGAACACGCCAATACTGTAGAACAACTGACAAATCGAGAGCACTGCCGTTTGGGTCTAATAATGAACGTACGCTGGTATTAGACTCACGGATGACAAGTCAGCTCTCAAACACTCAAATGAAAGAACACTACGGAAATCGTGTTTTAACTCTGCAGAAACCGCAGATTTCAAATACTTGGTCATTGACAAACAAAAGCCCTCAATAAATTCGTCTGACCAAATAGTGAACGGGTGCTGGAAATAGATCATCTGAAGACAGGTCAGTTTTACCCTACAAATGACTGGGCGTTGCTACGGAAAACCAGCTCAAATCGAGAGGAGCCGCAGACACTTTGGTTCACGTACCAGGCTGATAAGCCAAGGGCGCGAGGCTACCATGTGGGGGATTGCGACCGAACCCTTGTAAGCCGCAATCCCGCCCAAAATCTCAGCACCACTGCAATGGGAGGCTCCTACATGCTCGGGACCTGGGGCTTGCGCCCCAGCCCTATCAGGTAGAGCCACAGTAAGAGGCCCTTGCCGCCCGCAAGTCAAAGCGGGCGGACAACTGCTTGATACTCACCCTATACGGCGATGGGGTGCGAAAAAACACCAACCAAAGACTTAGTACCTGGTCGGGGTGTCGAAAACAGTAGAGCAGCCACCTCACTGTGAACTGTCAAGACTCAACCACCGACCATGAGAGTTGTCCGCACACCAGGCGAACAACATCTCGGTGACATTACCAGGCTTGTCCTCTGGCTGAATGCACTCCGGCTACGATATCTACCTCTGTACGTTATCAGCCATATAACTATCATACTGGACGCAGAAGAGATGCAGACCAGCGGACATTGCACACCTGCCCCACTGTGTCAACACCCCAGGTGGGGGGGAATGCTAGGCGTACCATCCCTGCATAGAAGCCAAGAAAATAAAGGGAAAAAGAGATACCCCACTCAAATGCAAATGCTACGTTTCTGGCAGGACGTGACGATCCTGGGATACAGACACACTGGACTGCCTCTCTTCCGGGTAAACCAGTCCATCTCATATATCACATATCATCATTGCACCCTATAGACACGAGTAGTGAAGACTCGATAGTCTGGTAAGACAACTTCCATAGGAGAGAAAACTCTGATCGTAAACAACTGCTGCCTTGCAGATAGGCTGGGGACAGCCAAAGGCTAAGGAGGGCATCCCTACAGAAACGCCTGTTGAAATCGGATGCACGGGGCCGCAAGCCTAACAAAACAGTGCAACGTAAATCACAGTATGATGGCAGTACAACCTATTCGAAAAACGTATGGCGCTCATCCTGAGGAGACCCGCCAGGCAGCGATAGCGCCGGGCCTCACGCCTCGAAGGGGCCCACCCTTGACTACTGGTGGTCACCCACCCATGTGTCGTGGAGTCAAGGCACATGGCTATGGGGCAACGTCTATTGGCCAAAACTTCAAGACCCTCAGAATATTACAGTGGAATGCGGAGGGAGTCATTAACAAAAAACTTTCCCTAACACACCACCTGCATGAAGGTAAGATTGACGTGGCATGTATCCAGGAAACGCACCTCAACAATAACCATAAATTCTCAATCAGAGGATACCAGACCTTCCGTCTAGATAGAGAAGGCCACAAAGGAGGGGTCCTGATACTGACCAGAAACAGCATACCGAGTAGCGCGGTACCTGTCAATCACACCGGACAAGCAGAAATTGTAGGAGTTGACATAATGGCTCAAGAGACGAAGCTCCGCATTTTCAATCTGTACGGACCACCAAACAGAGACCTATCGCTCTCGAGTATGGAGGTCAGAGACTCCAACTGCATAGTAGTTGGAGATTTCAACAGCCACTCGGAGAGATGGGGCTACTCTGACACAGACAGCAGAGGTGACGAAGTGGAAGATTGGGAGATAGATGCAAATCTCTCCCTAATCAATAGGCCGGAGGATAGCCCTAGCTTCTATTCAAGAACATGGCATACCACCTCGACTCCAGATTTGGCCTTCTCCACACAGGACATACACTATAAAATAGACCGCCAGGTGCTAAACCAACTGGCAGGTAGCGACCACAGGCCGATCAGGCTAACCATTGACATGGAAGTAGGCCCACAGGAAACAAAACCGCTCCCACGTTGGAACTACAAACGAGCCGACTGGGACAGATTTGCAATCCTGACAGATGGGCTGTGTGAAACCATCAACACACGAAACACCAAAATGAAGCCCATGGTAGAGAGCCTAAGCAAGGCAATAATGCAAGCCGCCACTGAAACCATCCCAAGAGGAGCTAGGAAAAACTATAAGCCCTACTGGAATGATGAGTTACAGAAAGTGGAAGATGCAGTAACAAATGCTAGGAACGTGGCAGAACGAGAAAAATCCATGGAGGCAAACATTGCCCTCAAAGCCGCCACGGCGAAGTACAAACACACTCTCAAGCAAACAGCAAGAGAAAGTTGGAAAAATAAAACGGAAAGTTTAAACCTGGACAAAGAAGGGAACAAGCTATGGAAGCTAGTCAGAGCCATAAATGACGAAACCCCGTCAAATAAAACAATTACTATCAAGCAGGGCGAGAACTTGATCACAGGTAAGAAAGCCGCAAACGCCTTTGTCGATCACTGTGCCAGAGCAAACCACATCGAGGTCCCTGCAGATAAGCATACAGACATTAGCGAAGAGCTAAAGGGACACGAAAACATAAATACGGCTCCTGAAGAGCACATGATGGCCAAACTAACCATGCGCGAAATGGAAGAGGCTATGAGAACACTAAAGAAAAGGAAATCTCCCGGAAAAGACGGGATAACAAACGAAATGCTGATGGGGCTGGGCCAAACAGCGAAGAAAAAACTACTATCAGTCCTGAACCAAAGCTGGAAAAGGGGTATTGTACCCCAGGCATGGAAAGATGCAATACTGGTACCAGTACCAAAAACAGGAAAGGATAAAACAGATCCGAATGGATACAGGCCCATAAGCCTACTGAGCTGTGTCGGCAAGCTGATGGAACGGATGATAAACACCAGACTGATGTGGCATCTGGAAGAAAAACGAATACTAATTCCACAGCAAGCCGGCTTTAGACAGCACAGATCCACTGAGGACCAGGTCATCCTCATAGCCCAGGAGATAGAAGATGCCTACCAGGCACAGAAGCACACAGTAGCTGTTTGGGTGGATCTGGAAAAGGCATTTGGCAAAGTCTGGAAGGATGGACTTAGAGTCAAGCTGAGAAGAAGTGATGTCTGTGGGAAGATGTACAAGTGGATCAACCACTACCTCAAACAAAGAACGGCCAGAGTCCAAGTACAAGGGCAGATGAGCAAAAAGGTGACACTCGAGCAGGGAGTACCCCAAGGGGGAGTACTGTCACCCACACTCTTTCTGGTATATATAAACGATATTAAAGAGAATATACCAAGAAGAGTCCATAGCTCAATGTTTGCAGACGATCTGGCTATGTGGACCTCTGAAAAGAATCTCACCATAGCAAGAAATCGGATGCAAACGGCCCTAACATCGCTGGAAGAGTGGGCGAACTCATGGCTGGTCAAAATAAACGAGGAGAAAACCACGTGCACAATATTCTCGCTCTCATTAAAACCCCAAAGTACCAAATTAAGCCTAAATGGGAAAATGCTGCAGCCAAACGACAACCCAACCTATCTGGGAGTCACATTTGATCGGCGCATGACATGGAAAAGTCAGATTGAGAGAAACCGAATGAAAGCCAGAGAAAGAATGGCGATCATGAGGAAACTTGCTGGCACAAGCTGGGGAGCAGACGAAGGCATACTAAAGAAACTGTACACTGGAAGAGTGAGACCAGTTCTCGAGTATGGCATTGCGGCATGGACAACAGCAGCAAAGGCGAACTTCGATAAAGTTAACAAACTTCAAAACCAAGCCATGAGAATTATAACAGGTGGCATGAAGTCAACGCCAATTGTAGAACTTGAAAAGATTACAAAACTGCAATCCATGACCGATAGAAGAGACTGCAGAGCCCAGCTGCAGTCAGAGAAACTCCGAAGACTGACGGACCATCCAATGTACCATAGACTAAACAATTTGGGAAATGGGAAACTGAAGCGGAGAAACTTTGCAGAAATAGCCAAAGCAAAGATGCACGAAGATGCCATAAACGCACTAACAACACCAAAACCCATCACTACTGTACGAAAACCTACTTGGAGGCAGGATATATTTCCAGAGGTGGTAGAAAATATACCAGGTATTGCAAACAAAAACTGCCAGAGTGAGAAAGAAAGGAGAGACACTACCCTAAGCTTCATAACGAAAAGCTACCCAAGCATGGACTGGACCCATGCATACACCGACGGTTCTGTAACAAACACTACACAGAACGGAGGGGCAGGAGCATTCCTGAACCTACCAAATGGCAGAAATATAACACTGTCATTCGCTACTGGTAAGTACACAAGCAATTTCAGAGCAGAGGCAGAGGCACTGAGGGCGGCAGTGGAAGAAATGGCAACACACAGTGAAAATGAGAGCCATATAGTCTTGCTGACAGATGCTCTCGAAGTAGTCACAGCGCTAAAAAGCCAGAAGAACACTGAGCTTAATGACTTAAGAGCAGCACTCTGCAAACTGTGCCAGCAGTCCGCACCAAAAAGGGTGGTGGTACAGTGGGTTCCGTCACACTGCAACATCCTAGGCAACGAGGAGGCAGACAGACTGGCAAAAGAAGGTGCAAGGCTACCACAAACAGATACCAGTATGACGTACGAAGAGTCAAAACGGCTTATCAAAGCCAGATACATGTCCAAATGGGAAACCGAACATACTGGTTACACCAAAAACGATGCCTATTACCAGTTGAACCGAAGAGAGCAGGTCGTTGTCTTCAGACTTCGCACTGGCCACAACAGACTGAGGTACCACCTATTCAACAAACTGAAGATAGGGTGTACCGACGAATGCCCGTGCGGTACTGGTAAAATGACCACTGAACATCTGCTGCAGAACTGCCCGACATACGAGGATCAGAGAGAGCAGATGTGGCCATTGCCAGTGGAACTGCAAGACAAGCTGTATGGTAGTGGCGAGAGTCTCAGGATGACTGCCGCTTTTTTCGAGAAAATAATGGTTACTGTCTGACTGTGTACGCAGAAGAAGAAGAAGATTACAAATGGCTTTTGAAAATTTGTATACACCTTTTGGAGCAAGTAAACTTTTTGCGAAGGGCGGAGTAGGTTGTTGGGAACGATCTTTATCGAGTAGATCTGTTTATTTTGTTTGTTTAGATGAAAGAACTACGTTTAAATAGGAAACTAACAGTTGTGTCGATATTGTAAACACAGAATCGTTACATTGTTGTGGTTTTCTATCGGAGCGACTAGCCCTAGTGGTCGAGTCAAAATTTTTACCGAGATTTTAATAAATTTGCAACTTCATCTTTATGTATCTCAGAAACTAACAAACACAACAAAAACAAAACAATAACACCCACACGTTCTTTATTCAATTGTGTCTCTACACACAAGAAAATCATATTTATTGACAAACACAAAAGGTACAAATTTTCAAATTCAACTACCATAGCGAGATATTAACACTTAGTATACGCAGCCAAAAACCACGATTTTACACGCCTATTTTTCTACAAAAATGTTCACACCTAACTGCTGTGGCAAAATTATTCATATATCTGTTATCTTTTATTGTGTGATCATGTTTTATATATCAAAATGTTCAGGAATGATTGCTCTTTTTAGAAACAGTGCAATAAGATGTCTGTACAGTGAAGTTGCATGCAAAAAATTATGTAATGTGTAAACAAAAATTAAAAACAATAAATAATTTGTCAACATTTTTTCACTTACCATTTCATTCAAATGAATCCTTCACAATGTTGACACACAAAAATTCTTTCTTTTGATAATATATCCATATTTACCCAATATTGGGAAGTTTCATCACTCTTGGATCAGAAATAACATTATTATGACCATTCAGCAGTGTTTGGTAAATTGAAAAATAAAATGGCACAAATTCTCTAAGAAAAAAAAATTTATCTATGTACAGCTGATTTTAATTTACAATTATTTCAAATGATGCTGTTCAAAACAGTGATTTGGATGAAGAAATGGCTGGTCTGGGCATCCTTGACAAAAAAATGTTGTCCTAACTCTAGCATTTGGAGTACTGCAAACAATACATTGACGACACAGTGTAGACTTTTTGATAATGTGTCTTTTTCCACTGTGTCTGTTTGCATGGCTGCTGATGTAAGGTTCCACCTGCAAGCTGGGCGTCTCTGTAGCTGCAAAAAGGCGAAGCTCAGAAACTAATTGCTTTTTAAATTGTAGATAGGGCTGCTTTTTTGTGTTTGCAGGCCTCGTCAGGGCATGCAAAATAAATGAATTCAGCTGAGCTACTTCAAAAATCCAAAAGAAAATTTTCTTCCACCATTTCCTTGTTCTTCTAGTGAAGGTACCATATGTTGCGACACACTGATCAACCTTATCACACCCATTCATGCGGTAGTTGTAGTCATCAATCATTGATGGTTTATCCTTCACTACACCAGAACGACTTGTTAAAAGTTTGGTGGTCACCGAGGCTTCACTAGAGACAAGCAAGCATTGTTTTTTAGCCTTCTTGTCTCTGAAAATCACGCAGAGAAATGTTCTTTCTATATGGAGAAACCATTTCATTTGTAAAAAGGACAATTTTGTTGTCTTGAAAGCTTGTGGAAAATCTCTGCGGTTTATGTTGACTGTACCAGTGTAGTAATGGCCATTACTGGTAAGGTACTGCAGCAGCGGATAGCTGGTGTAGTAACGGTCAGCATAAATGTGATGGCCTTTCCCACAAGGTTCTAAAAGCTTGTCAAATATTTTGACGGCTTGTTGACTGCTTGGATCTAGGTCTGGATTGTAAGATGTATTGCTGCCAAAATATATCAATATGTTGACAACATAAGCAGTGTTGCTGTCGCAGAGGCCAAAGGTTTTGACGTGGTATTTTTTTGGCTTTGATGCATTGAACATCTTATGGGCCCACCTTCCCTTCCATCCAATGACCATTTCATCCACAGAAAGTTCCTTGAATGGGTAATAGGATTTTTGAAATTGAAGTAGCAAGCTCTGCACAAATGGCTCAATTTTGGCTTTGCCCTGCGAATCAGGATTGCTTACATGAAACATTGTATGGTACAAAGCTTGGAACCTGTCCCTCGTGAATACCTTCCTGAACCAAGGTGTTTCTGTAGTCTCATCATGTGCCCAGTAGTCACTAATTTTAGGCTTCTTTAAATAGCCGATAACAGTAATGACAACAAAGAATTTATGTAGCTCAGGCACAGTCACTGGTGACCATGTTAGAAAAACTGACCGTACTGCAGTTGTTTCTTTCATTGCCAAGCACCGTTGGGCCGCATAATCATTTACTGACCTGACAAGGTCTTCCATAATGGCATCAGTAAATAAAGCTTTAAAGCAAAATAAGGGTGATGCATTCTCTGGAATAATGTCAGGATTGACACCAGGGATTCTTGGCTGAGGTGGAATAAACCGAAAGGTATTGTCTGTGCTGCCCTCAAATACCTCCCTCCATTGCCCTTCATCACTAACCTGAGCGTCTGCCCTAGTAGTTGCCATTGGGACAGGAGACACTGTAGATGGATCTAATGTACTGCTGGTACTAGTACTAGGCCTAGGATTCCTATCAAGTACAGATCTTGACCTTGCTCCTCGTCCTCTCTTAGGCATAGGACCTTTATCCTTTCCTCTACTATGGATGAGAGACTCCTCCTCTTGCTCACTCGAACTATCCCTGGTGGCACTGTACAATGATGTATTTCTAACATCCCCTTCTTCTTCTGAATGAGAACTTTCACTGTCAGTGTCAGAAGTCATGTCATCTGTATCTTCTTCAGCCCAGATTTGAATCATCTTAGTGGCCTGAACAGCAGAAAATCGTGCGCCACGAGAATTAGTAAAGGAAGCCATTTCTTCAAATAAAAAAAAAGTTGAAACAAATCGCTACTTTCGTTAGATTATTGAACAAAATGTGCCAAATTAATTCTCAAAAACTTACCAAACCACGCCGTAAGATGCTTAAAAGGACAGGAACAGGAAATGACGTTGCAGTAGTTTAAAATGTTGGATAGGAAATAAAAATATTTAAAACTTGGCGTTGGTACATTTCGAGCGACAACGCCCATTTCATGGAAACAAAATATCACTGACGCACTTTCCGATAACAATTTATTATGAATATTTCCTTCTGAATTAGAACTGTCCATGCTAAATATTTCTTTATCTACATGTCTGTCTATTTCAAGTCATGGTTGAATTATCTGTGAGACACGTACTGCCGAAAATTGTGTCCCACGAGAATGGGGAGGGAGGACGCCATTTCTTCAAGTAAAAAAAAGTAGACAAAATTGCTTTGTTTACATTTTTATTTTTTAATTTAGTAGTACATAATTGATAATAATGTTAACTCACGCTCTAGAAATGGAATCTGAAATGGCATTGTTGTGGGTTTATACTAGCTGGATTTGGATTAAACCCATATTAAATACATTTAATACGTTGCAAAGAGTGCGAGCCATGCTATTTGGCTTAATGTAATTCCGTGGCTGCCTAATCGTCTCGTGATTTGGCGCCCCGGATTTTAAGGGTTAAGTTAGTTAATTAGGTCAAATTTTCGTCATAAAACTGCTAGCGTGCTAAAGGTTAACCTTTACCACCCTATATTAACCTTCAGCACACTGCCAAAAGTTTGCTAAAATGTTTCACAACTTTATATTTTGCTTTGGTAGTTGACTTTCAAAATATTTTAACTTTTGTTGGTCAATAAATATGATTTTCTTGTGTGTATAGATATAAATGAATAAAGAAGTTGTTGATGTTATTGTTTTTGTTGTGTGTTTGTTAGTTTCTGAGATACAAGAAGATGAATGTGAAAAATTTATGAAAAAAAAAACATTTTGAACTTTCCCAGCTAGGCCTAGTCGCTCTGAAACTACAACAAAGTATCGATACTGTGTTTATAATATAAGCACAACTGTTAGTTTCTAATTCAAGCATAGTTATTACATCTAAACAAACAAAATAAACAGATCTACCAGATAAAGATCCTTCCCAACAACCTACTTCACCTTTTCCCAAAAAGTCTGGCAGCTCCAATCAACGTAATAAGAAAATAAATCGTTCTTCTTCTTCGTACGCTGTCAGACGTCAACTTGAATTTGTTCGAAGAAAGCAGTAGTCATCCTGAGGCTGTCGACACTGCCATAGAGCTTGTCTAGTGTTGCCACTGGTGATGGCCACATGTGCTTTCTCTGGTCCTCGTATATTGGGCAATTTTGCAGCAGATGTTCAGCGGTCATTTTCCCTGTACCACAGGTGCATTCATCAGTGCCACCTATCTTCAGTTTATTAAATAGATGGTACTTCAGTCTGTTGTGGCCTGTGCGGAGTCTGAAGACCACGACCTGCTCTTTTCTGTTCAACTGGTAGTAGGCATCATTTTTTGTGTAGCCAGTATGTTCTGTTTCCCATTTGGCCATGTATCTGGCCCTAATAAACCTTTTGGACTCTTCGTAAGTCACACCAAAAAACTGGTTGTGGTAGTCTTGCACCTTCTTTTGCCAGTCTGTCTGCCTCCTCGTTACCTTGGATGTTACAGTGGGATGGAACCTACTGTACCACTACTCTTTTTGGTGCGGACTGCTGGCATAGTTGGCAGAGTCCTGCTCTTAAATCATTGTTCTATATTTTTCTGGCTTTTTAGTGCTGTAAACAGGACTATTTGGCTTTCATTGCTTTCACCTGTCAGCATTGCTTCTACTGCAGCCTTCAATGCCTCTGCCTCCGCTCTGAAATTGCTTGTGAATTTTCCAGTTGCCACTGACAGTGTCCTCATGTTCCCTCCAGTCGTGGACTGCATCTTCTCCAATTTTTGCATTCCAATCACCCTGGACTACCAATATGTCTTTTTTTTGGCGTTTTGTGTATCAGACTTTGAAGTTGATCATAGAATGCCCCTATTTCACAATCTTCGTAGTCTGCAGTGGGTGCGTAGCACTGTATTATGGTAATTTTAAACGGTGCTGCCTTTAGCCATAAGATGATAAAACGGCAAGATATTGGGCAGCAACCCAATATGCATCTGGCTGTGTCTTTATGCACCAGTATCCCCACTCCGTGTAAATGTTTGTCCTCCCTGCCACTGAAGTAGAACTTGTGGCCCTCCTCCGTGGTAAACTATCCATACGGAAATAAAGAAACCAATGACCGGGGCCTCAGACTCCTAGAATTCGCAAGATGCAACCAGCTGTTGGTGGCAAATACGTTTGGGTTAAACAAGCCGTCGAGACGCTGGACATGGCATAACCCAAGCAATGAAGTGCATAGCCAGATTGATTATATACTGGTCCAAAGGATGTTCCGATCGAGCATCAACACCAACAAAACAAGAAGTTTCCCCGGAGCTGATAAAGGAAGCGACCACGATCTGGTTATGATGACCATGCGTCTGCGGTTGAAGGGAGTCGCAAAGAAAGATGTGACCAGGCTAAACTTAACTTAACGTCTTTATACTGGTTTAGAAGACCCTGCAGAGTCTGTATACAACCAGTTACATTTACATCACCTTGCTCTAAAAGCTATGCGCATCCAGTTTATTCTTAAATGCATTAACTGTCCTTGCCTCCACTACCTCCCCTGGCAATGCATTCCAAGCAGACACCACTCTCTGACTAAAAAAATATTTCCTAATATCTAATCTGGACCTCTCTTTAGTCAGCTTGTAGCTATGCCCTCGTGTTATTGTAGGTGGCTGTATTTTAAAAAAACTTGTTATAGTCTAATTTATCCATTCCTCTTATCATCTTATAAACCTGTATTAAGTCACCACGAATTCTTCTCTCTTCGAGACACTGTAGGCTGGTTTTTCTGAGTCGTTCCTCATAACTGTAATTCTGGAATCCCACTATCATCTTTGTCACTCTTTTTTGTATTCTTTCTAGCATGTATATGTCCCCTCTTTGATAAGGACTCACCGGTTACGGGATGACCTGACCTGACTGACAGTGTTATTTTTCTACCGTTTGTTAGGCTCAGGAATACCCCTCCCCCTCCATTCTGTACCGTGTTTGTTACAGAACCGTCGGTGTATGCATGGGTCCAGTCCATGCCTGGGTAGTTTTTCGCTATGTACCTCAGGGTTATGTCTCTTCTTTCTTTTTCAATCTGGCTGTTCTTGTTTCCAATAAGTGGTATATTTTCTACCACCTCTGGAATGATATGCTGCTTCCAGGTGGGTTTGTGTTCAGTAGGGATGGGCTTTGGTGTTGTTATGGTGTTTATAAGAAATAAATCGTTCAAAATCCATTTGTAATCTAACATATAATACTTTTACAGACAGAAAGCCTTTGTAGACGGATGTGACGCAGTAAAAAAAAAGGGCTTGCTTAATCTAAAAAAATGTAAAACTTTTTTTTTTTCAAGTGAGTCAAGTTTGACTGTGGCAGACAGTCTCTGGGGCGCTAATGGTTGAAAAATTTATACAATTTTCCCTGCAGCTGCATAATAATTTTTCAGGATGTCATGTCGTTTAACAATTGGTGTCACTTTATGAGCCTTTACATTTTTATTTGGCGGTCTATTGATATGATTTGTTTGTGAGCAGAGAAATAAAGAATTTGTTGGTGTTTTTGTTGTGTGTGTTAGTTTCTGAGATTTTAAAAAATTAAGGTTATAGTGCTGAAAAACGGCACACACATTTAGACTCTCCTGCTTTCAACGTCCTGTGGTTGAAAAACATTTTTTTAATTCGGACAGCGGATTACTGATGTTTACCATATCTGTCACTTTAGATTATAAATGTAATTATTGAATCTGCATAAACACATCTACCTCAGAAAAATCCATTGCAGAAACTTAACTCCCCAATTCTGAATAATCTTCAAATCCAAGTGAAAAACAAGAAATCCTTTCCAAAATCTGAAACAAATTTTAAAAATCACCATTGTTTTTGTTTAACCGTACATGACGGAAGTTGGAACTCTCTTCAATCAAATGAGCAGTATATTCAGCCGTTTCTATGGCATTAACCTGTAGTTTTTGTATGATAAAGCGATGATTGTTAATGTGGCTGAGTGAAACGCCAGAACAACAAGCCAAATCATCGTAATCTCACACTGTTGGAACGGAAAAGGTTAATTTTTACCGCACTAGCCGTAGACGGACTCGACCTACAAATTAGAAATTGAAAAATCATTATTGTTTTGCACGGAGATCCTACCCATAGCCATTTTTTAATGCTGAATAGGTCACGTCCATCTACACATGTTTTTTTGTCGGTAAAAGTATTATATGTTAGATTACAAATGGATTTTGAATCATTTTTCTTCTTATAACGCCGATTGGAGCAAGTTGACTTTTTGCGAATGGTGAAGTAGGTTGTTAGGAAAGATCTTTATCGAATAGATCTGTTTATTTTGTTTGTTTAGATGTAATAACTACGTTTGAATTGGAAACTAACAGTTGTGTCGATATTGTGTTTACAATATCGATATAATGTTGTGGTTTCCATAGATTTCTATTAGTCTAGGCGACTAGGCTTAGTGGTCGAGCCAAAATTATTTTTTGGTTTCCATAAATTTTCACCATCTTTTTGTATCTCAGAAACTAACAAACACACAACAAAAACAATAACACCCACAAGTTCTTTATTCAATTGTGTCTCTACACACAAAAAAATTATATTTATTGACAAGAAAACAGAAAAGTTACAAGCTTTGAAAGTCATCTACCATAGCGAAATATAAAGTTGCGCAAATTTTCGCCAAAAAAATGTAGCATGCTAAAGGTAAATGACTGTTGTGCCCACTGTAACGTCTAAATAGGCAATCCATTGTACACTGGTTGATGACCAGTGCAGTTTCTTCCTCACCATAATCCAAATACAGCGCAAGTTACATCATCAAGACAAAACCATCTGATGATGGCTCCTGTCATCGTTAGCGATAGGCAACAAATACTAATAATACTAATATTGTTGTTCTTGACTTGATCCCTTCTTAGCTAGTCTGTTTGCCCTGTTGTTTGCCAAGTTGTATTTGAGTGGCCAGAGATCCATTGCAAAACTATTTTGACTTCAGTGTGCAAACATTACCTTTTTGGTTTTTTCATTGCTCTAGGCTTGATGTCAAAGTTGATCGGCTGCGAGCGACAGGCTCACCACGCAAGGACTACACACCGAAAATGATCAGCTCCGTTGGGGTGTCCAAAGAGGAGAATACATCCTTACTGACTCTAACAGTTGAAACTCACCCTCTGGATGGTTTGTGTGACTCAAGGATCAGAGTACAGTCCAGGCCGCTGGAGATTGTCTACGATGCTGTAAGATTCTTGTCAAATATTCACATACATCACCATCATCTAGTTGGTCAGTCCGGAGACTGGTTGTAAGGTTGTCTGGGTATGTCTCTCCATTTGACCCTATTCTCTGGTCAGTCCTAAGACTGGTTGTAAGGTTGTTTGGGTGCGTCTCTCCATTTGACCCTATCCTCTGGTTGGTCAGTCCTAAGTGGTTGTAAGGTTGTCTGGGTGCGTCTCTCCATTTGACCCTATCCTCTGGTTGGTCAGTCCTAAGTGGTTGTAAGGTTGTCTGGGTGTGTCTCTCCATTTGACCCTATCCTCTGGTTGGTCAGTCCTAAGTGGTTGTAAGGTTGTCTGGGTGTGTCTCTCCATATGAACCTATCCTCTGGTTGGTCAGTCCTAAGTGGTTGTAAGGTTGTCTGGGTGCGTCTCTCCATTTGACCCTATCCTCTGGTTGGTCAGTCCTAAGACTGGTTGTAAGGTTGTCTGGGTGTGTCTCTCCATTTGACCATATCCTCTGGTTGATCAGTCCTAAGACTGGTTGTAAGGTTGTCTGAGTATGTCTCTCCATTTGACCCTCTCCTCTGGTTGATCAGTCCTAAGACTGGTTGTAAGGTTGTCTGAGTATGTCTCTCCATTTGACCCTATCCTCTGGTTGGTCAGTCCTAAGACTGGTTGTAAGGTTGTCTGGGTGTGTCTCTCCATTTGATCCTATCCTCTGGTTGATCAGTCCTAAGACTGGTTGTAAGGTTGTCTGAGTATGTCTCTCCATTTGACCCTATCCTCTGGTTGATCAGTCCTAAGACTGGTTGTAAGGTTGTCTGAGTGTGTCTCTCCATTTGACCCTATCCTCTGGTTGATCAGTCCTAAGACTGGTTGTAAGGTTGTCCGAGCATGCCTCTCCATTTGACTCTATCCTCTGCAGCTCTCTTCATTTCAGCATATGTTTCTACTTGAATGTCCCTGCAAGCCTGAGATGCCAAGATGAGTCTTGATGACCGCCTCCCTTTTTCCCCCTGGATCTTACCCTCTAGTATCTTCTGTAGAAGACTTTTATGTCTCATATTGAGTCTCAGCCAACTCAATCTTCCATTTTTTTCATTTCCAATATTTATCTTTGTGCGCATGCCTTGGTGAGGACATTGTCATTAGATCTTCTTTCTATCCAACTCACTCTTTCCATTCGGGGACGGCGTGGGCTAGTGGTTAAGTGACACGGCTCACAACCAGAAGGTGCTAGATTCGATCCCCATCACAACACCGGCCGTTACCCCGAAGAAGCAAACCCTTAGAAAAGGCAGAAGGAAGCAGGTCCTTATATAAAATGCATGCTGGTCGGATGCACTGGGCCGATAGCCGCAAAATAAAAACCACAGTGCAACGCATACTGCCTCGGGGATTAGAGAAATAAAGCACGTCGTGTCAGGGTTAGGCACAACATACTGACCAGGATGTCGCGTCAGGGTCAGGCACAATATACTGACCAGGATGTTGCGTCAGGGTCAGGCACAATATACTGACCAGGACATCACGTCAGGGTCAGGCACGCACAATATACTGACCAGGATGTTGCATCAGGGTCAGGCACAATATACTGACCAGGACATCACGCCAGTGTCAGGCACGCACAATATACTGACCATTATGTTGCATCAGGGTCAGGCACAATATACTGACCAAGATGTCGCGTCAGGCACAATATACTGACCAGGATGTTGCGTCAGGGTCAGGCACAATATACTGACCAGGACATCACGTCAGCGTCAGGCACAATATACTAACCAAGATGCCGCGTCAGGCACAATATACTGACCAGAACATCGTGCCAGGACCAGGCACAATGTACTGACCAAGACAACTATCTCTCTTCCATGTAGCATTCCCTGGAAACAGCTGTTTTCAAGGCAGTCTGACTGACGAGATGTGGATCAACGTGATCCCCATAGTAAAGAGCATGACACAAATGAAGCCAAGATTAGCACAATCGCCTGGAGGACCACGGACCACCACCTTCATCAGCATGCTTGGGATGTGAGGAAAGCTACTACAACCTGCCACTTAAAGTCCTTTTCAGGGTGCACAAAAGAGTAAATGTACTCATTGGGGGCATTAAACAACAAAAGCTACAACCACCTCACTGAATTTTAAAAAAGTATTCAATATCCCCAGCATCTGAATTATTTTTCATTGCTTCACATTTTTTTTCAGGTTGTTGACGTTGAGAGCCTGTATCTTTTTTATTTGAATATCTATAGATATGATTTGTTTGTGTGTATAGACATAAATGAATAAAGAACTTGTTGGTGTTATTGTTTTTGTTGTGTCTGATACAAGAAGATGAAGGTGAAAATTCAAGTTAAAAATCTACCCATTATTTGTACCTTTCCCCAGGTGGTTTGTTAAGAGCAGCTATAGATGGCGTCCCGGGTCGACCCAGCCTTAAATGGGTACCGGTTCAGTCCGAGAAGTAAAAGCGGCGAGAGAGAGGAGATGGCTACCGCCCTCATATAGCCGAGCCTTTGAAATGTGAGATCGCTAACATCTCACACCCCTATGGCAGTAATGCTATGGGTTACTTTACTTTTAAATAAACAAATTAAACAGATCTGCGTCAGAAAAATGTTTTGCACAACTTAACTCTATTACCCTCAATAATGTGATAATCTTCCAGTCTTCCAGAAAAAGTTCTCTTTCAAACAAAACCGGCCAAAAGGTTAAGAGCAATTTGTATTTATAATACATATTTGTTTTTGCTTGTATTTTTTTGCTTGATTTTGCCCCTTTTTTCTAAGCTGTACTGTGATTTGGGCCTGATGGTCCAGTGCATCCTACTTCAGCAAGAATTTAAAAAATTGACGTACATCTAATACAGACACAACCTTTCTGTTTCGGGAAATCTTAGCCAGGTACATTTAGGTCGTCAGCCGTGTCGCTGACCGCTGTATCAAAGCCACTTAAGAACAGAACCGACAGATCAGAGAGATACAGTGCAAACATATAATGAAAGCCTCTTGTGTAATGTTGTCCACATGTTGTATTCCCCAGATTACCATCAATGGTCTGGCAGCATTCTTTAGACCTCCAGAATCTGTCAAATTGAAGCAGTAAGTTTATTCTTATAGTTCTTCATTTTCTTCATTTCACTTATTATTTAGCCTAAGACCAATGTTATATTTCATTCATTTCACTCTAGGACCAAAGTTATATCTCTCTTTCATTTCACTCTAGGACCAAAGTTATATCTCTCCTTCATTTCACTCCAGGACCAAAGTTATATCTCTCCTTCATTTCACTCCAGGACCAAAGTTATATCTCTCCTTCATTTCACTCTAGGACCAAAGTTATATCTCTCCTTCATTTCACTCTAGGACCAAAGTTATATCTCTCCTTCATTTCACTCTAGGACCAAAGTTATATCTCTCCTTCATTTCACTCTAGGACCAAAGTTATATCTCTCCTTCATTTCACTCTAGGACCAAAGTTATATCTCTCCTTCATTTCACTCTAGGACCAAAGTTATATCTCTCCTTCATTTCACTCTAGGACCAAAGTTATATCTCTCCTTCATTTCACTCCAGGACCAAAGTTATATCTCTCCTTCATTTCACTCCAGGACCAAAGTTATATCTCTCCTTCATTTCACTCTAGGACCAAAGTTATATCTCTCCTTCATTTCACTCTAGGACCAAAGTTATATCTCTCCTTCATTTCACTCTAGGACCAAAGTTATATCTCTCCTTCATTTCACTCTAGGACCAAAGTTATATCTCTCCTTCATTTCACTCTAGGACCAAAGTTATCTCTCTCCTTCATTTCACTCTAGGACCAAAGTTATATCTCTCCTTCATTTCACTCTAGGACCAAAGTTATATCTCTACTTCATTTCACTCTAGGACCAAAGTTATATCTCTACTTCATTTCACTCTAGGACCAAAGTTATATCTCTACTTCATTTCACTCTAGGACCAAAGTTATATCTCTACTTCATTTCACTCTAGGACCAAAGTTATATCTCTTCTTTGTTTCAGTCTTTATAAATATTGTTATTGTTCTTCTGCTTGTTGTTCTCCTTCTCCTACTCCACCAACTCCTTCTTCCTCCTTATTTCGTTCTTCACTTCCTCCTTCTCGCCTCTCCCCGAAGCGATGGCCGTTATGCTTGGATGTTCTATTAATCCCCCATCTTACACACAAATTGTCAATGCTGCGAGGGCTGGTATGTTAGGATGTTCTATTAATCCCCCATCTTACACACAAATTGTCAATGCTGCGAGGGCTGGTATGTTAGGATGTTCTATTAATCCCCTATCTTACACACAGATTGTCCAATGCTGTGATGGCTGGTATGTTTGGATGTTCAATTAATCCCCTATCTTACACACAGATTGTCCAATGCTGCGATGGCTGGTATGTTTGGATGTTCTATTAATCCCCTATCTTACACACAGATTGTCCAATGCTGCGATGGCCAAGTATGATGAGATAAAAACGCAGACAACCGCTGGTGTGGCCCATATGATGTCAGAACGGAAGTACGCAGACATCGAGGTCCGCCTTATGCCATCTTACATAATTGTTCCCGAAACAGGAGAGCTCAAGAAGTAGGTCGTGTCACGGAGTGCCAGAACATTTCTACAATCTTATGTTATATGTTACTACATAACCCGAGTCTTACTTTGGGTGGGGAGAGGGTTTGGGGGCGCAAAGATAATAAGAAAAATTGAGGGAACTTGATGTGATTATTTGAGGGAAATTGATGTTATTTTTTAGGGAAATTGACATGATTCTTTGAGGGAACTTGATGTGATTATTTGAAGGAAATTGGTGTGATTATTTGAAGGAATTCCATGTGATTATTTTAGGGAAATTGATTTGAATATTTGAATGAAATTTATGTGAATTTTTTGGAAATTGATGTGATTATTTGAGGGAGATCGATGTTATTATTTTATTTAGTGAAATTGATGTGATTATTTGATAGCTAATTAAGAACTAAAATTTAAGACTGTCCCATAGTAGTTACACTGGGGGAATGAAGTTGTTAGAGACTTTAGTATGCTAAGTCACAGCTTGTACAAGGTAGGGTGGCCAGTTTCTTTCCTCCCTGCCATTTACTTCCCTAGTCCTATGCTAGGTACCCATTTATGACTGAGTTGACTTAAATTTAACCATAACGATAAAAAGGGGCAAATGTTTAATATAGATCTGTCTTAATTCATATATTTTTTATAAACTCAGTTGCTTCCTAACATGCATTTGTAAATATATGAGGGGCGTTGAAATCAAACCGAGACTTTTTGTTCTAGTTCTTCCTGAATGGGTTATAGCGTGCTGGAACTACTATCATTAGTTAGGGGCACTTGTGTCCTATTACTGCTAGGTGGTCCACTTGCCATGGGCCAGTCACGTGTCGGATAAATGAAAATGGCAGGAAACACTGTTAGTGCTTCCACGGAACAGCGTGTTGTGATGAAGTTTCTTGTGAAAGAAGGCGGAAATTTACAGAACACTTCAATCACAATACAGTGATGAGACAGTCAGCCTCAGTATGAGATTTGAATGGTGTAAACGCTTTAGAGAAAGTTGTACATCCGTGAGTGATGATCCTGGCCGTTATTGCCCGCCCCGCCCCTTGCTGTGAATATCCAGATTGTGGAACGCCTTATCCTGGAAAATCGACGAATAACCTGTCGTGAAATTACACAAGAGGCAAGTACTTCTCTGAGTACAGTGAACACTATTATTCATAAACATTTGCAAATTGGGAAGGTTAGTGCATGTTGGGTTTGATCAGAAAGGGCACCTGCTCCTGCAAGATAATGCTCGACCTCACTATGGGCCATCTGCAAGAACTCGGCTGGGAGGTGTTACCACATACACCCTACAACCCAGACCTCCCTTCAAGCGATTTCCACCTGTTTGGACCCCTAAAAGAATTCCTGGGAGGTTACCATTTCAGCAGTGATTGCGAAGTGAAACAGGCATGTCCTGGATTGGTTCAGACATACTCACAAATCTTTCTACGCTGAAGCTTTTCAAGCATTACTTAAACTCTGGGATAAGTGCATAAACATTGAAGGAGATTATATCGGAAAAATAAATGGCATTTTGACTACATGACAAAAAGTCCTGGTTTGACTTGAAGGCCTCTTGTATGTGTTTGTGGTGTCACTAGCTTTAAATATCAAATTGCAAGTCATTGTTGTGTGTGCTTGCAGGGATGTGAACATTCTGTTACTAAACCTGGGTTCGCTGAACATCACCAGTGAGAAGACCAAAGAAGTGCCTGTTGGAGTCCAGGTAGGACGTGTAGACCGTTTTGAGTTGTGGAATCCTGTTTCAGCATCATCATCATCAAGTGCCTTGCCGGTTGGAGTTGGTGATCATGGACTCCCACTTCCGTCGCTGATCACCTACCATGCCACGCCTTCAAGCTGTCCAATATTGTCTCTCTTTGTCTATCTCGGTCTCTCCTCCCTCCGATTCTGTCCATTGTCACTGTATGTTCCGGGGGGATGGCGTGGGCTAGTGGTTAAGTGACACGGCCCACAACTCGAAGCTGCTGGGTTTGATCCCCATCACAGCACCGGCCGTTACCCCGGGGAAACAAACCGTTATAAAATGCAGGAGGAAGCAGACCCTTACATAAAATGCATGCCGAAGTTGGATACACCGGGCTGACAGGCGCCAAATTAAAACCATAGTGCAACGCACACTGCCTTGTGGGATAGAGAAATAAGGCGAACGCAACAAAAAATTAAAAAAACAAAAAAAAACAAAACTGTGTGTTCCAACCCGCCTCTTCTCATGACATACCCGAGAAAGGATGACTGCTTTGTCCTGAATTTTGTCCCATAAGCTGTCTTTGTGTCGGTGCCTCCTCAAGTACCCCACCATAAGCTGTCTTTGTGTCTGTGCCTCCTCAAGTACCCCACCATAAGCTGTCTTTGTGTCTGTGCCTCCTCAAGTACCCCGCCCTAAGCTGTCTTTGTGTATGTGCCTCCTCAAGTACCCCACCATAAGATGTCTTTGTGTCTGTGCCTCCTCAAGTACCCCACCATAAGCTGTCTTTGTCTTTGTGTCTGTGCCCCTTCAAGTACCCCACCATAAGCTGTCTTTGTGTCTGTGCCCCCTCAAGTACCCCACCATAAGCTGTCTTTGTGTCTGTGCCTCCTCAAGTACCCCACCATAAGCTGTCTTTGTGTCTGTGCCTCCTCAAGTACCCCACCATAAGCTGTCTTTGTGTCTGTGCCTCCTCAAGAACCATGTTATTAGATTTCTGTCCAGTCCATGGAGCTTTCAACATTCTTCTGTGAAATAACATTTTCGTCGCTTCTAATTTAAAACAGTGCTTGCTGGTGGTTGTCCATGACCCGCTATCGTATGTCAATACTGGTTCCATGTATAATTCAAGAACTCTCTTCCTTAAATCCAATGATAGACTTTTGGTGCACACGATTCCTGTTATACTCTGGAAGACTGATTTTACCTTGGCTATTCTATTCTTTATTTCATGTCCTTCTCCCATCAGAACTAATGTGGGTGGCTAAGTAATGAAATGTGTGTACTTGTTTTAGATCCATCTTGTTCATCTGTATACAACAATTTGAAAATTTGTGTATCTTAGGTACTATCATTATTTCTGCCATGATTTCTGCTTGATTTGCCAGGCATCAAGGTACAACATCAAGTAGTGCAGGTGAAGTCATTTGCTAACAATGAACACCACCCATTGCACCAAGATTTGGATACACTCAAGGGCAGACACAAGGCATTAAGTGAGGAAGGTCATGGATGGCAGAGGCAGAAGACTCCCTGATGAGGGTCTGCGCATTGGAAGAGGTAGTGAATGGATAGAAGTGGGTAACGAAAGCGCCCTGACATGGGTGGTGATGCAACTGAGCAGAAAGTGTCGCGAGTGGGGTGGCAATAGGACAGAAGCTTCAATATAGGACCACAAGACCCAATTCTGTACACAGTGGCTCTGTCAACAAAGATGCAAACAAGTGCCGTTGGGGTTTCGTCAGCTATCAAAATGACATGAAGGGGGTGGAGAAATCAGCACACCGAGTATGAGGATGGAGATTAAGGTGGTAACAGAGGCCCTAACTTGGTTGGTGACACAACCGGTGACATATGCAGTGATACTGTTAAACTCGCAGGGCATGCTCTGTAAGATAGAAAGGAACATGCCAAGAAGGGCATGGACCTCTGTTCTGAGCAACTCTGGTGTACAAGGTGTCACATGGATCTACTGCCAGAGACATGAGGGTGTTTGGGACGAGATGTGGTGAATGACAGAGGTGAATGACAAGAGACAGGGTTGAGTTGATCAGTGTAGTTATGGATACTCTACAGAATGATGAAGAGACAGAAGGTTGCGAAAATGCATATGTGCAGAGGATGATAGATTTTGGAGTGACTAGGGAAGAGGGGAGAAAGTGTGTTCTGCCTGGAAAGATCCGAAGAATACGAAATCAACACCTGACTTGGACTCTGAGTATATTTACGCTTGGCTGGCTGCTTGGACGGAGAACGGAGCACTTATGGGAATGTCCCCTGCGTGATCATGTTGGTGCCTAGAATCAAGATTGTCAGATTTTTTCGGACCTAAGCTGAGATCTGTTCTTTCACTTCGACTAATTATTTATGGCATGAAAAAGTCTACCAGTTGCAGCCCTTCACATAGTCAGCTATTTGTTAATACCTCTCTTCTCATTTCAAGGTATTTGAACTGTCTGACCTATTCCAGAGGCCGTTTGTTCACCCAGCATAATGTCATGTCTCTACTCTCGAGATCACAGAGATTTTGTCTCTGATTTAGTAATTAGGGTCACATCATCGACAAAATATATAGACTGGTCTCATCTTACACATAGATTGTCCAGTACCATACTGAGTACCCTTTGGTCCTCTCCTTACAGGCTTTGATGACATCATCCATGAGTTGTATGAAGACATACAGGGATATAATGGCACCCTTCCTTACCCACCTGGTGGTCTTGAACTCCTCTGATGTTTGGTTTCCTGGCCTAGCCTATTTTCTGCAGGTCTCATAGAGACGCTGTATAACGCAAATCAAGGTGCAGATATAAAATTGTGGGGTGTAGCTGTGGTCAAGGTGCACTCGCCTCTCTAAGTGATGAACGCAAATGGTGGGCGATCAAATCTTGCAAGTTTCAAGTGACTCCTGATATCAAAGGAGACCAGCGGGGGACCAGAGAGTGAGGTTGATGACCAGCGCAGTTTCTACCCCACTATAATCCAAAATCAGCGCAAGTTACATCGTCTAGACAAAACCATTTGATGATGTCACCATCATCGCTTGCGATGGGCAACTAACTATATAAATATTCAAGGTGTAAACGAAAATGACCTCAAAATGACATATCGCATAACGTAATTCCCCAGGTTTGTCTGCGTGTCTGTCGCGTCTGAAAATGTAAATGGAAAAAAAAAATATACCAAATTATGCACCACCAAAGACTTCTTGAGAACAAGGCACAGACTTGACACGTTTGATTACTGATATATATTGAGCTGGAACTTTCGAGTCTAATCTCAAACCTTGACAATGCCAATCCTCAAAAGTTTGGATTTAAAATTAGCGCAGAGAAGAGTAAAATCATGGTCAATGTCCCAGAGGACCTAACAAGTCCGATTGCGATAAAAGGCAGACCATTTCAAATTGCTAAACAGTTTAAATACATGGGAGCACTGATGGATGCGGAAGGTTCCAGAACTGAGATTCAGGCAAGAACAGCGATGAACATGGCTGCTCTGACCAAACTGAGGTCGATGTGGAGGAACAAAAGGATCATCCTGAAATCCAAGTTGAGTTTAATGTACCTTTACGCGTGCAAAACTTGTCAGGAGTTCTAGAGTTAAAAATGTGTGCATGAGATGTCTGCGTCGAATCCTCTGCATTTTGCATCTAGACCGCGTCACGAATAAGGCAGTTTGGATACCGTTAAGAGAGAGTTTGGCCAATATAAAGACCTATTGACTATGCTAAAAGCATGGAATCTCACATGGTATGACCATGTTTAAAGATCGTCTGCTTTGACCAAGACGATTCTGAAAGGCACTGTGCCTGGGAAGTATAAGAGAGGGATGAAGGAAAAAGCGATGGGAAGAGGACTTCAGAGAGTGGACGGGAAGGTCCATAGCTAGAACAAATATCCTGAGACAAAACCAAGGCGAGTGTCAGGAACTGGTCCAACAATCTGCAGTATTGGTCCCCCAATGACCTTTCAGGTTACAGGACTGATGATAATATATATATGAAAGTAGATGAAAACACATATAGATACTGGCTCAGTGACTGCACCAGGACAAAAACAGAATGGCACTTACACTACGGCCACAAGACAAAGACCAAACAAACAAAAAGACACGTTAAATGAGCAGTTAAGTTTGCGGCCATAGCATAGTTGCCATTTGGTTTTTGTCCTGGTATGATCACTGAGCCATTACCTATATGTATTTTTATTGATTTTTTATCTTCAGTACCACCGCAGCCTCAATCTATTTATTTGTATTTATTCTAAGAAAGGTGTCTTTCCTTTTCACTAAAGAGCATTTAAAGAAGAATGGATTCTTTACAACAATTTGTATGTTGTTGGAGTATACAAGTGGGTTAAGGTGCTGAGAAGGCAGCGGAGAATATGAAGAAACTTCAAAAATTAGCGACAAGAAGAATGCTAGAGCTCATTTGGGAGGGGGCAGATGGGTAGACTGATGGTCTGGTTGAAGGAGAAATTGACAGGTGGATTGAAAAGGGGAGACGTGGGTTGGGAGGGTGAATAGATAGGTGGGTTAGAGGGAGGGGGATGTAAGGCAGGCGATTGGTGGGGGAAGCTCCTTTAATGGCTAAACTGCTGCTGTTTCATATTGAAAAGTTTTCCAGAGTTATCATACCGCGTCTCCGAACTGACCACAAAAAGAATGAGACACCATCTGAACACCAAATTCAAGATAGGTACCACCAGCCTATGTTACTGTGGCCTGGCAAACATGAAAGCAGCACATGTACTCCAGGACTGCCCCCAGCACACAGATCTGAGGAGAGGGATGTGACCCATGTCTACTCCCCTCGAGGAGAAACTGTACGGTGGTATTGACCCCGAGAAAGACAACAGACTTTATTGAAGAATCTGAAGTCTGTCTAAATTAGCAATGATCGCAGAAGAAGACGAATATTATTCAGTTTGATTGATGACCAGATGTTCTGGACGGGCATTGCTAGTTTTGTTAATAAAACATGGTAACTTTTGTGACGACACCAACTCCCAAATATCCATACTGTAATCCATTTATCCGCTTATCCATCCAGTTGTCTTCGGCGGAGCTGGCACCGTACGCCTATGACAAGTTCAATATCGGCCTCGACAATGTGCAGTTACTCTTCGTGCAGTCTGGTGAGTCTTAACCTTATTCTAATAAACCCTCTACTTACTTACTTTTCATGTTCAGCAACCTCACAAAGTATTGGACCAGATATCAGCTGCCACTTGCTGCCATTAGATCCGCCAAAATACATGGTTCTTGCATTCTTGGACAGTTATCCGTCTAGTTTCCACATTAAAAAAAATTACGTCACAAACATTTAGACTTACCCATTTTTGAGAAAATTAGTTGTCTTGTTAATCCATGAAATTGCCTCAAAGAACTGATAGTGTTCTTAAGCAGATCAGCATATCTGTTAGTTACCACTACAAACACAATTATAACACCTACATAAACAAACTAAACTAACCTACCTCAGAAAATGGCACAGTCTGAGACAAGAATCGGACACGTCACTCCAGCTGAGACGATAGCCGAAAGGAAAGAATGGGTCCACACTGGTGATAGAATGATAGAGTACCAGAGAGTCATCATAACCTTAGACAAGGAATGCAGAGAACGGAGCAACGGGAGAACAGAGCACGAGGTAAATCAGCTGATAACTGAGAACACCCAGGAGAGTGACGCTGTCATATACACCGACGATCAGACGTGCGCACTGGGACATCAGGTTGAGGTTTCTCAGCTAGAGTGAGAGAACAGGTCGTTGCTGAGTGCACTAGGGCATACATGTCAACAACCTCCAGTTTGAGAATGGAGACGGAAGCAGTGACCTCAGCACTGAAATGGATATCTGAGACTTCTATAACAAGGGCAGTCATCGTGACAGATACGCAAGCCGTCCTTCAGAAAGTACAGAAGGGATGGTTTAGATACGAATGGATAGCAGCTGTTGAGGCCTCAAATCTCCAGGCGTTGACATGGATCTACTGTCCTGCTCATGCCGGGGTTCAGGGCAATGAAAGAGCTGACATCATGGCTTCACAAGCTCCCACCATGGGCACATTAGTGATGGATAGAAGTGACATTTTGAAATCAATCAATGACCACCTGCTGAATGAGGACACCACAATATATGAAGCAGCAATCCACAGGCTGCAAGGTTTCGACATTAAACGAGGTTCGAGCGGAGTAGGGCGCATGAGAGGATGGTGCAAGAGAGTGTAGAACCAGCGAGCTACAGGGACCATCAGCATCCATACCATATGCCATTTGATGAGAGAGAATGAGCACCTATGGGTATGCCCGGAGTGCAGTGACACCGATTCTTAGAAACAGAAACCTCAGAAAAGTCAGTCACAACAACTCAACTTCCATCCTCTCAATAATGGGAAAACATTAGAAATCCATGTGAAATAAAAAAATAAAGTCAAAATAACCATTTAATTTTTATTGTGGAGGACTGAAGTGGTCTCATTCTTGATTCTGCCGTTTCTATACCCAAACGAATACACTGGTGAGTATACAGAGACAATACCCCAAGCAAATTTTTCTGCCAATGGTTCAGTGAAATGGTACAGGTGATCGGGGACTTGGATGCCTCCGTTATTTGCAGACATTGTCGTCCACATATCCTAATTTTTGAAGTTCGACCTACACCTAGACGCTCCCGTTCCTAATCTGTTCAGTGCTTATCCACGCAAGTTATGCTCTGTTGCAAGTTCTTCTTTGATGTCCATCCATTCCTCACCATTTCTTTGACACCATTTTTCGATGCGGTTATGCTCTGTTAACTTTACAGTTTGAAGGAAACTTTTCCGTGATTTCAATCTTCTGGATTATATCCAAAAAGGGGGCGGGACGTCTCTGATGACAGAACTACTGTTTCCTTTAGACTTTTGATGCAACACACCTCCTGATTTCTGCTGGTGCCAACAATTGCATAAACTTACCCTTTCGTGTTGATTTAAGGCCACCTATTACAATGTGACCCTCCTGATTTACTACTACATCGACATGTCACTTATATGCTGACTGGCGCAATGTATTCTGCCCAAATTTTCTTGAGACTAGAAGGATGTCCAACACAAGGCATTGTACACTCAGCCATTCATCTTCCTCTTCTTCTTGTCACCTTTAAATGAAACATAGAGCTGCCACTGTGGTTGGCCTGTATCAAAGCACACAATACAATAGTTGTTTCTGTAGTAATTAATTGACTCAATGAGATTGCTAATCCCATTTACAACCCACTTTCGTCACCTGTTAGGGCATGCTTATAAAGTTCAGTGTGCGTCCACGGCCTTTTCATGTCCTTAATTGTGGGATTCTAGGCACATCCAAGACCTATTCATGTCCTTAATTGTGTGATTCTAGACACATTCTAGGCTTGTTAATGTCCTTACATGTACTTACTCTAGGCACACAAGATGTTAAATGATCCTTAAATAAAATTCTTTAGTGCAGGCTTCCTGCAGTGAGACCAGCTGTAGGGTGGTTCCTGTTGGAGCGGAAGAATGATAACAATTAGATATAATGATAGGGGGAGATTATCACAGTTGCACATCATGTTTGATTACTTCATTGGCCACCACTACCATCGTCATCATCACTACCTGGTGAGAAAGACTAATGTCTGGTCAGGCACAACATACTGCCCAAGAACCTCACCTCGGCTTCCTTGTAGCCATCTCTGAAAACGGGCTGTTTTCATGACAGCCTGGTTAATGAGGCGAGGGATCGACGTGATCCCCGTAGTAGTTAGCGACACGCAGATTAAGCCAAGCATAGCACAACCACCTGGAAGACCCCGGTTCATCTTCATTAGCATGCTCAGGATGTAAGGAAAACTACTGCAACCCGCCACTTAGCGTCCTGTTCACTATATTACCACCATCACTTCCGCCATCATTATCATCATCAACACTATCACAAACCCCACCACCATCCCCATCACCAATTCCTACCACTACACAATCACTATTCCCACCACTACCACCTTCACCACTACCACCATCTTCACCCACCTAACATACGTAATGTTTCAACAGGTGTTAACTGGCAGGACGTGAACCAGCCTGCCAACTCCCCCTTGTACATCCTCCGTCCAATGTCCATCCAACTGTTGCTAGAAAAATGCCTTTTTGCAAATGATCCAAACCTCCCTCAGTAAGTTCATTTATTGTATTATTGAACAAGTTGACTGATGACCCAAAACTCAGTAAGTTCATTTATTGTATTATTGAACAAGTTGACTGATGACCCAAAACTCAGTAAGTTCATTTATTGTATTATTTGAATAAGTTGACTTATGACCAAACCTCCCTCAGTAAGTTCATTTATTGTATTATTGAACAAGTTGACTGATGACCCAAACCTCCCTCAGTAAGTTCATTTATTGTATTATTGAACAAGTTGACTTATGACCCAAACCTCCCTCAGTAAGTACATTTATTGTATTAGTGAACAAGTTGACTGATGACCCAAACCTCCCTCAGTAAGTTCATTTATTGTATTATTGAACAAGTTGACTGATGACCCAAACCTCCCTCAGTAAGTTCATTTATTGTATTATTGAACAAGTTGACTTATGAACCAAACCTCCCTCAGTAAGTTAATTTATTGTATTATTGAACAAGTTGACTGATGACCCAAACCTTCCTCAGTAAATTCATTATTGTATTATTGAACAAGTTGACTGATGACCCAAACCTCCCTCAGTAAGTTAATTTATTGTATTATTGAACAAGCTGTGCATGTGAAAAATCCAATGGCAGCTGAAAATAAAAAGAGATGGGTTAGCTGCTGTCTGGGCAAAGATTCTAGAAGTAATGAAATTCCTACCAAATTAATGGTCTCCATGAAGGCCAAAATGGAGATCATCCAACATGCAAAGACACACAGGATGGCGTATCATTTTTTTTTGGTTGCGCGCTCTATTGCAAGTATATACAAACACCTTTACATCCACCCAAAGGGCAATTACTTCCCCTGTCTGAACACCATGACTTACTTCCCCTGTCCCAGACATAAGAACTTACTTTCCCTGTTCTGGACATCACAACTTACTTCCCCTGTCCTGGACATCACAACTTACTTCCCCTGTCCTGGACATCACAACTTACTTCCCCTGTCCTGGACATCACAACTTACTTCCCCTGTCCTGGACATCACAACTTACTTCCCCTGTCCTGGACATCACAACTTACTTTCCCAGTCCTGGACATCACAACTTACTTCTGTCCTGGACATCACAACTTACTTCCCCTGTCCTGGACATCATGTCAGACATGTTTCCAATGTTCATCCACATGGATTGCCTAGTCATTCCACCTCAACATATCCTCCATATTGCATGTGTCCAGAAGGTTTGGGCAGATCATTAGGTGGTCTGGCTGGGTCTTGTGTTACTCCATAGTTCCATGTCTTGTTTTCTTGTTTCGATTGCCCACAATGAGTAGGTATACTCTTTTGTGAGTCCGGAAAGGACGTTAAGTGGCAGGTTGCAGTAGCTTTCCTCACATCTCGAGCGTCCTGTTGAAGGTGGAACGGGGTCCTCCAGGCGGTTGTGTTATGCTTGGCTTTATGTCGATCCCTCACCTCGTTAGCTTGGATGCCATAAAAACAGCCATTTCCAGGGAGGGCTACTTGGAAGCCGAGGTGAGAGTATTTGCCAGTATATTTTGCCTTACCCTGACAAACAAATCTGATCAGTAAGTTGTGCCTGACCAGACGTTAGTCTTCCTCCCAAGTCCCATGTCTCAGCATCCATGCATCCCCATCTTTTTTAAGTTCTTCCTGTATTGTGATACACTAGTTCAGAAGAAAGACTAGCCGACCCCGACATCGCTGGGTTGCGATGCCGAGCGCAAAACACACCATTGCAAAACATTCTGGCCAAGACCCTCACCTTGGCTTCCTAGTATTGCTCCCTGAAAATGGGCTGTTTTCATGGCGGTCTGACCAACGAGGTGAGGGATCGATGTGCAGATGAAACCAAGCATAGCACAACCGCCTGGAGAACCTCGGTCCACCTTCATCAGCACGCTCAGGGTGTGAGGAAACCTACTGCAATCCGCCACTTAACATCCTTTTTAGGGCGCACAAAAGAGTAACCTATTCAATGTGGGCTTTCGCAAACAACAACAATATCTGATTGATTATCATCATAATCAGTCTAGCTTGTCAAATCGAACAGATTCTGTCTTGACGGCCATGTTTGCCAACTATCAGATAAATCGCTTATTTTCTGGTGAGAATTCACTGGTTTTAACTTCCAAGCTGTTTTCGATACATTATCGATACTTTTTCCTTGTATACGAATTCAAAACAGAAAGCAACGATACGCATAGCAACCGAGAAATGAATGCGATGAGAAGGCGATTTTCAGCGGAATAGGATTTGAGGGTGTCAGCAGTTACCAGCGGTATGGTATCTTAAGGGTTAAGAAATGTTGATGCTCTTTCAGGATCCGAGTGAGTGGAGAACTGCCACTAGTATCAGTTGTTGTCTCGGACCACAAGCTGCTGGGTATCATGAAGCTAGCCCAGAGCATTCCCTTGCCGGAGCCAGCCCCTGAGGTAATCTCAAGATGATGTTGTTTCATTTGTTATTGTTGGGGACGAAGATGTAGCGGTGACTGACTTACTGACTGCTTGGTCCGTCATTGGCCAAGGATACAAGAAGAAGAAAAATGTTGTTTAATGTGCTAAAATTTGTTTTAGTGTAGTAACATTGTCCCGAGTGGTTTGCCAGGGTCTATGTGTATGACAAAGACAAGAATAGCACCACTGCCCCACAGAGAGCATGCTGTAGGAGGCAACTAACTGTATGACCTGGCATAACACCGGCCATGGTTATTTGGTTTCTTAAGAGCAGCGTGGATGGTGCATAACAGGCTGCGGGTCTACTTTACTCCTGTGTTTATGTCTATTAAGATGGACTCGCACATCAGTTAACCACCCTCCATAGGGAAGTAATAAGATGCTTGAGTCTAGCCCGCAAAGCAGGAAATCATCCTTCTGGCTAGATCCATCCAGCTCACACCAGAGATGGGACCTGCAGAGCGGATTATGCCCCTGTCCCTGTAGAAGTACAAGTCGACTAAGACTAAAACTAAGACTAACATTTGATGAAAACTAAGACTAACATTTAATGAAAACTAAGACTTACATTTGATGAAAATTAAGACTAACATTTGATGAAAACTAAGACTAACATTTAATAAAAACTAAGACTAACATTTGATGAAATCTAAGACTAACATTTGATGAAAACTAAGACAAACATTTGATGAAATCTAAGACTAACATTTGATGAAAACTAAGACTAACATTTAATGAAAACTAAGACTTACATTTGATGAAAATTAAGACTAACATTTGATGAAAACTAAGACTAACATTTAATAAAAACTAAGACTAACATTTGATGAAATCTAAGACTAACATTTGATGAAAACTAAGACAAACATTTGATGAAATCTAAGACTAACATTTGATGAAAACTAAGACTAACATTTGATTTAATGGAGTGAAATTTGCTGCAGTGGATTAAAATTTGATTTAATAAATTGTGTATTAGTAGAGTGTAATTTGATTTAATGAGCAAACATTTGATTTAATGTCTCAGAATAAAATTTGTTTTAGTGTGGTAAAATTTGATTTAATGTAACAAAATTTTATTTAGTGTAGCAAAATTTTATTTAATGTCTCAGAATAAAATTTGTTTTAGTGTAGTAAAATTTGATTTAGAGAAGCACAATTTAGAAATTGCTTATCAATCTGTCCACAGCCGAAGATCATTGAATTTGAACAGGAAGCTAGTTCCACAGTCGCCCGAGTGAAAGATGTTGACCTCAATTTGATCTCACAGGTGGTAATCAGATTGTGTTAAATATGTTCTTGAATATTCTTGTCTCGTAATCAGTTTAACCTTACATGACTCATGTCCTTTACATTCTGACCTAATTTACTAGACATATATATTACTGCAAGTGTGGCAATTGGCTAGGCATTTATGACACTGCTCTAACATTTTTTCAAAATTATATTTCGCTATGTTAGTTGACTTTTAAAGGTTTTAACTTTTCTGTTTGTTGGTCAGTAAATATGATTTTCTTGTGTGTAGAGACATAAATTAATAAAGAAGTTGTTGGTGTTATTGTTTTTGTTGTGTGTTTGTTAGTTTCTGAGATACAAGAAGATGAAGGTGCAAATTTAAAAAAAAAAAATATTTGGACTTTCGCGCTAGGCCTAGTTGCTTCGATAAAAATCCATTGAAACCACAACAAAGTATTGATACTATGTTTATAATATCGGCACAACTGTTAGTTTCTATTTCAAATGTAGTTATTACATCTAAACAAACAAAATAAACAGATCCACCTAATAAAGATCTTTCCCAACAACCTATTTCACCTTTCTAAAAAAATCTGCCAACTCCAATTGGCGTAACAAAATAAATCGTTCAAAATCCATTTGTGATCTAACATATAATACTTTTGATCATGTGCGGCCCCCTCTGTTTGGTCATGTGTGGTCCCTCTTGTTTGGTCATGTGTGGCCACCCTCTGTTTGGTCATGTGTGGTCCCTCTTGTTTGGTCATGTGTGGCCAACCTCTGTTTGGTCATGTGTGGTCCTCTCTGTTTGGTCATGGGTGGCCCCCCTCTGTATAGTCATGTGTGGCCCCCCTCTTGTTTGATCATGTGTGGCCCCCCTCTGTTTGGTCATGTGTGCCCCCCCCCTCTGTTTGGTCATGTGTGGCCCCCCTCTGTTTGGTCATGTGTGGCCCCTCTTGTTTGGTCATGTGTGGCCCCCCATCTGTTTAGTCATGTGTGGTCCTCTCTGTTTGGTCATGTGTGGCCACCCTCTGTTTGGTCATGTGTGGTCCCTCTTGTTTTGTCATGTGTGGCCACCCTCTGTTTGGTCATGTGTGGCCCCTCTTGTTTGGTCATGTGTGGCCCCTCTTGTTTGGTCATGTGTGGCCCCTTTTGTTTGGTCATATGTGGCCCCTCTTGTTTGGTCATGTGTGGCCCCTCTTGTTTGGTCATGTGTGGCCCCTCTGTTTGGTCATGTGTGTCCCCCCCCCCCTCTGTTTGGTCATGTGTGGCCACCTTCTGTTTGGTCATGTGTGGCCCCTCTTCTTTGGTCATGTGTGGCCTCCCTCTGTATAGTCATGTGTGGTCCCCTCTGTTTGGTCATGTGTGTCCTCCCTCTGTTTGGTCATGTGTGGCCTCCCTCTGATTGGTCATGTGTGGTCCCCTCTGTTTGGTCATGTGTGGCCTTCCTCTGTATAGTCATGTTTGGTCATGTGTGGCCTCCCTCTGTATAGTCATGTGTGGTCCCCTCTGTTTCGTCATGTGTGGCGCCTCTTGTTTGGTCATGTGTGGCCCCCCTCTGTATAGTCATGTGTGGTCCCTTCTGTTTGGTCATGTGTGGTCCCCTCTGTTTGGTCATGTGTGGCCTCCCTCTGTTTGATCATGTGTGGTCTGCTCTGTTTGGTCATGTGTGGCCCACTCTGTTTAGTCATGTGTGGTCCCCTCTGTTTGATCATGTGTGGCCCCTCTTGTTTGGTCATGTGTGGCCCCCCTCTGTTTAGTCATGTGTGGTCTCCTCTGTTTGGTCATGTGTGGCCCACTCTGTTTGATCATGTGTGGCCCCCCCCCTTTTTGATCATGTGTGGCCACCCTCTGTTTGGTCATGTGTGGTCCCCTCTGTTTGGTCATGTGTGATCCCCCTCTGTTTGGTAATGTGTGCCCCCCCCCCCCTTGTTTGATTATGTGTGCGCCCCCCCCCTGTTTGATCATGTGTGGCTCCCCTCTGTTTGGTCATGTGTGGTCCCTCTGTTTGGTCATGTGTGGTCCTCTCTGTTTGGTCATGTGTGGCCCCCTCTGTATAGTCATGTGTGGCCGCCCTCTGTTTGATCATGTGTAGCCCCCCTCTGTTTGATCATGTGTGGTCCCCTCTGTTTGATCATGTGTGGCCCCTCTTGTTTGGTCATGTGTGGCCCCCTCTGTATAGTAATGTGTGGCCGCCCTCTGTTTGATCATGTGTATCCCCCCTCTGTTTGGTCATGTGTGGCCCCTCCTCTTTTTGGTAATGTGTGGGCCCCCCCCCCTCTGTTTGGTTATGTGTGCCCCCCCCCCCCTCTTGTTTGGTCATGTGTGGCCATCATCTGTTTGGTCATGTGTGGCCCCTCCTGTTTGGCCATGTGTGGCCCCTCTTGTTTGGTCATGTGTGGCCTCCCTCTGTTTGGTCATATGTGGTCTCCCTCTGTTTGGTCATGTGTGGCCTCCCTCTGTTTGGTTATGTGTGGTCCCTCTTGTTTGGTCATGTGTGGCCACCCTCTGTTTGGTCATGTGTGGTCCCTCTTGTTTGGTCATGTGTGGTCCCCCTCTGTTTTGTGATGTGTGGTCCCCTCTGTTTGGTCATGAGTGGCCTCCCTCTGTATAGTCATGTGTGGTCCCCTCTGTATGGTCATGAGTGGCCCCCCTCTGTTTGGTCATGTGTGGCCCCTCTTGTTTGGTCATTTGTGGCCCCCTCTGTTTAGTCATGTGTGGTCTCCTCTGTTTGGTCATGTGTGGCCCACTCTGTTTGATCATGTGTAGCCCCTCTTGTTTGGTCATGTGTGGTCCTTCTGTTTGGTCATGTGTGGTCCTCTCTGTTTTGTCACGTGTGGCCCCCTCTGTATAGTCATGTGTGGCCCCCTCTGTTTGATCATGTGTGACCCCTCTTGTTTGGTTATGTTTTGCCCCCC
The DNA here is from genome assembly GCA_036924085.1 of Ariolimax columbianus. Lineage (NCBI taxonomy): Eukaryota > Metazoa > Mollusca > Gastropoda > Stylommatophora > Arionidae > Ariolimax > Ariolimax columbianus. The sequence continues at coordinate 22,295,557 of JAVGWX010000025.1, read as the reverse complement.
TCTGTTTAGTCATGTGTGGCCCCCCTCTGTTTAGTCATGTGTGGTCCCCTCTGTTTGATCATGTGTGGCCCCTCTTGTTTGGTCATGTGTGGTCCCCCTCTGTTTAGCCATGTGTGGTCTCCTCTGTTTGGTCATGTGTGGCCAACTCTGTTTGATCATGTGTGCCCACTCTGTTTGATCATGTGTGGCCCCTCTTGTTTGGTCATGTGTGGCCACCCTCTGTTTGGTCATGTGTGGTCCCCCTCTGTTTGGTCATGTGTGGCCTCCCCCTCTGTTTGATCATGTGTGGCCGCCCCTCTGTTTGATCATGTGTGCCCACCCCCCCTCTGTTTGATCATGTGTGGCCCCCCCTCTGTTTAGTCATGTGTGGTCTCCTCTGTTTGGTCATGTGTGGCCCACTCTGTTTGATCATGTGTAGCCCCTCTTGTTTGGTCATGTGTGGTCCTTCTGTTTGGTCATGTGTGGTCCTCTCTGTTTTGTCACGTGTGGCCCCCTCTGTATAGTCATGTGTGGCCCCCTCTGTTTGATCATGTGTGACCCCTCTTGTTTGGTTATGTTTTGCCCCCCTCTGTTTAGTCATGTGTGGCCCCCCTCTGTTTAGTCATGTGTGGTCCCCTCTGTTTGATCATGTGTGCCCCCTCTTGTTTGGTCATGTGTGGTCCCCCTCTGTTTAGCCATGTGTGGTCTCCTCTGTTTGGTCATGTGTGGCCAACTCTGTTTGATCATGTGTGCCCACTCTGTTTGATCATGTGTGGCCCCTCTTGTTTGGTCATGTGTGGCCACCCTCTGTTTGGTCATGTGTGGTCCCCCTCTGTTTGGTCATGTGTGGCCTCCCCCTCTGTTTGATCATGTGTGGCCGCCCCTCTGTTTGATCATGTGTGCCCACCCCCCCTCTGTTTGATCATGTGTGGCCCCCCCTCTGTTTAGTCATGTGTGGTCCCCTATGTTTGGTCATGTGTGGCCCACTCTGTTTTGTCATGTGTGGTTCCCTCTGTTTGGTCATGTGTGGCCCACTCTTTTTGGTCATGTGTGGCCCACTCTGTTTGGTCATGTGTGGTTCCCTCTGTTTGGTCATGTGTGGCCCACTCTGTTTGGTCATGTGTGGCTCACTCTGTTTGATTATGTGTGGTCCCCTCTGTTTGGTCAGTAATTGCCATACCTGTCACTCCAAAAAATCTCTGTCCTGAATGATCCTCATGCTTCCATCTACCTCAGCCTCTTCTTTATCCTTCCAATTCTTTCTTTTTCCCTTGTGGGTTCCACCCCACCTCATGCCTGACTATTTTGTTGTTTTCTTACTAATGGTGTGGGATTTTCCCAGATCACAAAACAGCTTCCGGAGTCCACCTAGCCTAAAAAAATTGAGGACCAGAATATTCAGGGAAAGTAAAGGCATCACCCTTAGCATGCCGTATGTCAAGAAAAATATGAGCCTAACATCATATATGCTAGACTGGCAGGAAATCGAGATTTTTCCTTTCTTTTTATTTTTCTTCGGAATTAGAGATGATTTATTTCTTGGTTTTGTTTATGTTGCAGGCAGCAGCGACCACGAAGCAGACCACAGAGTACACAAACCTGACACAGGCCTCCCTGGCATTTATCATTAAGGAGGTACTGTTGTCAACATTTGATGTCATCATGTGTCATGTATATGCCATTTATTATTTGGAGGTGTTTTTGGGACATTGTGCTCATTGGTCACACGTTGTCGAACAATCCCTGAATGACTTTTATATGGGCCCGCAGGTGCAGCACAGTGAATGAGCTGACTGCAGTCAGTGACTCATAGCTGAGAATAAGGATTCGCGGTGGGAAGGCAAACTGATGCCAGTCACTCATGTTTCATCAGGAATATGAATGAAAACGTAGGATGCTGAATACTTCTACACAATGACATACTACTGAATATTTCTACACAATGACATACTAATAATAATAATAATAGCTGTCCATTGTTGTCGATGAGGACCGCCGACATCATCCTTGTCACAGATTTCCCTGTTGGGTGTGGGTGTGCATGTGGCTGAACAGGCCAATGCGGGTACGAAAACATCTGATACATATCGGGCACACAAGGTTTGTAGAAGGTGATGGTATTCCCGCTGTTTGGGATTTCCGGGTCTCGAGTCTGCTCTGGGCTTTCACAACACGGTCGTCTTCGCCGGTAGCTGCACCCGATTTGACTGTGCTTCTCCAGTCAGATCTGTTTTGCGCAAGACATTCCCAGGTGTCAATGTCTATCTGGCAACTTTTCAGTGAGTCCTTCAGACCGTCTTTAAAACGTTTCTTTGGGCGCCCTCTCTCGCGCCATCCCTCTCTCAGCTCGCCGTAGAGAAGCTTCTTTGGGAACCGACCGTCTGACATACGGACAAGGTGTCCGGCCCATCCTAGTCGTGCTTTTTCTAGCAGTGCATGAATGCTGGGCATGTTAGCCCTCGAGAGAATCTCGATGTCAGTGACAAGATATTGCCATCGGATGTGGAATATTCGCCTCAGGCAACCTGTGGGGTAGTGGTTTAACCTCCTTGCATGTCGAGGTATACTACTGAATACTTATACACATCATAACCTTAGGCAAGGAATGCAGAGAACGGAGCAACGGGAGAGCAGAGGACGAGGTGAATCAACTGAGAACACATAGGAGAGTGCTGTGCAGTGGGACATCATTCTGGGGTTTCTCGGCTAGAGTGAGAGGAGAGGTCGTTGCTGAGCGCCGTAGGGCTTACATGTCAACAACCTCCAGTATGAGAATGGAGACGGAAGCAGTGACCTCAGTACTGAGATAGATATCTGAGACTTCTATAACAAGGGCAGTCATCGTGACAGACGCGCAAGCCGTACTTCAGAAAGTACAGAAGAGATGGTTTAAGTATGAGTGGATAACAGCTGTTGAGGCCTCAAACCTCCAGGGGTTGACATAGATCTACTGTCCTGGTCATGCCAGAGTTCAGGGCAATGAAAGAGCTAACATCATAGCTTCACAAGCTCCCATCATGGGCACATTAGTGATGGATAGAAGTGACATTTTGAAATCAATCAATGACCACCTGCTGAATGAGGACACCACAGTAGATGAAGCAGCAATCCACAGGCTGCAAGGTTTCGACATTAAACGAGGTTCGAGCGGAGGAGGGCGCATGAGAGGACTGCGCAGGATAGTGTACAACCAGCGTGCTACAGGGACCATCAGCATCCATACCTTACGCTATTTGATGAGAGAGAATGAGCACCTATGGGTATGCCCTGAGTGCAGTGACGTTGATTCCTAGAAACAGAAACACAATGATATACTAGTAATACTTCTACACAATGATATACTACTGAAAACTTCTACACAACGAAATACTATTGAATACTTCATCATTATTGGCTTCTCAGTGTCTGAAGACCATGCTAATGGCACCAAGAGAGTAGAGGCTGGTTTTCCAGGGAACAATCCTGGGTGCTGAAAATGGAGACCCTGGTCAGCCTAGACTGCAGGATTCCCCACCCGACCTCACTGGTGTAATCCAAAGGAATGAAAAGTATGATAATCTGTTCTTGAATGTATGACACTGGGAGGGTGGGTGGGTGGCTGCCTGCCTGATGACTGACTGAGTTAAATAAAACCATTTATGACTGCTGTAACACACATCCGTTGTCTGTCCTCAGATTTCCCTGGAGATCAGAGAGAGCTCAGACAGTGGGGAGTCGCCACTCCTCAAACTGATAGTGACCAGAATTGGAGCAAATGTAAAGGCTCGTACCTTTGACCTGGCTGTTGAGGCCTATCTGGGAGGCATCTTTCTACAGCATCTCCAGTACAAAAGTAATGGGAAGCCACCTCCTTCATCTTTTTCCTCAGCTTTATCTTATCTTCACCTTTCCCTTCCCATCATCATTTCTTCCTTATCTTTTTCTACTTCTTCCTCCACCTATCTCCTCTCTCTCTCTCTGTTCCTTTCACTAAATTCCTTTAACCCTTTGAACCCTGGCAACTCAGTCCTCTGTGCTCCTAAGAAAATATGCACAATATAGACATTTTGTTGTTTGTGTTCGACTTATTTCTCTATTCCTCAAGGTGGTGTGCGTTGCACTGGGGTTTTTATTTTGCACCTGTAGGCCCAGTGCATCCGACCTCGGCATGCATTTTTATGTAAGGGTCTGCTTCCTTCTGCATTTTCTAAAGGTTTGCTTCCCTGGGGTAACAGCCGGTGCTGCAATGGGGATCGAACCCAGCACCTTCGGGTTGTCAGCTGTGTCACTTAACCACTAGCCCACGCCATCCCCTCGATTCTTCTACTAAACTAAACTAAAACTTGGTTCATCGGCATATCGATCACTATTATGGGGATCATGTCAATCTCCCACTTTGTTAGCCACCCTTAAAATAGACCAGGGAGACCTGCGTGGAAATTAGGTGGGAGTCTTTGACCAGTATATTTTACCTGACCCTGACTAACATGTCTGATCAATATGTTTTATCTGACCAGATCGCTGTGGTCGAGAAGTAGGTCACTAGCATCTAAAAGTAATGAACGACAGAAACACAGGTGACCGAGGCCTGCAAGTTTTAAATTGACCCCTGGCCTCAAGGGAGGTGGGACCATAGTGCCTGCATACTGAGTTACCTCCAGTCGTCTTGCCACTGGTCTAATGTAGCTCGGGATCAGGGAGTGAGGTCGATGACCAGCGCAGTTTCTTCCTCACTATAATCCAAATACAGCGTCTGATGATGTCACCGTCATCACATTTGATGGGCAACTAACTAACTAACTAACTAACTAACTAACCTGCCCAGTCGTTAGTCCCCTCTCACCCTTCCCCTTCTTTCATGTCTTTCTCTGCTTACCTGGTCTTCTTCACATCCTTCCTCACTTGTTTTTTTTCTTTCTCTTCTCTCTCCCCATCTTTTCATTTTTCCTTCCCTCTTTTTCTTCTTCTTTCTTTTCTCATTCCCTTGTATTCTGCCAGCTCTTCCACCAAATCCCCCTCCATGGCTAAGGAGGGTTGTCCATGAGACTGGCAACCTTATCATTTATAACAAAGTGATTATTGATTTAATTTATTGATTTGATTGCTCAATCACCACTGTCTATTTATTAATTTTTTTGTGATTGATTCATTAATTGCTAACCACAAAGATTTAATTATTGGTTTCTACATTCGGAGATTGATTTAAGCTAATTGCTACCCTCGGAGATTGATTTATTTGGTTGCTGCCTTCTGAGATTGATTTGTTGATTGCTGCCCTCATAGATTGGTTTATTAATTACTACTCTCTTAAATGGATTTTTTGATTGCTGTCATCTGAGATTAACTTGATATTTTGTGCCCTGCAGATTGATTTATTAATTGCTTTTTCCGAAATATACATTTTGATTTATGTACTTTATGAATGATGAATAGATATGTCTGGGATTAATTTATTGATTTCTAGCCGTTATGATTGATATTTTGAGATTTGGCTTTATGATTTAGAGAATTTTGCCTCAATATTTGATTTATTAATTATTTCTCTATGATTGATTTATTGATTTCTAGCCTCTACAATTGATTTATTAATTTTGCCTATGTGATTTATTTATTGGGATGTGTTTCTATGATATATTGATTTTAGCCTCAATTTTTGATTTATTAATTTTACCTATATGATTTATTTATTGGGATGTGCTTCTATGATATATTGATTTTAGCCTCAATTATTGATTTATTAATTTTGCCTATGTGATTTATTTATTGGGATGTGCTTCTATGATATATTAATTATTGATTTATACATTTTTTCTAAATATTTGGTGTATTGATTTCTAGCCTCTATGATTGATTTATTAGTTGTGTTTATAACTTAACTTAACATCTTTATACTGGTTTAGAAGACTGCAGGGTCTGTATACAACCAGTTTCATTTACATTTCCTTGCTCTAACAGCTATGCGCATCCAGTTTATTCTTAAATGCATTAATTGTCCCTGCCTTCACTACTTCCTGTGGCAATGCATTCCAAGCATTCACCATTCTCTGACTAAAAACATATTTCCTAATATCTAATCTGGACCTTTCTTTAGCTAATGTTTAGCTATGCCCTCTTGTTTTGGTTGGTGGTTGCATTTTGAAAAAAACTTGTTATAGTCTAATTTATCTGTTCCTTTGATTATCTTATAAACCTGGATTAAGTCACCTCGAATTTAACACTTTTCTAGACACTGTAGGCCGGTTTTTCTGAGTCTTTTCTCATAACTGTAATTCTGGAATCCCACTATCAGCTTTGTTGCTCTCCTTTGTATTCTTTCCAGCATGTTTATATCCCCTCTACGATAAGGACTCCACACCTGTACACAGTACTCCAATCTAGGTCTAACTAAAGCTTTATACAGTTTGACTTTCACTTCCTTGCTTCTATGTTTAATATTTCTTTTTATTATACCTGACATGGCATTTCCCTTTTTGCTACCTGGACTTGCTCACTCACCTTACCTGTATGATCTATTATAACCCCTAGGTCCCTTTCCTTTTCTATCTTTCTAATATTGTTTTGCCTATTCTGTAATTATGTTTCGTATTGGATCTACCCATGTGGATGGCATATCATTATATGATTGATTTATTGAGATTTGGCATATGATGTACTGATTTTTTCTTTAATAATTTATTTATTTATTTTTTTCTCTATGATTGGGTTATTGGTTTTCTAGCTTCTATGATTGATTTACTGAAATTTAGCTCTATTATTTATAGATTTTTGCCTCAATGATTGATTTATTAATTTTTTCCCCTATGATACATTTATTTTTGCCTCTGGTTTATTTATTTTTATCCTCGTTGATTGATTTATTGATTTCAAGCCCCTGGGATTGATTTATTAAATGCTAACCTGCACCTTTTTTTCCTCTCTTTATCCATTGTGTGGTGTGTTTTAGTCTCTCCTAACATTCAAGAACAGCTGAAAAAGTGTGAAGGTTTGTTTTATTTTGATTCACTCTGATGTATTTTGTTGACTTTTTTTTCATTTCGCTCAAGTCTAACAAGTCGAGAACAAAAGATTGTTCTTTTAAAATGGGTCTAACCTCATGTGGAGTCTAAGGAAGAATGGGACAACAGCATTCTTGTCTGAGGTTAAGTCAGTAAGTAGGTCACAAACTGATATCGGATAGCTGAGACATGCAGATCGTCATTTCTGAAGGTGTCATTAGGTGTCAGCATCATCCAGATTTGTGAATACTTTAGGTAGTAGACGCTAGGCGCCGTATGCATATGCGCAGCTCAGATACGAAATGATGTCCGTGCTCACAGAGTGTGCAATCAAAGAATAGTGGTGTTCTACATTTTGGGGGGGGGGGGGGGGATGTCACATGAAGTGGTGCATTACTGGGTCTATACATTTTCTAAAAAGAATTTCTAATGAAGTCCGTCCTAGACAGTGTTGCACCTACAATAAAGCACTCACAGAGTTTATCCTACAGCAGAGGTTTTTAAACTGTGCATTGCGACATCCAAAATGCGTTGCATCACTCATGCTAAGGGAGTCGCAAGGACTTGGAAAAAGTGTTGGTCTCGATATTATGAGCGAAAGTCCATAAATAAATATATATAGATTTTCGTATAGAGCGAAGCCGCAGTAATTTATGCACAGGTTAAGGGAGCCGTGGACCCAAAAAGTTTGAAAACATCTGACCTACAGCATCGAATTTCTGGAAAGTGGGTACCCAGACAAGTGGCTGACGAACACAAAATGAACTGATTGGTCCTTGCAGCATTTGTGTCGGTATGCAGATGGAGAAGGCATGCTGAAAAGGATTGTTACTGGGGACGAATCATGACTGCATCACTGCCAACCCGAATCATGACTGCATCACTGCCAGCCCGAATCATGACTGCATCACTGCCAGCCCGAATCATGACTGCATCACTGCCATCCCGAATCACGGGCGCATCACTGCCAACCTGAATCACGGGTGCATCACTGCCAACCTGAATCACGGGTGCATCACTGCCAACCCGAATCATGACTGCATCACTGCCAGCCCGAATCACGAGTGCATCACTGCCAACCCGAATCATGGGCTCATCACTGCCAACCCGAATCATGGGCTCATCACTGCCAACCTGAATCATGGGCTCATCACTGCCAACCCGAATCATGGGCTCATCACTGCCAACCTGAATCATGGGCTCATCACTGCCAACCCGAATCATGGGCTCATCACTACCAACCTGAATCACGGGTGCATCACTGCCAACCTGAATCACGGGGGCATCACTGCCAACCTGAATCACGGGGGCATCACTGCCAACCCGAAAAACGGGTGCATCACTGCCAACCCGAATCACATGTGCATCACTGCCAACCTAAATCATGGGTGCATCACTGCCAACCCGAATCATGACTGCATCACTGCCAACCTGAATCATGGGTGCATCACTGCCAACCCGAATCATGACTGCATCACTGCCAATCCAAATCATGGGTGCATCACTGCCAATCTAAATCATGACTGCATCACTTCCAACCTGAATCATGACTGCATCACTGCCAACCTGAATCATGACTGCATCACATCCAACCCAAATCATGGGTGCATCACTGCCAACCTGTATCATGACTGCATCACTGCCAACCCGAATCGTGACTGCATCACTGCCAACCCGAATCGTGACTGCATCACTGCCAACCTGAATCACGAGTGCATCACTGCCAACTCGAATTATGACTGCATCACTGCCAAGCTGAATCATGGGTGCATCACTGCCAACCTGAATCATGACTGCATCACTCCCAACCTGAATCATGGGTGCATCACTGTCAACCTGAATCATGGGTGCATCACTGCCAACCCGAATCATGGGTGCATCACTGCCAACCTGAATCATGGGTGCATCACTACCGACCTTAATCATGGGTGCATCACTACCGACCTGAATCATGGGTGCATCACTGCCAACCTGAATCATCACTGCATCACTGCCAACCTGAATCATGGGTGCATCACTGCCAACCTGAATCATGACTGCATCACTGCCAGCCTGAGTCATGGGTGCATCACTGCCAACCTGAATCATGAGTGCATCACCGCCAACCTGAATCATGGGTGCATCACTGCCAACCCGAATCATGACTGCATCACTGCCAACCTGAATCATTGGTGCATCACTGCCAACCTGAATCATGGGTGCATTACTGCCAACCCGAATCATGGGTGCATCACTGTCAACCCGAATCATGGCTGCAGAATGTAGCTGAGACAGCAGACCAAAGATTTCTTTGAGTTTGTGAGTTATCACACGATAAAACATAAGAGAACAATGTTGGTAGAAATTATGTTGAGAAATAAGGGATAATGTAATTGAAAAATAAATGGTTTTCAAGTTCGCATCTCATTTCTGTTTTTTAAACATCCATTTGTGACCTATTTACTGACACCATCGTAAATCAAATGTCTTCCTGGATGCTGAGATTCCCATCAGGGGGAGATAAGGTAAAGACTAAATTAGATGTGATCTCAGGTTATGTGAGGTGGTACTACTAGTTCACCACCTTACTGCCCAGGCTTCTCTAAGTTGGGTACCCATATATAGCAGGGTTATTATTGTTGCTAATGCCATATGTACTTAGTTAGATATCTTAGCAGGCTACAGTGGCTGTCTTCACATCCTGAGGCACATGAGAAGTTTGACCAAGCTGCACCTGACTCTAGTACAATGCGATGCTCATCAATAAGTCCACGATTATGGGGATCACAAGGCCGATCCCCACCTACATTAAGCTGACTGCCATGACACAGCCTGTTATTAGGGAGAACTGCTTGGAAGTGAGTTGGGCTCTTGATCAATATGTTTCATCTGACCCTGACTAACATAGTCTGGTAGGTGTGTTTGACCTGACCCTGACTAACATAGTCTGAACAGAATGTTTCACCTGACCCTGACTAACATAGTCATCGTTTCACCTGACCCTGACAAATGTAGTCTGACTAGTATGTGTCATTCACCTGACTGGGCATTAGTCTCCTCTGTGCTACCTCAGCTTCCTAAATGCAATGTTAGGTATGATAAAAAGAAATATTAAACATAGGAGCAAGGAAGTGATAGTCAAACTGTTTAAACCATTGGTTAGACCTAGATTGAAGTACTGTGTACAGGTGTGGAGTCCTTATCGTAGAAAGGATACAAAGAAGAGCAACAAAGCTGATAGTGGGATTCCAGAATTACAGTTATGAGGAAAGACTCAGAAAAACCGGCCTACAGTATCTAGAAAAGAGAATAATTCGTGGTGACAATATAGGTTTCTAAGATAATCAAAGGAAAGGATAAATTGGACTATAACAATATTTTCAAAATACTACCACCAACAAGAACAAGATGGCATAGCTACACATTAACTAAAGAAAGGTCCAGATTAGATATTAGGAAATATTTGTTATAATCAGAGTGGTGAATGCTTGGAATACATTACCGCAGGAAATAGTAGAATCAGGATCAGTTAGTGCATTCAAGAATAGATTGTATGTACATAGTTATTTTTAGATTAAGTGGAGTAGAAGAAACTGGTTGTATGCAGACTGCAGGGTCTTCTAAACCAGTATAAAGAAGTGAAGTCAGGTGATTGTAACATTGAAAGTTCCTACTGAACATCTTAACCAGACTCTCTGTCCAATGAGATGTCACTCACAATTTGAAATTGATTCCTTCTTTCAGTGGCCACAGGAGAGATTGTGAACATCATCAATTCTCCATTTGTAGATGACACTGCCCCACTTCTAAGCATGCAGTTTATCCAGGTTCGTTGGTTTAATAGAAATAGCATCATCATTTTGCTTGGTAAAATTGGCAAACAATTCATTCATTAAAAAAATATATTCGTTTTTTCCTGTTCGCTTTATTTCTCTATTCGCCAAGGCAGTGTGCGACATACTATGTTTTTATTTTGCGCCTGTCAGCCTAGTACATCCGACTTTGGTATGTATTTTGTGTAACTGTCTGGTTCCTTTTGCATTTTCTAAGGGTTTGCTCCCCCGGGGTAACGGCCGGTGCTGTGATGGGGAAGTGAACCCAGCACCTTTGGGTTGTGAGCCGTGTCACGTCACCACTAGCCCATGCCATCCCCATTCATTGTTATGATTTTGCTTCCTGTTTGAGTATTTTTAGTTGTAGCAGTCACAACATCACCCGTAGGATGGGCTTAGCAACTTCATCCATGCACTCGCTCCTCAGAGTCTGGTCCCAGCGAAGGCTCTCCCTGGAAACCAGGTTTCGTATTCACTCCTCCTGCATTGTCTCCATTCCCCATTACAGAAACTATTATAACAGGACCAGCAGCGTCTTGAGGCCTTCTACCTGCGCAACCAGAGGCGCATCCTCGGGATCGTCTGGCATGACATGATTTCCAACAGTGAAGTAGTTCCATGTACTCAACTTGCAGGCATTGTCTTAACGATTGATTGCCGTCATCTCTCCCTCTTCGGTCATGTTGTTTGCCTCTCCCGGGAAGTCCCAGCCCACGAGATGCTCCGAAGGCTGTGGAGGCAAGTTACGGGAGGAAGCTGTGCTCATCCTGGAAACGTCCTCAGGGCCACCTAGCTAAAACAGATTGCCTCATTGCCTCTCGCTAACAGAACTGCAGGAAGCCTGGGACTCGGCCATTCGATGCGACGGGCCTTGATCGCCTAAGTGCACAATTGATTGATTGATTAATTGTAGCAAGGCATATTTGACTTCTTGGTTGTGCAGTAGGCTACCCATTTCAAACACAGACAGAACATTGAAGAAGCTGACGGCAGCCAGGGACTCGTAGCTGGCTGCTTGCATCAGGGTCACTGAACCATAACTGATCAAGACCCTAATAATAATAATAGCCGTCCATCACAAGCGATGATGACAATGACAACAGCAGTCAGACATACTGTGTTGCACCTCACCGGTGAGTCCGCAGTCGGCTGGATAGTCCAATTGTGGCATGGAAACCCCGTCCATATACGTAGCATTTAAGGTCAGAATTAGACATGTTTTTTTTGCGTTCGCCTTATTTGTCTAATCCCCAAGGTGGTGTGTGTTGCACTGTGGTTTTTATTTTGCGCCTGTCGGCCCAGTGCATCCGACTTCAGCATGCATTTTATGTAAGGGTCTGCTTCCTCCTGCATTTTCTAAGGGTTTCCTTCCCCGGGGTAACGACTGGTTTTGTGATGGGGATCGAACCCAGCACCTACTGGTTGTGAGCCGAGTCACTTAACCACTAGCCCACGCCATCCCCCTGAATTGGACTTGTGAGTTTCAGTTGTTTTGTTTTTTTGCAAAGCGCATTTTGTCTGTGCCTTGGAGGTTTGGCGTTCCTCAGCAATGGAGGTGCCTCTGATGGTGGTTCCACGCCATACCTTGGGGTCCTGCGTGAGCTATTCCCATGAGTTTGCATCGATGTTGAAGCGTGTCACAGATACATTGAAGGAGTCTTTGAAGCGGTTTTTTTGGCCACCGACCCGACACAGGCCATTTTTCAGCTCACCATACATTAGTTGTTTGTGGATGCGGTTGTCTGGCATGCGCACGATGTGGCCGGCCCGCCTAATCTGGGTCTTCTGCAACAGTGTATGGATGCTCTGCATTTTTGCGTTCATGAGGTATCTGGTACCCTATCCCACCACTGTATTTTCAACAATCTCTGGAGGCAGCTTGTTTGGAAGTGATTTATTTTCTAAGCATGCCTGCTGTACACGGTCCACGTCTTTTTTGGCATACAGAAGAGTGGAAGCACTACGGCTCGGTAGACTTTGAGTTTCATATCAAAACTAAGGCCCTTCCAATTCCAAATGCTGTTGTGCAGCCTCCAAAAGGCAGCACTGGCCTGGGAGATTCTATTGCTGACCTCTGAGTCAATAGTAGTAGAGTCAATACTAGTTTTCCTGGAAAGAGTGTTACCAAGGTAATTGAAGCTATCTACTGATTGGAGGTGCTCGTTCTTGACTCTGATATCTGGGTCATGATATCAAGACCCTATACCGCCTCCAATTGGCAGTCCCGGAAAACAGACTGCACCCATGCAGCCTGGCTAAGTAATTAGGGATTGAAGAGGGAAAGCAAGCACTCTCCCAAAAATGGTGTGATGAAATTATATGTGCTAGATATTGCAGTCCTGTCTACGCGAAACAAATGTCCTTTCAGGACAAACACCGAAGATAAAGAAGACTCCAGCTGTTATTCCAGAAAATGAAACATACATTCTTAGATAAATGCTAAATTTCTTAGTCCTTTTTAGGAAGAGAAGAAAGGAACATATCATCCTACCTCATGCAAGCTTTGGCTTTAGTATACTGAAGTCTCTAACAGCTTCACCATCTGATAGTAGTGTAACTACTATGGGACAAACCTTGGCCTAGTATACTGAAGACTCTAACAGCTTCACCATCTGATAGTAGTGTAACTACTATGGGACAAACCTTGGCCTAGTATACTGAAGTCTCTAACAGCTTCACCATCTGATAGTAGTGTAACTACTATGGGACAAACCTTGGCCTAGTATACTGAAGTTTCTAACAGCTTCACCATCTGATAGTAGTATAACTACTATGGGGCAAACCTTGGCCTAGTATACTGAAGTCTCTAACAGCTTCACCATCTGATAGTAGTGTAACTACTATGGGACAAACCTTGGCCTATTATACTGAAGTCTCTAACAACTTCACCATCTGATAGTAGTGTAACTACCATGGGACAAACCTTGGCCTAGTATACTGAAGTCTCTAACAACTTCATTCCCTGACAGTAGTGTAACTACTATGGGGCAAACCTTGGCCTATTATACTGAAGTCTCTAACAACTTCACCATCTGATAGTAGTGTAACTACTATGGGACAAACCTTGGCCTAGTATACTGAAGTCTCTAACAACTTCATTCCCTGACAGTAGTGTAACTACTATGGGGCAAACCTTGGCCTATTATACTGAAGTCTCTAACAACTTCACCATCTGATAGTAGTGTAACTACTATGGGACAAACCTTGGCCTAGTATACTGAAGTCTCTAACAACTTCATTCCATGACAGTAGTGTAACTACTATGGGGCAAACCTTGGCCTATTATACTGAAGTCTCTAACAACTTCACCATCTGATAGTAGTGTAACTACTATGGGGCAAACCTTGGCCTAGTATACTGGTCTCTAACAACTTCATTCCATGAGAGTAGTGTAACTACTATGGGACAGACCTTGGCCTATTATACTGAAGTCTCTCACTTTGTCTGTAAACGTAATTATTGTATCTAAATGAGCAATTTAAACAGATCTACCTTAAAAAAAATCTGTTCCAGAAACTTGACTCCCCCATTCTCAACGATATGTGATTCTTCAAATCCAAGCGGAAAACATAAGAAATTCTTTCCAAAAATCTGAAACAAATTTTAAAAATTGCTATGCTTTGTATCTAATTATACATGACAGAAGTCAGAACTCTCTACAATCAAATGAGCAGTATGTTCAGCCGTTTCTATGGCATTAATCCAGTAGTTTATAAACGCTAAACCGACGACCCTAGAGCTGATGCCATGGTGCGTCATTGTAAATGGACGTAAATCTTTCCGACACCTAAGCGCAGCACGTCGTTGGTGCGGTAAAGGATATCTGTGCTTCCGAGACATGTAAATGTTTCCGTCTTCGCTAATTCTTCATCTCTCCATCTATCTTAGGCTGACAAAAAGGGACCAGAATTCAAGACAACTTACAACAATACAGCACAGTCAATCAGAGTTGCCTTCTCAGCCTTGGATGTGGTTCTTCACCAGGGAGTTCTCCTCAGGTACCATAATGTTTCTTCCTGTCCGTGGGAACATGTTCACTTGTTTAATTCTGTATCATTTATGAGCTGTTAAATTAATCTTAAATGTAGGGGAGGAAGACTAATGTCTGGTCAGGCAAAATAAACTGATCAGACATGTTAGTCAGGGTCAGCCAAAATATACTGATCAGACATGTTAGTTAGGGTCAGGCAAAAATATACTGATCAGACATGTTAGTCAGGGTCAGCCAAAATATACTGATCAGACATGTTAGTCAGGGTCTGCCAAAATATACTGATCAGACATGTTAGTCTGGGTCAGCCAAAATATACTGGCAAGACCCTCACCTCGGGCTGTTTTCATGGCAGCCTGGCTAACGAGATGAAGGATCGACATGATCCCTGTAGCAGTGAGTGACATGCAGATGAAGCCAAGCGTAGCACAACCGCCTGGAGAACACAGGTCCACCTTTATCAACACGCTCGGGATGTGAGGAAAGCTACTGCAACCTGCCACTTAATGTCTTTTTCAGGGCCCACAAAAGAGTAAACTTACTCATTGTGGGCACTCATAAACAACAACCTTAAATGTTAAAGGTGAGTGCTCAACTTCATTTCCGCGGGTCTCAGCATATGGCTCTGTTTATCTCTGCAGAGTGGTATGTCTCCTGCCGAGAGCGTCACACAAAGCACGAACTCCGTAGCTCCAGCGTTAAACCCAGGGATCTCCAGAAAAAATTGCTATCATGAACTGACCACTGCAGCTCGAATTCGAACCCTGAGCACTAAATCATACACCTCATCTCCTTCCTCCACTTCCAACTGACCAATAAATGATACACTTCATCCCCAACTCCCTCCACTCCCAACTGATAAATAAATCATACACTTCATCCACAACTCCCTCCACTCCAAACTGACCAACAAATTGTACACCTTATCTCCTTCCTCCACTCCCAACTGACCAATAAATCATACACCTCATCCCCAAGTTCCTCCACTCTCAACTGACCAATAAATCATACACTTCATCCCCAACTTCCTCCACTCTCAACTGACCAATAACTCATACACCTCATCCCCCAACTCCCTCCACTCCCACCTGACTAATAAATCGTACACCTCATCGTACATTTCTCACATCAACAGCTTGCTGGACTTTGCTAAAAGGCTTGAACCACCACCTTCAGCATCTTCATCAACCACTGTCACAGAAAGTGCCTCCAAAAAGCGACTCTCTATAACATCTACAACTTCTAGAAAAAGCGTTGTCACGTCATCAACAGATATCACAAAACGTATGTCACAGGCAAATATTTCAAGTGTTGTCAGGTCAACAGAAATCACACAGGTTGGAGTATGGTTTGTGGTAGTGGTTGTGTTAGTGGTAGGGGTTGTAGTAGTCATAGTGGTTGGGTTGTAGTAGTCATAGTAGTAGTGGTATGGGTTGTAGTAGTCATAATAGTAGTGATTGGGGGTTGTAGTAGTCATAGTAGTGGTAGGGGTTGTAGTAGTCATAGTAGTAGTGGTAGGGGTTGTAATAGTAGTAGTGGTAGGGGCTGAAGTAGTCATAGTAGTAGTAGTGGTAGGGGTTGTAGTAGTCATAGTAGTAGTGGTAGGGGTTGTAGTAGTCGTAGTGGTAGGGGCTGTAGTAATAGTAGTGGTAGCAGTTGTAGTAGTCATAGTGGCAGTGGTAGGGGTTGTAGTAGTGGTTGGGGTAGGGGCTATAGTAGTGGTTTGGGTAGGGGTTGTGGTTGTAGTAGTGTTTGTTGTAGTGGTAGGGGTTGTTGTAGTCATAGTAGTAGGGGTTGGAGTAGGGATCATGGTAGTGGTTTGGGTTGTAGTAGCCATAGTAGTAGAGGTAGGGGTTGTAGTAGTCGCAGTAGTTGTGGTCACAGTGGTTGTGGTAGGGGTTGTAGTCGCAGTAGTAGTGGTTGTGGTAGGGGTTGTAGTAGTCGCAGTAGTAGTGGTTGTGATAGAGGTTGTAGTCGCAGTAGTAGTGGTTGTGGTAGGGGTTTTAGTAGTTGCAGTAGTAGTGGTTGTGTTAGGGGTTGTTGTCGCAGTAGTAGTGGTTATGTTAGGTGTTGTAGTCGCAGTAGTACTGGTTGTGGTAGGGGTTGTAGTAGTCGCAGTAGTAGAGGTAGGGGTTGTAGTAGTAATGGTTGGGTTGTAGTTGTAGTAGGGGTTGTAGTAGTTGCAGTAGTAGTGGTTGTAGTCGCAATAGTAGTGGTTGTGGTAGGGGTTGCAGTCGCAGTAGTAGTGGTTGTGTTAGGGGTTGTAGTCGCAGTAGTAGTGGTTGTGTTAGGGGTTGTAGTCGCAGTAGTAGTGGTTGTGTTAGGTGTTGTAGTCGCAGGTAGTAGTGGTTGTGTAACAGTTCCCGCCGGAGCAGAGAGTTTAGGACAGGGGTGATGTGGTTGCTGATCACAAAGGTACCTGAATGCGTGTTAAGGTCACTCACCGTCTCAACAAAGGAAAACAGAGTTGGGGCAAGGAATGTGGACAGGTAGGAGCTGACCACTGGCCTTCCGATTTGGGTAGGGGGAGAATGAGTGACAGACGGATTGGCAACGGAGCTTGCTGCGATAGATGAGTGACAGGTGAGCAAAGTATTTCGTTCCAATAAGACTGAATAGAGCCATCCCCTGAGATCCATTGGTCAAGCTCTGATTTTGCTTGAGTGTATATAACTCGAGACAAAGTTTAGCTCAGGAGGCTGGATCTAGAGGAGGCTGGATAGAGAGATGAGAGAGAGAGAGAGAGAGACTGAATTTAGATAGTCTGTTTAGCTCACCGACTTAGATAGAGGAGCGATTGATAGACTGTTGCATGAATGTTAGTGATAGAACAGGATCGCTCAAGTAGGTGTGTGAGTTTTGTATTAATAGATAATCTGAACTTGTAAGCAGGGCACATTGTGAACGAGGTATATCCAGATCGCCCGCGTGAGGGGATTTGAGTGAGGAAGTTTTTGATAAGGTGTGTTGAGGATGCAGTTAAATAGATGTGTGTGTGATGGGAGTAAGGCAATAGAACTGGGTTTTAGATAGTTGGGAATTCCATCAAGAGCTAATGCTTACAATTTCTGCTTTAGTTAATATGAATATTAACATATATATAATAATAGAATACTTAGTTAAGATGATATGTATTGTATTGTGTTTGTAATTTCACTACTCATTTTTCTGGTATGAGTTTTATATAATAAATATGCCACTTGCTGTATGAAATGTCATTTACTGAGTATGGTCATGGATGATGTGGATGAGTGTGATAATGTCTAGGCTAGAATAACGTCCAGGGCAAGCAGTGGGATCTCCCACAGTTGTGGTAGGGGTTGTAGTAGTCACAGTAGTAGTGGTTGTGGTAGGGGTTGTAGTAGTCACAGTAGTAGTGGTTGTGGTAGGGGTTGTAGTAGTCACAGTAGTAGTGGTTGTGGTAGGGGTTGTAGTAGTCACAGTAGTAGTGGTTGTGGTAGTCACAGTTTTTGTGGTGTTCCTAATTGTTTTGGTCCTTGAGTGTATTCCCTGATAATTGAATACTGCTTGTACCATCTGCCACCCCCTAGGAACCAAACCACCATCAGACATCTTACAGCTGCAGGTGAAAGCTCTAGTGGACAGCATCCAACTTAGTATCTGCAATGCAAACTGTGTCATCATGCATTCAAAGGTGGAAGGTAAGCCGACTTGTTTGTCACTATTTCATTCCATGTTCTTCATAACTTCAGATTAGGTGGCAAGAGCAGAAGCTTAACCTGTAGCACTCCAATGTCCTGTCTCTTGGAACCAGCTCGGCCTGCAAAAACGGTGTGCGGAAAAAATTTTTTTTTTTGTGAACGGAGTCACTCCTGACAGCCATTTTTTACTGCTGACTACGCCCTCCATATATACACGATATTTTGCCGGTTAAAGTATCGTATGTGCGATTACAAATGGCTTTTGAACAGTTTTAATTTTGTATACGCCGTTTGGAGCAAGCCAACTTTTTGCGAAAGGGGAAGTAGGTTGTTGAGAAAGATTTTTATCGCGTAGATCTGTTTATTTTGTTTGTTTAAATGAAAGAACTATGTTTGAATTGGAAACTAACAGTTGTGTAGATATTGTAAACACAGTATCGATACGTTGTTGTGGTTTCCATGGTTTTCTATCGAAGCGACTAGGCCTAGTGGTCGAGTCCAAATTTTTCCCGAGATTTTCATAAATTTTCAACTTCATCTTTTTAAATCTCAAAAACTAACAAACATACAACAAAAACAATAACACCCACATGTTCGTTATGCTATTGTGTATCTACACACGAGAAAAACATATTTATTGACAAACAAACATAAAAGTTACAAATTTTGAAAGACGACTACCACAGCGACTAATTAAGAAAATTAATTAGGTCAAATTTTGTCACTAATTATGTAGCGTGCCTAAGGTTAAACATGGCTCCCAAATATCTAGGCCTGAAGTTAGACCACACATTGTCCTACATGACGCACGGTCAGGAAACAAAGCATAAGTTACATGCAAGAAAAAATATCATCTGATAACTGGCCCACACAACATGATTGGCACAGCCATCAGTCCTTTGGACATCGGCACTTGCTCTGTGTTTTGCCCGTAGCTGAATACGCTGCGCCAGTCTGGAAAACTCTGTCCATGCGAAACTAGTTGACACAGCAATAAATGAAGCTGGTCGGATAGCATCAGGGTGCCTAAAACCCACCCCCATCGATAAAATATACCCCATAATTGGCATAGCACCACCCGAGATTCGAAGAAGTACCGCAGCAGAAATCAAACAAAAAAAACAGGAGCGCGACCCCAGGCACCCAATGTTTGGACATCAGGTACAGAGCACAAGACTCAAATTCAGACATTGTTTCCTAAAATCAACACAGCCCATACAGACAAACCCTGAAAGTCATCGCATCGAGAGATGGTTCTAATTGGTGCAGGCCCCAGAGATGGAACTTCGGGAGGAACCTGCTCCTGGACTTCATCTACCTTGCACAACATGAAAGTTGCTGGACAGGCTCCGAACTGGTGTATCACAGTGCAAAAGAAATATGAAACGATGGGGAAACACAGATGATGACGCGTGTGACTGGCGCAATACAGGACCCAGACCACCTGATGACCTGCCCCAACCTCCAGGAAACATGCTGGAGGCAAATGACAAGGTAATCCATATCACTGAATACTGGATGCAAGCTGTTTGACGTGGTGCCTGGGCACGGGGAAGTAAGTATAGCCTCTATTCGTTTCCATTCAGCGTGAGTAACCATGTTATAATACAGCAACTTAAAAGGGGGTCACTATAATTGTGAGGTAAAGACGTTCACCTCAAGGAATGAAAGCATGAAACAGCGAGGCTTCAAATTTCACAAGCGTCCCCCTGATCTGAAGATAGGTGAGACCAGTGTCTGGTCATATTGGAGATTGATGAAAAACATAGAGAATCTGTTTGCATATTTGATAACTCTTAGTAGTTGAAGAACAATATATATATATGGTTAAATTGTAAATACGTGAGATAAAGAGACTTTAAAATGAGTAAATAATTATTCTGAAATCTTTTTTTAGGCATTGAAGTTGGGGTTGGCATGCAAGAACACAAAATGGATGTCACAGCTCTCATGAGGAAGATTGAACTAATTGACCCTGACCCATTGACCTTTCACCCCAAGGTGAGTAATGTTGTAAGACCTTCTTATCCACTTTCACCGTTGACATTAAGGTAAACAAAACTTTAGCCTTAGTGCTGCCACATAATTTTTTTTAGTGTGTCGCATTTTACTCCTGGAGAACTATCGCCCTATTGCTTACTTTAGATGATATACAAAATATTCTCAAAAGTCCTTGTCTACAGGATAGGCCAACAACTGGACCTCCAACAACACCTTGAGCAGGCTGGATTCAGAAAAGCACGACAAAAAGGAGCGGACAAAAAAGGTAGACGAAGCTGATAGTGGGATTCCAGAATTACAGTTATGAGGAAAGATTCAGAAAAACTGGCCTATAGTGTCTAGAAGAGAAAAGAATTTGTGGTGACCTAATACAGGCTTATAAGATGATCTGAGGAATGGATAAATTAGACTATAAAAAGTTTTTTAAAATACAACCACCCACAGGAACAAGAGAGCATGCCTACAAATTAACTAAAGAGAGTTCCAGATGAAATATTAGGAAATACTTTTTTAGTCAGAGAGTTGTGAATGCTTGGAATGCATTGCCCCAGGGAGTAGTGAAGGCAGGGACAGTTGATGAATTTAAGAATAAATTGGATGTGCATAACTTTTAGCGCAAGGTGATGTAAATGAAACTGGTTGTATACAGACTCGGCAGAGTCTTCTAAACCAGTATAAAGACGTTCAGTTAAGAAAAGGGTTTTCCACTACTGACCACCTACACACAATCCACCAGCTCCATGGAGCCAAAATTTCTTCAAATATTTTCACAACAGCGCTTGAGGATATCTTCCAACACCTGAGTTGGGCAGATAGAGGCATAAATGTAGATGGGGAAAGGCTCACCCCCCTACACTTTGCGGACGACATTGTGCTCATCAGCCAGACCACCGAGAAGGCCCAACATTCCCTGAACGAACTAGATGAGGCCGGTAGAGGTATCGGACTACGGATGAACAAAAAGAAAACACAATGTCTCCGCAACCCATACTGTTAAAAATGCAAGATCAAGCTGGGAAATGAGCCTGTCGAAGACGTCAGCGCCTACATATACTTTTGGCAGAAAATAAATGCCACCCACACCCTAGACCGAGAAATCTCCAGACGAAGAGCTGCAGCCTTGTCCAGCTTCAATACCAGAAAACCTATACTCCTGCAGCTGAAAGACACCATGGCAAGGACGCATCTTTTCAATTCTGCGATTATACCAGCTATGATCTACGGATGTGAAGTGGGAAATCGACACAACGCTAATGCAGAAAAACTACTAGTTACCCAGTGAGCGATGGAAAGACGTGATCTAGGTCAGAGATCGAATCCACAATGCTGAAATCAGAGAATGCACTCTATTTTGAGACGTCGTGGAGGCTGTGTTGTCAATATATACCACTGGGCTGGCCACATGGCGCAAATGCCAGACAATAGATGGACACTCTGTTCAATGTTTTGGTGGCCATATGATTATACAAGACCACACGGCCACCTACTAATATGATGGCGAGATGGTCTGCTGAGAGACATAGGTCCGAGATGGTAAGACACTGCGAACAGACAGCATACAGGACATTGTTGACTACCTTGCATACAACACACCTGCCGGACTGAAGTCGAGGATGTTGTATTTGTATTCATTTTACTATGGTTGTTGACTTTGAAAGACTAGCCTTTTTATTTGTTGGTCTATAGATATGATTTTGTTGTGCGTGTAATAGACTTATCCTTGTTTTACTATACTAGTCACGAGAACCAAATTATACTGTCATGTTACAGTCTCCTAGGTGCTTCTACTCTTACACTCACACTTTCTCTGTGACGTATAGTCGCCTATCTCACTTCTACTCTTACACCAACATTTTCT
Organism: Ariolimax columbianus; assembly: GCA_036924085.1. NCBI lineage: Eukaryota > Metazoa > Mollusca > Gastropoda > Stylommatophora > Arionidae > Ariolimax > Ariolimax columbianus. The sequence goes on along the minus strand of JAVGWX010000025.1, from coordinate 22,273,280 downwards.
CTGTGACGTATAGTGGCCTATCTCACTTCTACTCTTACACTAACATTTTCTCTGTGACGTATAGTGGCCTATCTCACTTCTACTCTTACACTAACATTTTCTCTGTGACGTATAGTGTCCTATCTCACTTCTACTCTTACACTAACAGTTTCTCTGCGACGTATAGTGGCCTATCTCACTTCTACTCTTACACTAACATTTTCTCTGCGACATATAGTGGCCTATCTCACTTCTACTCTTACACTAACATTTTCTCTGCGACATATAGTGGCCTATCTCACTTCTACTCTTACACTAACATTTTCTCTGCGACGTATAGTGGCCTATCTCACTTCTACTCTTACACTAACATTTTCTCTGCGACGTATAGTGGCCTATCTCACTTCTACTCTTTCACTAGCATTTTCTCTGCGACGTATAGTGGCCTATCTCACTTCTACTCTTTCACTAGCATTTTCTCTGCGACGTATAGTGGCCTATCTCACTTCTACTCTTACACTAACATTTTCTCTGCGACGTATAGTGGCCTATCTCACTTCTACTCTTACACTAACATTTTCTCTGCGACGTATAGTGGCCTATCTCACTTCTACTCTTACACTAACATTTTCTCTGCGACATATAGTGGCCTATCTCACTTCTACTCTTACACTAACATTTTCTCTGCGACGTATAGTGGCCTATCTCACTTCTACTCTTACACTAACATTTTCTCTGCAACGTATAGTGGCCTATCTCACTTCTACTCTTACACTAACAGTTTCTCTGCGACGTATAGTGGCCTATCTCACTTCTACTCTTACACTAACAGTTTCTCTGCGACGTATAGTGGCCTATCTCACTTCTACTCTTACACTAACATTTTCTCTGCGACGTATAGTGGCCTATCTCACTTCTACTCTTACACTAACATTTTCTCTGCGACGTATAGTGGCCTATCTCACTTCTACTCTTACACTAACAGTTTCTCTGCGACGTATAGTGGCCTATCTCACTTCTTCCAGTTATTCTTTCTACACAATATCAACATACAAAACACTAAGACTTATGTGAATAATAAAACACTAGATAATTGGGGGACTGTGTGGCCTAGTGGTTAAGTGGCACGGCTCACAACACAAAGGTGCTGGGTTCGATCCCCATCACAGCACCGGCCGTTACCCCAGGGAAGCAAACCCTTAGAAAATGCAGGAGGAAGCAGACCCTTACATAAAATGCACGCTGAAGTCGGATGCACTGGGTCGACAGGTGCAAAATAAAAACCACAGTGCAACGCACACCCGCCTTGGGGATTAGAGAAATAAGGCGAACGCAAAAAATAAAAAATAGATAATTCAATTATTACAAATCTAGTCATTTATATCATCATCATCATGTAGCATGTCCTGTATCGAACGCAGCTCCCATCACAGCTTGTCTGAAAGAAACTCTTTCCCTTGCCAAAACTCAAACTCCAGCATCCACCACCGTCACACCCAGGCACTCCTAGGTATATTAGTGCCGTCGTCTTCTTGATCTACCCCTGCCTCTTTTTTGCCTGGCACCATACCTTCCATCAGTTCTCTCAAGACCTTTGTGTCTCTTAATGTGACCAAAGTATTTAAATTGTTTGGGCAAAATGGAATTGATGGCCAAGTTTTTCTCTATGTTTACCTCTTGCCGAATGTTTATATTTATCCTTCTCTCAGTCCAGGGTATTCTGAGGATCTTTCTGTAACATTTAAACTCAAAGGATTCGATTCTTTGTCTAGAAGTTATGGTAATCGTCCATGATTCGCAGTCAAACGCTGCCACAGGAAAATTGTAGGCTCTCAAGAATTTCACTTTTGTCATTTTGTTGCTGTTATGCCATAATTTCTTCAGACTGTTCAGCCTCTGTGTTGCTATGGCTAGTCTTCTTCTGATTTCTTTCGAACAGTTGCCATTTTTTTCAATTCTGGAGACCTAAATATTCAAAATGTGTGATTTAATTTATTTCCTAGCCAAAGCAAAGATGAGTGAAGACCCTATGAACACCGTAACAATACCAAAACCCATCCCTACTGTACGCAAACCTACCTGGAAGCAGCATATCATTCCGGAGGTGGTAGAAAATATACCAGGTATTGGAAACAAGAACAGCCAGAAAAATACTGAACTTAATGATTTAAGAGCAGTACTCTGTCAACTATGACAGCAGACCGTACCAAAAAGAGTAGTGGTACAGTGGGTTCCATCCCACTGTAACATCCAAGGCAATGAGGAGGCAGACAGACTGGCAACAGAAGGTGCAAGACTACCACAACCAGATTCTAGTGTGACCTACGAAGAGTCCAAAAGGCTTATTAGGGCCAGATACATGGCCACATGGGAAACAGAACATACTGGCTACACAAAAAACGATGCCTATTACCAGTTGAACAGAAGAGAGCAGGCCGTGGTCTTCAGACTCCGCATAGGCCACAACAGACTGAGGTACCACCTATTCAATAAACTGAAGATAGGTGGCACTGACGAATGCACTTGTGGTACCAGGAAAATGACCGCTGCACATTTGCTGCAAAACTGCCCAACATACGAGGATCACAGAAAGCACATGTGGCCATCACCAGTGGCAACACTAGACAAGATTTATGGCAGTGTCGACAGGTTCAGGATGACCGCTGCTTTCTTCGAAAAAATACAGGTTGACGTTTGACATTGTACGAAGAAGATTTATTTCCTCACTCCCTACTGTAAATTTATGTTGACATCGTGTTTTGTCGGTGGTCATTATCTTTGTTTTGTTTATGAACAGATTTTCATCTTTACTATGTCCATTTACGGTTGAAAGTAACTGCCATAGCCCTTCTGCCCTTCTTGATAGTATCACTGTGTCATCTGCGTATCGTAATTCTGGAATCTCGTAACTGCCAATCGTAAATGTATCAAAACTTTCAGTATTCTTGTCTTCTCTAACATTTCTCATTATACATTCCGCAAAAATTTGCAGATGACATAAAATTATACAGCAGGGTCTCTTCTTCGACAGAAGTGGATCTATTGAGATCAGATTTCGCTTCTATTCATAAATGGTCTGTGAGCTGGCATATGGAGTTTAATGTAGACAAATGTACATTCATTCACATGGGCAGATCAAATATGAAACATAATTACATGATGGGAGTGAACAATATTAGACAGATAGAAAAGGAAAGATACCTAGGGATGTTATAATAGATCATACTTGTAAGGTGCGAGAGCAAGTCCAGGTGGCTGGGGAAAAGGCTAATGTAACGCTGGGTATGATTAAAAGAAACATTACACATCGAAGCAAGGAAGTGATAGTCAAACTAAATAAATCATTGGTGAGACCTAAATTGGAGTACTGTATCCAGGTGTGGAGTCCTTATCACAGAGGGGATATAGACATGGTAGAAAGGATACAAAGAAGAGCTACAAATATGTTTGTGGGATTCCAGAATTATAGTAATGAGGAGAGACTTAGAAAAACTGGTCTTCAGTGTCTAGAAAAAAGAAGAATTCGAGTGGACAATACAGGTTTATAAATTAATCAATGGAAAGGGTATCAAGATGTTGAGCAGCGCATGAGCTGCAGTGGTCAGCGACCCATAGCTGACTGCTAGCGACAGGGCCGGCGAACTAGAACTGCCAAGACCCTTCTACACCTCCACGCGGTGATCCTGGATAACAGGCTGCAGCAGGGCAGACTGGCTAAGGAGAAGGGATCAAAGAGGGAATGCTAACCCGGTACTCAAAAAATGCTTGCTGAAGTCGGATGTGTCGGACCGAAAGGTGCAAATATCACAGTCAAGCTGTAAACTACAACACAACGCATTTCGTTCTCTGTACTACATTCTGCTACTTAGACCCGTGTCAGGGTTTGGTAGCGGGAGATTGAGAATGAACGAAGCCAAGCCAATCAATGGAAAGGATAAATTAGACTATAACAAGTTTTTGAAAGTTCAACTACAAGAACTAGAGGGCATAGCTTCAAATTATTTTAAGGCAGGTCCAGATTCTTGGAATGCATTGCCACGGGATGTGGGGGAGGCTGGGTCAATTAATGCATTCAAGAATAGATTGATCACAGTCAATTTTAAAGTGGAATAAACTGGTTGTATACAGACTCTATAGAGTCTTCTAAACCAGTATAATGAAGTTAAGTTAAGTTAGATGTTATATAGAAAAGGTGAGACGAAACATCCCTGTCTTACTCCCATTTGTACTGCGAACCAATCTGATGTTTGTCCAGATACTCGGACAGCGGCTCGTTGATCTTGATATAATGTTTCAATGAGATGAATAATATGCACAGGAAAATCCATTTCTGTCATGATGTTCCACAGATTCTGATGTTTTACCATATCGGAGGCCTTGGTGTAATCAATGAAACACGTGTACATGTCTACATTAAACTCTCTACATTTTTCGTGGATACTCAATTTACAACTTAATCAAACTAAACTAACTATGACTAAATCTTTCTGATTCAAAAGTTGTCATCATGAGGTGGTTGGAACCCAGTTCTAACATCTGTCCTATACATCTGATATTATCTGCAAATTTTAATAAGACTTAAATGATCTAATCTCGTGGTCTTGTAATGCACTTCGGCAGTTGGCGCTGTGGCTGGTCTCTGACGGCCTGCTAACTTCTGTCATTGATACTGCGCTATGGAACCAAAGTTTTCAACAAAGTTCGTGAGTGTGCTCCCTGAGGAGTCTTAAGATACACCTCACTTTCAATTAGAGGGCTCCTGCCGACTCACTGACGAATGTGATTCAGACAATGTTTTCTGATGTAACCAGACATAAGCAGTAATCAAGAGAGTCTACATGACTGCTCTGTTAGGTGTTCCTCTCACACCTTTGTTTGCTGTCAATTGAGCAGATCATCAAGAACTTATGTCAGTGAAATGTGCAACCAACAATTCTCACAGGCCTTGTCTGATTCTACCTCTTGAGTTTACCAATTCAGCTTACTGTTATTTCCAGCACACTCAAGAGCAAAGCGAGTGGAATATACAGCATCATTCTGACTTTGTCTCTGTCACTCGATGTGATCAGATTTCTTTTTCATGTCGCTGGGGTTTGGTCACTGTCCCTCCCATCAGGCAATAGTGCAATGCCCATGAAACTCTCAGTGGTTAACTTTTAGCGGTTAACCTTTAGCACGCTACATCTCTTTTTACGAAAAATTAGCATCTCGCTATGGTAGTCAACTTTTAAAATTTGTAACTTTTCTGTTTGTTTGTCAATAAATATGATTTTCTTGTGTGTAGAGACACAATTGAATAAAGAACTTGTGGGTGTAATTGTTTTTGTTAGTTTCTGAGTTACAAAAAGATGAATTTGAAAATTTATGAAAATCTCAGAAAAATTTTGACTCGACCACTAGGCCTAGTCGCTCCAATAGAAAACCATGGAAACCACAACAACGTATTGATACTGTGTTTACAATATCGACACAACTGTTAGTTTCCAATTCAAACGTAGTTCTTTCATCTAAACAAACAAAATAAACAGATCTACTTGATAAAGATCGTTCCCAACAACCTACTTCACCTTTCGCAAAAAGTCGGCTTGCTCCAAACGGCATATACAAAATTAAAACTGTTCAAAAGCCATTTGTAAACTAACATATGCTACTTTAACCAGCAAAATATTGTGTATATATGGATGGCGTATTCCGGCTCCTGAAGAGCACATGATGGCCAAACTAACCATGCGCGAAATGGAAGAGGCTATGAGAACACTAAAGAAAAGGAAATCTCCCGGAAAAGACGGGATAACAAACGAAATGCTGATGGGGCTGGGCCAAACAGCGAAGAAGAAACTGCTATCGGTCCTGAACCAAAGCTGGAAAAGGGGAATTGTACCACAGGCATGGAAAGATGCAATACTGGTACCAGTACCAAAAACAGGAAAGGACAAAACAGATCCAAATGGATACAGGCCCATAAGCCTACTGAGCTGTGTCGGCAAGCTGATGGAACGGATGATAAACACCAGACTGATGTGGCATCTGGAAAAAAACCGAATACTAATTCCACAGCAAGCCGGCTTTAGACAGCACAGATCCACTGAGGACCAGGTCATCCTCATAGCCCAGGAGATAGAAGATGCCTACCAGGCACAGAAACACACAGTAGCTGTTTGGGTGGATCTGGAAAAGGCATTTGACAAAGTCTGGAAAGATGGACTTAGAGTCAAGCTAAGAAGAAGTGATGTCTGTGGGAAGATGTACAAGTGGATCAACCACTACCTCAAACAAAGAACGGCCAGAGTCCAAGTACAAGGGCAGATGAGCAAAAAGGTGACACTCGAGCAGGGAGTACCCCAAGGGGGAGTATTGTCACCCACACTCTTCCTGGTATATATAAACGATATTACAGAGAATATACCAAGAAGAGTCCATAGCTCAATGTTTGCAGACGATCTGGCTATGTGGACCTCTGAAAAGAATCTCACCATAGCAAGAAATCGGATGCAGACGGCCCTAACATCGCTGGAAGAGTGGGCGAACACATGGCTGGTCAAAATAAACGAGGAGAAAACCACATGCACAATATTCTCGCTTTCATTAAAACCCCAAAGTACCAAATTAAGTCTAAATGGCAAAATCCTGCAGCCAAACGACAACCCAACCTATCTGGGAGTCACATTTGATCGGCGCATGACATGGAAAAGTCAGATTGAGAGAAACCGAATGAAAGCCAGAGAAAGAATGGCAATCATGAGGAAACTTGCTGGCACAAGCTGGGGAGCAGACGAAGGCATACTAAAGAAACTGTATACTGGAAGAGTGAGACCAGTTCTCGAGTATGGCATTGCGGCATGGACAACAGCAACGAAGGCGAACTTCGATAAAGTTAACAAACTTCAAAACCAAGCCATGAGAATTATAACAGGTGGCATGAAGTCAACGCCAATTGTAGAGCTTGAAAAGATTACAAAACTGCAATCCATGACCGATAGAAGAGACTGCAGAGCCCAGCTGCAGTCAGAGAAACTCCGAAGACTGACTGACCATCCAATGCACCATAGACTAAACAATTTGGGAAATGGGAAACTAAAGCGGAGAAACTTTGCAGAAATAGCCAAAGCAAAGATGCACGAAGATCCCATAAACGCACTAACAACACCAAAACCCATCACTACTGTACGAAAACCTACCTGGAGACAGGATATATTTCCAGAGGTGGTAGAAAATATACCAGGTATTGCAAACAAAAACTGCCAGACTGAAAAAGAAAGGAGAGATACTACCCTAAGCTTCATAACGAAAAGCTACCCAAGCATGGACTGGACCCATGCATACACCGACGGTTCTGTAACAAACACTACACAGAACGGAGGGGCAGGAGCATTCCTGAACCTACCAAATGGCAGAAAAATAACACTGTCATTCGCTACTGGTAAGTACACAAGCAATTTCAGAGCGGAGGCAGAGGCACTGAGGGCGGCAGTGGAAGAAATGGTGACACACAGTGAAAATGAGAGCCATATAGTCCTGTTGACAGATGCCCTCGCCATAGTCACAGCGCTAAAAAGCCAGAAAAACACAGAGCTTAATGACTTAAGAGCAGCACTCTGCAAACTGTGCCAGCAGTCCGCACCAAAAAGGGTAGTGGTACAGTGGGTTCCGTCGCACTGCAACATCCAAGGCAACGAGGAGGCAGACAGACTGGCAAAAGAAGGTGCAAGACTACCACAAACAGATACCAGTATGACGTACGAAGAGTCAAAACGGCTTATCAAAGCCAGATACATGACCAAATGGGAAACCGAACATACTGGTTACACCAAAAACGATGCCTATTACCAGTTGAACCGAAGAGAGCAGGTCGTTGTCTTCAGACTTCGCACTGGCCACAACAGACTGAGGTACCACCTATTCAACAAACTGAAGATAGGGTGTACCGACGAATGCCCGTGCGGTACTGGTAAAATGACCGCTGAACATCTGCTGCAGAACTGCCCGACATACGAGGATCAGAGAGAGCAGATGTGGCCATTACCAGTGGAACTGCAAGACAAGCTCTATGGCAGTGGCGAGAGCCTCAGGATGACCGCCGCTTTTTTCGAAAAAATAATGGTTACTGTCTGACTGCGTACGCAGAAGAAGAAGAAGAAGGATGGCGTATTCAGCATTTTAAAAAATGGTTGTCGGGAGTGTCTCCGTTAAAAAAAAAAAAAAAATGTTTTCCGAACACCGTTTTTTTGTTTATGAAGCGTGAGTCTAGACATTCTTGACCAATGCGCGCTAAAGGTTAAAACCCCAGCCAGCTTTGCCTGAGATAATCCTGTCTCTTGTTTTTTTGGCCCCTTAGGCGCTACTCTATACAGCATGACTGCTGATCACAAGGTACTGCTATCCCTACCCCATTGCCCAGCGAGCCACTTGAATCACTATTGTGTCTGCAACACTTGTCAGCCTAACAAGTCCCTTTTCTCTGGAGTCCTACTCACTCACAGGCTATCCTGTCACCCTTGTCAATCACGTAGTGACAGTTTGTCCCCAAAGAATGATGTTTTGTTTTTTGTTTCAGATCTTCTCTGTTCATGGGACAGAAATGCTCAAGTTTGAGATGACTCAGTACAAGAACGGCACAGAAGGCAAACAATTTGAAGACACAAATAATGTAGATATTGCTGTTGCCCTCCAGATGGGGAGAGCTCGTATCGTCTTCGTCAACAAGTTTGTCACCTCGCTTGTGGTAAGTACTTCAGTTTCTGTCATTGCTTGCATCTGTTTAACCTTTACCACTCTGCATACAAAATAATTTTCCCTGCCGCCACATTATTTTTTAGGACGTCACGTCGTTTAACTATGGTTGCTACTTTGAGAGCCTGTAACATTTTTATTATATTGATATAATTTGTTTGTGAGTAGATAAATAAATGAATAAAGAATTTGTTGGTGTTATTGTTTTTGTTGTGTGTATGTTAGTTTCTGAGATTTAAAAAAAATGAAGGTCATAGTGTTGAAAAAATGGCACCCTTAGACTCTCCCGCCACCAGCGTCCGTCGGTTGAAAAAAGCTGATTACCGATGTTGCCTCAATGTCTGTGTCTGTCAATTTGACTATAAACATAATTCGTCTTAATTCTTAGTGAACTTGTACTTCTACAGGGGCAGATGCTCCTGTGCAGGTCCCAGCTCTGGCATGAGCTAGATGTAGTCGGGAGACGGATATCCTGCTGAGCGGGCTAGGCTCGTGTAGCTTAATACTTCGCTGCATTGTGACAACGGCTTACGAACGGGGATTAACCGATGTGCGAGTCCATCTTAATGGACTCAAAACACTAAAACATAGTAGATCAGCGGTCTGTTAGGTGCCATCTATGCCGCTCTAAACAAACCACCTAACCATGGCCGGTGTTATGCCATATAACACAGTTAGTTGCCTCTTATGACACGCTCACTGTGAGGCAGTGGTGCTATTATTGTCATACATAAAGACCCCAGCAGACCACTTAAGTAATTATTGGTAATAATGAACAAAATTATTGTATCTAAATAAACAATCTAAATAGATCTTCCTAAGAAAAATCCTTTGCAGGGACTTGACTCCTCCATTCTCAACAACCGGTGAATCTTCAAATGCAAGCAAAAAACACAAGAAATCATTTTCAAAGTCCTAAAACTAATTCCACGATCACCATTGCTGGTAACTAACTAACTGTACATTACAGAATAAGGCCTGTAAGGATTACGGCCCTGAGACGCTAGTTCAGCCAGCCGTACTGGCCAGGTCGTCACGTCAGGGGCAGACACAAAACACTGACCAAGGCCACAATCTCTCCTCCATGCGTTCCCTGGAAACAAGGCAGCCTGGCTGATGAGATGTGGATCAATACGATCCCTGTAGTAGTGAGCACCACGCAGATGAAGCCAAGAATAGCACAACCACCTGGAAGACCGTCGTCCACCTTCATCAGCATGCTATGGATGTGTGGAAAGCTATTACAATCTGTCACTTAACGTCCTTTTCAGGAAAAGTTACTTATTGTAGGCATTAAACAACAATAACTGTTTTGGGGGAAATTTACGGAAATAAAAAGAAATGAAGTCGGCCACGAAAATGCAGATCTTCAACTCCAATGTCAAGTCCATCCTGTTGTATGGCTCTGACGTGGGGAACAACTCCAATGTCAAGTCTGTCCTATTGTACGCCTTTGTGACGAAAGGAACAACTCCAATGTCAAGTCTGTCCTATTGTTCGCCTTTGTGACGAAAGGAACAACTCCAATGTCAAGTCTGTCTTATTGTACGGCTTTGTGACAAGAGGAACAACTCAAATGTCGAGTCTGTCCTATTGTACGGCTTTGTGACGAGAGGAACAACTCAAATGTCGAGTCTGTCCTATTGTACGGCTTTGTGACAAGAGGAACAACTCAAATGTCGAGTCTGTCCTATTGTACGGCTTTGTGACGAGAGGAACAACTCCAATTTCAAGTCTGTCCTATTCTATGGCTCTGTCGTCTGACAGCATACGAAGAAGAAGAAGTATGGCTCTGTGACGTGGAGAACAAGGAAATGTACAAGTAAAAAGGTGAAAGCTTTCATTAATGGATGCTTGCGCTGAATTGAGGGAATAAGATGGTCTGATAAAGTCACTAATATAGAACTGTGGGAAAGAACCAGACAGATGCCAATTAGACTAGACATAAAGAGAAGAAGTTGGAGATGGATGGGACACACATTACGGAAACCAGCTGATAGAGTTACAAGACAGTGACTGTTCTTGAATCCTCAGGGAAAGAGAACTAGGGGCAGATCTAAGCACTCATAGAGAAGGTTAAGTCGACAAACCTTCTTTAGCCCTCTTTTTGCTACATGTTTGTATGGTTAATAGTGTACCTCTTCTTTCCTCTCCGTCAATCACTCATGTTATTCTGAACCTGACCAAGCAGTAATGTTGACATTGTTTTCCCAGAATTTCCTGGACAACTTCAGTATTGCAAAGGCCAAGTTGGATGAAGCAGGCCAAGCCATGAAGGAAGCATCCAAAGATGTAGCAAAAAACCTGCAAGAGAAAGCACCCAGAGTTAAACTTGACATCATGGTAAGTCAGATAATTCACCCAGAGTTAAACTTGACGTCATGGTTAGTCAGATAAATCATCCAGAGTTAAACTTGACGTCATGGTTAGTCAGATAAATCAGTTAAACTTGACATCATGGTTAGTCAGATAAATCACCCAGAGTTAAACTTGACATCATGGTTAGTCAGATAAATCTCCCAGAGTTAAACTTGACGTCATGGTTAGTCAGATAAATCAGTTAAACTTGACATCATGGTTAGTCAGGTAAATCACCCAGAGTTAAAATTGACGCCATGGTTAGTCAGATAAATCACCCAGAGTTAAACTTGACATCATGATTAGTCAGATAAATCTCCCAGAGTTAAACTTGACATCATGGTTAGTCAGATAATTCTCCCAGAGTTAAACTTGACATCATGATTAGTCTGATAAATCACCCATATTTAGACTTCATGGTAATCACGTAAATCTTACACCTTTCTATGTCACACACACACACGTACACAAGTGTGTGAACATGTGGAGGTTCGTCCAACCCACCCACACGCCCACGTACTTTCACGACCCACTAAAATTTGCTGTCTCCCTGCACATACTTACACATCTTTATTCTATCACTCACTTATATTTGTCAGTGTTGATGTAGGTCAGAGATAGAGGTCAAGGGACATAAGTTGTGATGCCCAGGTCAGGGGACGTAAGCCGTGTCTAGTGCAGGGGAAGTGTTGTTCTGCCCATGACAGGGAAAGTAAATTGTGGTGCCCATGACAGGGAAAGTAAGTCAGGATGCCCATGACAGGGGAAGTAAGTTGTGGTGCCCATAACAGGGGAAGTAAGTTGTGATGCCCATGACAGGGGAAGTAAGTTCTGGTGCCCATGACAGGGGAAGTAAGTCGTGATGCTAATGACAGGGAAAGTAAGTTGTGGTGCCCATGACAGGGGAAGTAAGTCGTGATGCCCATGACAGGGGAAGTAAGTTGTGGTGCCCATGACAGGGGAAGTAAGTTGTGGTGCCCATGACAGGGGAAGTAAGTTGTGGTGCCCATACACGGGAAGTGTTGTTGTACCCACACAGGGGAAATGTTGTGCCGCCCACACAGGAGAAGTGTTCTGCCCACACAGGGGAAGTAAGTCGTGATGTCCATGACAGGCGAAGTAAGTTGTGGTGCCCATGACAGGGGAAGTAAGTCGTGATGCCCATGACAGGGGAAGTAAGTTGTGGTGCCCATACACGGGAAGTGTTGTTGTACCCACACAGGAGAAGTGTTGTGCCCACACAGGGGAAGTAGGTCGTAGTCTCCAGGACAGGGGATGTAAATAAGCAACTGGAGAGGCAGAAATAGCATGTCAAGGCCGAAGATGCTGGCGGAGGGCTGTCAATGGCTCCTGCACTGAAATGAGTGATGGACATTGATGGTGATTTCCTTCATGCATTCATACACATCCTTCGTCTCTTCCCTCACTCATTTATACATCCATGTTTATGTAGGTCAAAGCTCCTTTGGTAGTGGTACCCCAGCACTCTAAGAGTGGAGCTGTGCTCTTGATCAACCTGGGAGACATAGCCGTGAAGAACACATTCAAGCGAGGCAGTTTGGCATCCGGCAAGTCATCAAACGCAGTCTGGGTGGCTGAGAATATGACTGTGACACTGACCAATCTTCGTTTGTCCAGGTTAGATATTGTGATATTGTGACGGTGTAACTTGATCTTCTTGATCTTGAGGACCCGTTCCTCAGTGTAGCTGCGGATCCCTACTTTGTCTCCAGTGGACCCTTTCTTGGGCCGAGGAGTTCAGTGTATGGTAAGTGCTCCTCTAGAGGCATCTCGGATATTGTAGCGTACAGCAAGGGAATCTGACCAACGCATTGGAGGTCTTCCCAGTGGTCTCTTCTTGCGTCTGTGTCACCAGACTGCTGTCGCTGTGCTCCATCGACCATCATTTTGTCGTCACAACAGGGGACCTGCCCATCTATGTTTTGCCTTGTCTGCATGGATTACCGCATCCTTCACCGGGGACAATTGTTGAGACCTTGCAAACGTTGGTTCCGGAGAGTGATTCCAACCAAGCGTCTCTCAAGGGATGCCAATTTGACTATGTATAGATGCTCAATTGTTGGCGGACCCAGAAAGATTTCTGCAGTATCTGTTTGGGCATTATAGGCTCGGCTCAGTTCACACTGGCTCTCACATTGAATCGGCTGCCATGACAATGAAGGCTAAGCAAGCCATACTGAACTTCCTGGCATCATAGCCACTTTGGACTCTGACTTGGTCCTTTGTCGTTCAGACATGAATTTTTTGGGGGTTTTGTTTTTGCGTTTGCCTTATTTCTCTTTTCCCCAAGGCAGTGTGCATTGCACTATGTTTTTATTTTGCACCTGTCAGCATCCGACTTCGACATGTATTTTATGAAATGGTCTGCTTCCTCCTGCATTTTTTTAGGGTTTGCTTCCCCAGGGTAATGGCTGTGATTGGGGAGCAAACCCAGCACCTTCGGATTGTGAACCGTTGTCTCCTAACCACTAGCCCATGCTGTCTCCATTTATCAGTTTGAAATACGTGTTCACTGCATTCAGCTCTCTGAACTTACCAGAGACAATTGGTTTCCCAGGGCCTAAATTGGATATTGGACAAAAACAATATGCTTGTAAGAGATGAGGGGCTTTAACCTACATCATGCCATGACATCATTGATAAAAATTTGACCTAATTAATTAACTTAATTTCTTGCTATGGTCGTCGACTTTAAAAATTTGTAACTTTTTTGTTTGTCAATAAATATGATTTTCTTGTGTGTAGAGACACAATTGAATAAAGAACTTGTGGGTATTATTGTTTTTGTTGTGTGTTTGTTAGTTTCTGAGATACATAAAGATGAAGTTGAAAATTTATGAAAATCTCATTAAAAAATTGACTCGACCACTAGGCCTAGTCGCTTCGATAGAAAACCATGGAAACCACAACAATGTATCGATACTGTGTTTACAATATCGACACAACTGTTGGTTTCCAATTTAAACGTAGTTCTTTCATCTAAACAAACAAAATAAACAGATCTACTTGATAAAGATCTTTTCCAACAACCTGCTTCACCTTTCACAAAAGGTCAGCTTGCTCCAAACGGCGTATACAAATTTAAAACTGTTCAAAAGCCATTTGTAATCTAACATACGATACTTTAACCGGCAAAATATAGTGTGTAGATGGATGACGTATTCAGCATTAAAAAAATAGGTGCTGGGCGTGTCTCCGTTAAAAAAAATATTTTTTTTTTAGAATTTCGTTTTTGTAGGTCGAGTTGGTCAAAATCATTTTGACCATAGTGTGCTAAAGGTTAACACGCACATTTAATGTTTCTATCTATGACAGGGGGGAACTGAGACGTTAGTCCAGTCAGGCACAACATACTGATCAGGACATCTCGTCAGGGTCATGCACAATACACTGGCCAAGACCACAATCTCTCTTCCATGTAGCGTTCCTTGGAAACTGTTTTCAAGGCAGCCTGGCTGACGAGATGTGAATCGATGTGATCTCGCAGTAGTGAGTGTCACGCAGATGAAGCTAAGCATAGCACAACCGCCTAGAGGACCACGGCCCACCTTCATCATCAGCATGCTCTGTATGTGGGGAAAGCTATTACAATCCACCACTTAACGTCTTTTTCAGGGCGTGCAAAATAGTAAACTTACTCATTATGAGCATTCAACAACAACAACAATGTATGACAGGATTTCCTGGAACTGTGGCTGCAATTAGAAAAACCCTTTGTTCTGTTTTGTAAGTTAACAAATATCTAGAGGTGATGATTGTTGGACAAAGGAAGGGGTCTTCTTAGGCTTAGTCAGCCTCTACATCTACAAGGGTAGTATGAGTGAGCAGGTCCTAACTCTTGTGTGAGTTGGTGGTAGTCAGTAGGTGCATTTCTCTGCTTAGCTGACTAGGCTTGAGCAGTGCTGCCTTTTATGGTTTTGTGTTGGTCCCAGTCAGTTCTATCTTGGGCACGGGTTGTCATGTGGAAGGCTAACTTGTTTGTCTGTGCAGCTCGAGCTGAAATTAAGAGAGTTACAAAGAATAGGGTCAAATAGAGAGATTCTCAGACAAGCTTAAGACTGATCAACCAGAGGCTAGGGTCAAATAGATAAACACTTTCATACAAGCTTAAGACTGATCAACCAGAGGCTAGGGTCAAATAGATAGACATTCTCAGACAAGCTTAAGACTGATCAACCAGAGGCTAGGGTCAAATAGACATTCTCAGACAAGCTTAGGATTGATCAACCAGAGGCTAGGATCAAATAGATAGACATTCTCAGACAAGCTTAGGACTGATCAACCAGAGGCTAGGGTCAAATGGAGTGACATTCTCAGACAAGCTTAGGACTGATCAATCAGAGGCTAGGGTCAAATGGATAGACATTCTCAGACAAGCTTAAGACTGATCAACCAGAGGATAGGGTCAAATAGATAGACATTCTCAGACAAGCTTAAGACTGATCAACCAGAGGCTAGGGTCAAATAGATAGACATTCTCGGACAAGCTTAGGACTGATCAATCAGAGGCTAGTGTCAAATGGAGTGACATTCTCAGACAAGCTTAGGACTGATCAACCAGAGGCTAGGATCAAATAGATAGACATTCTCAGACAAGCTTAGGACTGATCAACCAGAGGCTAGGGTCAAAGGAAGGGACATTCTCAGACAAGCTTAGGACTGATCAACCAGAGGCTAGGGTCAAATGGAGTGACATTCTCAGACAAGCTTAGGACTGATCAACCAGAGGCTAGGGTCAAATGGAGTGACATTCTCAGACAAGCTTAGGACTGATCAACCAGAGGATAGGGTCAAATGGAATGACATTCTCAGACAAGCATTAGGACTGATCAACCAGAGGATAGGGTCAAATGGAGTGACATTCTCAGACAAGCTTAGGACTGATCAACCAGAGGATAGGGTCAAATGGAATGACATTCTCAGACAAGCATTAGGACTGATCAACCAGAGGATAGGGTCAAATGGAGATAAATTCTCAGACAAGCTTAGGACTGATCAACCAGAGGATAGGGCCAAATGGAATGACATTCTCAGACAAGCTTAGGACTGATCAACCAGAGGATAGGGTCAAATGGAGTGACATTCTCAGACAAGCTTAGGACTGATCAACCAGAGGATAGGGTCAAATGGAGTGACATTCTCAGACAAGCTTAGGACTGATCAACCAGAGGATAGGGTCAAATGGAAGGACATTCTCAGACAAGCTTAAGACTGATCAACCAGAGGCTAGGGTCAAATGGAGATAAATTCTCAGACAAGCTTAGGACTGATCAATCAGAGGATTGGGTCAAATGGAATGACATTCTCAGACAAGCTTAAGACTGATCAACCAGAGGCTAGGGTCAAGTGGAGATAAATTCTTAGACAAGCTTAGGACTGATCAACCAGAGGATAGGGTCAAATGGAGTGACATTCTCAGACAAGCTTAAGACTGATCAACCAGAGGCTAGGGTCAAATGGAGATAAATTCTTAGACAAGCTTAGGACTGATCAACCAGAGGATAGGGTCAAATGGAATGACATTCTCAGACAAGCTGAAGACTGATCAACCAGAGGCTAGGGTCAAATGGAGATAAATTCTCAGACAAGCATTAGGACTGATCAACCAGAGGCTAGGGTCAAATGGAGTGACATTCTCAGACAAGCTTAGGACTGATCAACCAGAGGCTAGGGTCAAATGGAGATAAATTCTCAGACAAGCTTAGGACTGATCAACCAGAGGCTAGGGTCAAATGGAGATAAATTCTTAGACAACTTTAGGACAAACACACAATCTACCCTCACCCTTCTCTTTTCTCTCCCTAATATCCTAAATTTGGTTCCAATGTAAATTCTGTTTATCTAACGAAATGTTTCATGTTTCATTTCTGCTGCAGAGGTATTTTCAAGGACGAGGAAGGGAATCTAATATCAGATGTCACAATCTTGGAGCCTATGACATTTACAATTGACCTCTGCAGGAACTTGTCCACCTCATATTTTCACGGAATCCCAGACGTGGAGGTCCGAGGTTTGCTTGAAAAAATAGAGGTGCGTGACATTCACAATACATCACATTTATGTATGTAATATGATTTGTGTTTAGTGTATAGGTTTATTTGTCTTAAGGTGCTGGGGCTCTTGTTGGCACCCACTTCAATTGTCATCAACACCAAAGTAAGGAAGACATCCAGGTTACTACTACTACATGGGGACAAAGGTATGTCGAAAGACAACAGCGATGTTTAAAGGTTAAAGAAGGATGTGAGTTAACGAAAGATCTTCCAAGACCAGGTCAGGCGCATATTGTTGCGTCAGAAGATGTCATCGCCAAAATTGATGCAGCAATGCGGGTGGACCATTGCCGGAGCTTTGGGCTGTTCGCCATACTTTTGTCACCATACACTGCCTGCATTCTGTGATGAATGTCAACTGGTCGATATCTTTCAGCTGCTAGAAACCGAATAACCGCTTGCTGATAAACTCTGTTGGACGGATTCCGTACCACACCATCCATGTTTTCAACGGTCTGCCGAGGAAACTATGATTCGGAGGATAATGAAATTTTGCAAATTTGACAGTTGGTATGTGCTGTTTACATCAGAAGTGACGTCATCATGCGCATGGTACGTATGTTCACTTAGTGTGTAGTTAGGTCCGGTTTCATTTGAACACGCCTCATACATCGGCTCCCCATCCATTCATGGTCATGGTAGTTATTTTCCCGCATTGCATTGCCACAAATGTTGTGGGCTACAGAATAAAACTTGTGGGCCACATGTTTGAGACCCTACGGTAACATCAACACATATTATGCTTTCCCCCAGATCAAACTGAGCCAGGAGGATGTGAGGTTGTTGATGCTGATTGGCTCGGAGAATATCGAAGAGAGGAACCCCGACAGCCCTCAGCCAGTCAAAAAGATAGATAAACAAGTTGTTGAGGAGAAACGGCCCCACACTGATTCAACCTGTAAGTTTTATTGTCAACATTATCATCATCATCATCAATGTGACAACCAATAGCGGAAACATAGAAGTGCTTAACTAATCTATTCGAATTCATGGAGGGGGCTATCAAAATGATGGATTCAGACGAACCAGTTGATGTTATTTTTATAGATTTTGTAAAGACCTTTGATAGGGTGCATCTTGAAAGATTGTTTATGAAATTAAAATCACATGGAATAGGTGGTGAAGTTGCCAAATGGATAGAAAATTGGTTAGCGGGAAGAAGGCAGAGAGTGGGCATAAATAAGGAGTACTCTGAGTGGTGTGGGGTAAAACGTGGAGTGCCACATGGCTTGGTTTTGGGACCAATTTTTGTTCTTGATATATATAAATGATTTGAACAGTGATATCAGATACATGATTTCAAATTTTGTGGATTACACAAAATTATGCAGAAGTGTCTTATCTAAAGCATAGGTGGACATGTTGAGGTTAAATTTTAGATAAAATTTAAGAATGGTCTGTGAGCTGGCAAATTGAGTTTAATGTAGATACGTGTACGGTCATCCACATGGGTAGATTCAATCTGGAACTTAATTACACTGCTATGGGACAAACCTTGACTTAGTATACTCAAGTCTCTAACAACTTTATTCCCCGACAGCAGTGTAACTACTATGCGACAAACCTTGACTTAGTATACTCAAGTCTCTAACAACTTCACCCCCCGACAGTAGTGTAACTACTATGGGACAAACCTTGACTTAGTATACTCAAGTCTCTAACAACTTCACCCCCCGACAGTAGTGTAACTACTATGGGACAAACCTTGACTTAGTATACTCAAGTCTCTAACAACTTCACCCCTCGACAGTAGTGTAACTACTATGGGACAAACGTTTACATGTTGTAGGTAGATGTAATCATCTCTAGTGTATCATCTGTAAGACTGCTTTATTTTCAATATATTCTTCTGCCACACTTCTTTGACAACATCAGTCAATCCTTTTTTTTCATCCTCTAGCTCTGTAGTCCTGCTGCATGGTGTTATAGGCTTGTGTTTATTGGGGAACAAGTAAAATGGCCATGCCTGAATGGCTGTGGTCTCGAC
The DNA here is from genome assembly GCA_036924085.1 of Ariolimax columbianus. NCBI lineage: Eukaryota > Metazoa > Mollusca > Gastropoda > Stylommatophora > Arionidae > Ariolimax > Ariolimax columbianus. The sequence goes on along the minus strand of JAVGWX010000025.1, from coordinate 22,254,152 downwards.
TTGCTCCGGTGTTTGAGTCAATGTCTGATGTTTGATGGTTCCTGTTCGGATTATAATTCACAACTCCTTCACCAGGTGGTATCAAGAACTTTATTCTGTGGAATGTGCCTTCAATCGGTTATCCTGTTTGTTTCGCAGCATTTCATGCCTGGTTTAAATCGTGGGAAACCAGACCAATATGGTGTTCAATACTCCATTTAACTTCACCCCAGAATTCAGTCCACTAAGGGATCTTCCTGCTCTGACTGAAGCCACGTTCCTCCCGCCCCCTCCACCACAGGTTACAAGATGCCTCTCCAAACTTTGTATCCTCAGCACAGCAAGTGTCACGCTGATTGAAGGTAGTCACAATCCAGAGGTCTCGGGGACAAAACACGAAAAACAGGGAGTCAGACATGGACAGATACAGAAAGCCAGAACAGACATTGGTCTAACACGTACTCCACGTGGCCCTCATCCCGAGGCAGTGGAGTATTTGATTCCACCTAGGGAGTCTGTAATGGTTTCGGTCGACACTACGATGAACAAACTTCAGCATTTGGACATGGTAGTGGTTGTTCGACGCAACAGACCTTTGACATCTAAGCGAACATTATTATTATTTATTTGTTTTTAATAACATTTGTTTTAGTGAGTGCCATTGCTGAAGACGCAGTCGAAGAATTCGAGAAACCCACTGAGGTGTACTCAACTCTCAAAGTGGACTTTGAACTACATGCAATCAACGTTGAGCTTTACAGTGGTCTAGTACGTCATGTTTTGTTGTTGACCTTGTACGAGTGTGTCACATTACATTGTCTTCACCTACAGAAATGTGGGGATTATGTTTTGTAGGAAGGGGCATTTGTGTGCATAGACATAAATGAGTAAAGAACTTGTTGGTGTTTTTGTTTTTGTTTTGTGTGTGTTAGTTTCTGAGATACAAGTTCATTTATGATAATGTAAGCTATGAAATGAAGGCATGTCATTAACAAATTAAGTGCACAGAAGCTTATGAAATGAAGGCATGTCATTAACAAATTAAGTGCACAGAAGCTTATGAAATGAAGGCATGTCATTAACAAATTAAGTGCACAGAAGCTTATGAAATGAAGGCATGTCATTAACAAATTAAGTGCACAGAAGCTTATGAAATGAAGGCATGTCATTAACAAATTAAGTGCACAGAAGCTTATGAAATGAAGGCATGTCATTAACAAATTAAGTGCACAGAAGCTTATGAAATGAAGGCATGTCATTAACAAATTAAGTGCACAGAAGCTTATGAAATGAAGGCATGTCATTAACAAATTAAGTGCACAGAAGCTTATGAAATGAAGGCATGTCATTAACAAATTAAGTGCACAGAAGCTTATGAAATGAAGGCATGTCATTAACAAATTAAGTGCACAGAAGCTTATGAAATGAAGGCATGTCATTAACAAATTAAGTGCACAGAAGCTTATGAAATGAAGGCATGTCATTAACAAATTAAGTGCACAGAAGCTTATGAAATGAAGGCATGTCATTAACAAATTAAGTGCACAGAAGCTTATGAAATGAAGGCATGTCATTAACAAATTAAGTGCACAGAAGCTTATGAAATGAAGGCATGTCATTAACAAATTAAGTGCACAGAAGCTTATGAAATGAAGGCATGTCATTAACAAATTAAGTGCACAGAAGCTTATGAAATGAAGGCATGTCATTAACAAATTAAGTGCACAGAAGCTTATGAAATGAAGGCATGTCATTAACAAATTAAGTGCACAGAAGCTTATGAAATGAAGGCATGTCATTAACAAATTAAGTGCACAGAAGCTTATGAAATGAAGGCATGTCATTAACAAATTAAGTGCACAGAAGCTTATGAAATGAAGGCATGTCATTAACAAATTAAGTGCACAGAAGCTTACCAATAACGATGTAGGATAACGATGATCAAGATAATTGTTGGTGAGATCTTTGACCTTGTATTGATGAGACAAACAAATTTTAGGCTGGTACCGAGTAACAGCTGCCCTCATAAAATTTGTTTAAATGTTCGTTAGTCTGAGAGTTTTTTTGTGTGATTTAACTCAACTTAACGTCTTTATACTGATTTAGAAGACCCTACAGAGTCTGTATACAACCAGTTTCATTTACATCACCTTGCTCTAAAAGCTATGCGCATCCAATTTATTCTTAAATGCATTAATTCTCCATGCCTCCACTACCTCCTGTGGCAATGAATTCCAAGCATTCACCACTCTCTGACTAACAAAATATTTCCTAATATCTTCTTCTTCTTCTTCTTACGCTGTCAGATGTCGACCTTTATTTTTTCAAAAAAAGCAGCGGTCATCCTGAGGCTGTCGACACTGCCGTAGAGCTTGTCTAGTGTTGCCACTGGTGAGGGCCACATCTGCTCTCTCTGATCCTCGTATGTCGGGCAGTTTTGCAGCAAATGTTCAGCGGTCATTTTCCCGGTACCACACGTGCATTCGTCGGTGCCACCTATCTTCAATTTGTTGAATAGGTGGTACCTCAGTCTATTGTGGCCAGTGCGAAGTCGGAAAACCACGACCTGCTCTCTTCTGTTCAACTGGTAATAGGCATCGTTTTTTGTGTAGCCAGTATGTTCTGTTTCCCATTTGGTCATGTATCTAGCTCTAATAAGCTGTTTGGACTCTTCGTATGTCACACTGGTATCTGGTTGTGGTAGTCTTACACCTTCTTTTGCCAGTCTGTCTGCCTCCTCATTGCCTTGGATGTTGCAGTGGGATGGAACCCACTGTACCACTACCCTTTTTGGTGCGGACTGCTGGCATAGTTGACAGAGTACTGCTCTTAAATCATTATTCCTAATATCTAATCTGGACCTCTTTTTAGTCAACTTGTAGCTATGTCCTCTTAATATTGTGGGTGGCAATATTTTAAAAAATCTTGTTATAGTCTATTTATCCATTCCTCTGATCATCTTATAAACCTGTATTAAATCACCTCGAATTCTTCTCTCTTCTAGACACTTAGGCCGGTTTTTCTGAGTCTTTCCTCATAACTGTAATTCTGGAATCCCACTATCAGCTTTGTTGCTCTTTTTTGTATTCTTTCCAGAATGTTTATATCTCCTCTATGATAAGGACTCCACACCTGTACACAGTAGTCCAATCTAGGTCTAACTAATGCTTTATACAGTTTGACTATCACTTCCTTGCTCCTATGTTTAATATTTCTTTTTATCTTACCTAACATTGCATTTGCCTTTTTCACTGCTACCTAAACTTGCTCATTCACCTTACCTGTATGATCTATTATAACCCCTAGGTTGATGTTGGTCAGTGCAGAGAATCCACCTTCACAGATATAAGGGTGTCCAATTATTGTTTTTTTTTTTTTTTTTACAACTGGGTAAACTGTGTCTGCATTTTACTAGTCACCAGTTTCTGGCTTTATTAATTCTAATAAGTTTATTAAAAATAGAAGTGAACAGTATTAGAAAGATAGAAAAGGGAAAGGACCTAGGGGTTATAATAGATCCATACAGGTAAGGTGTGAGCAAGCCCAGGTAGCAGTGAAAAAGGCAAATGCAATGTTAGGTATGATAATAAGAAATATTAAACATAGGAGCAAGGAAGTGATAGTCAAACTGTATAAAGCATTAGTTAGACCTAGATTGGACTACTGTGTACAGGTGTGGAGTCCTTATCGTAGAGGGGATATAAACATGCTGGAAAGGATACAAAGAAGAGCGACAAACCTGATAGTGGGATTCCAGAATTATAGTTATGAGGAAAGACTAGAAACGAGAACAATTCGAAATGATTTAGTACAAGTTTATAAGATAAACAGAAAGGATATATTGGTTGATAAGAAAACTATTCTAGAGCATTGTCGTGTATTTGCACCGGTTGAACACCAGGGTATTTTAATCTAAAAATAGACAATGCCGTCATTGTAGATGTAAAACAAGTAAGATGGCCGATTTAGTTTGAAAGAGAATTTGGAAACGATTTATTCTTTTCTTCTGGAAGACTGGACGATTATCCCATTATTAAGGGTGATGAAGTTAAGTTGTTGCGACATATTTTTCTGAGGTAGATCTGTTTAATTTTTTTAACCTTTAGAGCCCTGAATTATAAAAGTACGGAAGTTCCCACAGCCACTGAATTATTTTTCAGCACGTCACGTTTTTCTAGGTTGTTCACTTTGAAAATCTGAATTTTTTGTTTGTTTGTTGTTGTATAAATATGATTTGTTTATGTGTAGAGACATAAATGAATAAAGAACGTGTTGATGTTATTTTTGTTGTTGTGTGTGTGTTAGTTTATGAGATACAAGAAGCTGAATGTGAAAATTTTAAAAAAGTGGCAACATTTCGATTTTGCCCATTTCGTGGGGAATCGGGACCGTTGGAATGTGAAAATCTTCACAGAACGGCGATAGTTTTTCTTACAAGATTGTCAAATCTGCTATTTTCCCTTACAAATGTAGTTAATACTGCTAAATAAATAAATTAAACAGATCGAGCTCCAAAAAATATGTAGCAACAACTTACCTTTTATCACCCGCAATAATCCGCAAGTCGTCCCGAAACAGAAAACATCGTTTCAAAATCGTTTTTCAAACTATTCGGCCATTTTGGTTGTTTACATCTGCAATGACGGCATACCTATATTTAGATTCAAAATGTGTTAACAACCGGTGTTAACCTTACGCACTCCACATTATTTTTGAAAAAAATTTGACCTAATTAATTTTCTTAATTAGTCGCTGTGGTAGTCGTCTTTCAAAATTTGTAACTTTTATGTTTGTTTGTCAATAAATATGATTTTCTGGTGTGTAGATACACAATAGCATAACGAACATGTGGGTGTTATTGTTTTTGTTGTATGTTTGTTAGTTTTTGAGATTTAAAAAGATGAAGTTGAAAATTTATGAAAATCTCGGGAAAAATTTGGACTCGACCACTAGGCCTAGTCGCTTCGATAGAAAACCATGGAAACCACAACAACGTATCGATACTGTGTTTACAATATCGCCACAACTGTTAGTTTCCAATTCAAACGTAGTTCTTTCATTTAAACAAACAAAATAAACAGATCTACTTGATAAAGATCTTTCTCAACAACCTACTTCCCCTTTCGCAAAAAGTCGGCTTGCTCCAAACGGCGTATACAAAATTAAAACTGTTCAAAAGCCATTTGTAATCGAACACACGATACTTTAACCGGCAAAATATCGTGTATATATGGAGGGCGTAGTCAGCAGTAAAAAATGGCTGTCAGGAGTGACTCCGTTAAAAAAAAAACAATTTTTTTCCGCACACCGTTTTTGCAGGCCGAGCTGGTTAGAAGGGATTGGACAAGGGCGTGCTTAAGGTTAACACACAGTAATGCTCTAGAATAATTTGTTGATGACTATCCGCAAATTTTCTTATCGCGTGTTCATTTAGGGGGACTTGGAGTAGTTTTAATTGTCCGCACATGAGGACATTAGTGCCTTAAAGGTTAAATACGTTTGTAAAGGAAAATAACATATATGACGATCTTGTAAGAAACACTATCAGTGTTCTGTGACGATTTTCAAATTCCGAAGGTCCAGATTGCCTGCGAAATTGGTAAATCTAAATGTTGTTGCTGTTTTTCATTTTTACCTTTATCTTGAATCTCAGAAACTAACAAACACACAACAAAAACAATAACACCAACACGTTCTTTATTCATTTATGTCTCTACACAAACAAATCAAATTTATACAACATTAAACAAAAAGATACAGGCTCTCAAAGTCAACAACCTAGAAAAAACATGACGTGTGGAAAAATAATCAAGTTGCGGGAGAAACTGCATCCTTGTTAAAGTTCAGAATGGTAAAAGTTAAAGACAAGTCCTTCTTCTTCTTCTGCGTTTATTCTCAATCTCACGCTACCAAGTCCTGAACAGGGCTTTGCAAGTAACATGATGTAGTCCAGAGAACGGAATGCATTGTGTCACTAGTTTACAGCTTGACTGCGATATTTGCACCTTCTGGTCTGACACATCCATCTTCAGTAGGAAAGAAAGGTCCAGATTAGATACCAGGAAATACTTTTTTTAGTCAGAAAATGGTGAATGCATTGCCACAGGAAATAACGGAGCCGCAGTCAATTAATACATTCAAAGATAGGTTGCATGCGTATAGTTATTTTTAGATCAAGTGAATGTAAAAGAAATTGGTTGTATACAGACTCTGCAGAGTCTTCTAAACCAGTATAAAAAAGTTCAGTTAAAATGCATTTAGAAATTGTGTCCTTAATATTTGATTTAATAACACTTTAAATATCTGTTGTAGGGGACAACTGAAAGACCGCCAGATAAGCTGCTCACATACCTGACCCTCAAGATGCTCGGTGTTAACTTAGACATGCGCTCTGATACCTCAATGGGTGCCAGCGTGTACCTTCACGACATCAACATGGATGACTGTCGAGTTGACAAGTCGGGAGGTATCACAGCGTAAGAAAACATTCCTTTAAACGATTTGTAGTTTTCCTTGCCTTCATCCGATTGATACAAATAAATAACCATTTACAGTAAGTGAGAATGTGCGTGTCTGTAAGATAATGCATGGCCACATCTCCTGCCCCAGGTTCACCAAGCTTGGCAAAGGTATCCTCTTTGATCATTGTAATAATTAGTCCACATCTTCTGTCTTTCTTGATTTCCTTCCTTTTATGCTGTTCCTTCCTTCCTTCCTTCCTTCCTTCCTTCCTTCCTTCCTTCCTTCCTTCCTTCCTGCCTGCCTTCCTTCCTTCCTTCCTCCCTTCCTCCCTTCCTCTCTGCCTGCCTTACTTCCTTCTCTACGCCCACCCCTCTCTCTTTTCTTTCTTTCTTTTGTCTTCTCATTCTTTTTTTTATTCTACTCCTCCACCTTCCACTCTTCGTCCTCCACCATTTAAAAAATTTGCATCTACACTTGAGGTAAAAAAATCTGGATACATGTTGCTGGGGTGGAGAGTTCTTCAAGGCTTCCAAACAGCTTTCTGTGAAGATTTGTATCCGTGGGCTCATCATGGGACCAGATCTAGCATGACCAAAAACCCTGAACACAGAAGAAGAAGAGGACATTGGCAATGGATAGAGGAGACATTTTGAACTTGATCTTTTGGAGGAAGACAATGCAGTTGACGAACCAGCAATGCACAGAATGCAGGATTTTTGATATCATACGTGGGTGCAGCATAGAGGGGTGTCTGGGAGGATGGAGCAACAACTGTCAGCACATTTGTTTTGTCGATACTGTAACAGTTCCCACCGGAGCAAGAGAGTTTAGGACAGGGGGGATGTGCTTGATGATAACAAAGGTACCTGAACATGTTAAAGCTTAAAAGGTACCTGAATACGTGTCAAGGTCACTCACCGTCTCAACAAAGAAAAACAGAGTTGGGGCAAAGAATGTGGACAGGTTGGAGCTGACCACTGGCGTTCCGATTTGGGTAGGTGGAGAATGAGATGGTAGCGTAGCTTTCTGCTATAGATGAGTGACAGGTGTGCAAATTATTTCGTTCCAATGGCGACTGAAAAGAGCCATCCCCCTAGATCCATTTGTCAGCTTTGATACTGCTTTAGTGTATATAATATGAGACAAAGTTTAGCTCAAGAGGCTGGATGGTGAGGAGATGAGAGCGAGAGAGAGAGAGAGACTGAATTTAGATAGTATATTTAACTCACCGACTTAGATAGAGGAGCGATTGATAGACTGTTGCACGAATGTTAGTGATAGAACAGGATCACTCAAGTAGGTGTGTGAGTTTTGTATTAATAAATAATCTGAACATGTTGTAAGCAGGGCACATTGTGAACGAGGTATGTCCAGATCGTCCGCCTGAGGGGATTTGAGTGAGGAAGTTTTTGATAAGTTGTATTGAGGGAGCAGATCTGAGAGGTGTGTGTGGCAATGGGTAATTATAGTTGGGAATTCCATCAAGAGTTAATGCTTAAAATTTCCGCTTTAGTTAATATTTATATTAACATATATAAATCATATAGGAATATTTAGTTAAGATGATATGTATTGTATTGTGTTTGTAATTTCACTACTCATTTTCCTGGTATGAGTATTATATAATAAATATGCCATCTGCTGTGTGCTATATTATTTGCTGTGTGTGGTCATGATGATGTGGATGAGTGTGATAATGTTCTAAGTTAGAATAACCCTAGGGTAAACTGTGTGATCTGCCACAATACTTATTGGGGGTAGTAAAGCATAGCTGATACTGTTTGTGCCAGGGATGTTAGTGCCAGGGATGGTGAACAACAGTATTTTCTCTTTTTGCTGTAAAGGATTATTCGTCGAACAGCATTTAAAACCTTGTCCAGAGCAGCCTTGAAGGCTCGGGAAACCGAAGAGAAGGACCACATGGTCATTAACCTGACGTTTGAGCAGAACAGCACCCAAGACAAGATTAGTAAGTTCTTTCTAACTTCCTGGTCGAAATGTCTTATATATGTTCTTGACTGTGTGAGGAATCTTCTGTTATATATGTTCTTGTCTGTGGGAGGAATCTGTTGTATATGTTCTTGTCTGAGGGTGGAAACTGTTATATATGTTCTTGTCTGTATGAAGAATCTGTTGTATATGTTCTTGTCTGAGTGTGGAATCTGTTATACATGTTCTTGTCTGAGAGTGGAATCTGTTATATATGTTCTTGACTGAGAGTCGATTCACAAAACACTTGATATTACATACAGATAACCTGTTAGGACAACATGCTACATATAATCTAGCACATGCGAGATATAATGTCCTATGTACTCATACTATACAGAATGTCCCTATATTCTCATGCTGTACTGAATGTCATATTCTAAAACAAACATACAGAATGTCCCCCCTCGCAACCTAAACTACACACACTGTTCCACTGAGTCACTGCACATTGCTGATTGTGACTCCCCTATCATTCCAGTCAACATTCACATATGTTCTCTGCACCTATGTGTGTGCGTGGAGTTCCTGATGAAGGTGGCAGAGTTCTTCACCAAAGCCTTGCCAGAAAAGAAAGTCTCAGAAGATGCCCACAACGTCCATCACATAAAACCTATCCAGGAATCCAAGGACAAAGGTCAGTGTCACACCCCTATCTTTTCCCCCTTAAGATTTTATATTTTAAAAAAACAGCTGTAATGGTTATTCATTATCTGTAAAATAGTTGTGAAAATTTGTATTTTCGTATATATGTCTGAGGATGGCATTACTCGTGAATGGAACAACAAATTGAGCTGAAATTTGTACCGTCGCAGATTCCTAGAATAATGCAATTTATTTCAAATTGTTACGTCATTCCCTTCATAAGTTATGGGCATATGATTATCTCACAAACAGAATGACATATTGAACTGAAAATTTTGGAAACAAGAACAGCCAGACTGAAAAAGAAAGAAGAGACATAACCCTGAGGTACATAACGAAAAACTACAGAAGCATGGACTGGACCCATGCAATACACCGACGGTTCTGTAACAAACACAACACAGAACAGAGGGGCAGGGGTATTCCTGAGCCTACCAAATGGTAGAAAAATAACACTGTCAGTGGCAACTGGAAAATACTCAAGAAATTTCAGAGCGGAGGCAGAGGCACTGAGGGCTGCAGTAGCAGCAATGCTGACAGGCAAAAGAAATGAAAGCCAGATAGTCCTCTTCACAGATGCCCTGGCCGTAGTCACAGCACTTAAAAGCCAGAAAAATACTGAACTTAATGATTTTAAGAGCAGTACTATGTCAACTATGCCAGCAGTCCGCACCAAAAAGAGTAGTGGTACAGTGGGTTCCATCCCATTGTAACATCCAAGGCAACGAGGAGGCAGACAGACTGGCAAAAGAAGGTGCAAAACTACCACAACCAGATTCTAGTGTGACCTGCGAAGAGTCAAAAAGGCTCATTAGAGCCAGATACATGGCCAAATGGGAAACAGAACATACTGGCTACATAAAAAATGATGCCTATTACCAATTGAACAGAAGAAAGCAGATCGTGGTCTTCAGACTCCGCACAGGCCACAACAGACTGAGGTACCACCTATTCAATAAACTGAAGATAGGTGGCACTGATGAATGCAGTTGTGGTACCGGAAAAATGACCGCTGAACATCTGCTGCAAAACTGCCCGAAATACGAGGACCAGAGAAAGCACATGTGGCCATCACCAGTGGCAACACGAGACAAGCTCTATGGCAGTGTCGACAGCCTCAGGATGACCGCTGATTTTTTCGAAAAAATACATGTTGACGTTTGACAGCGTACGAAGAAGAAAAAGAAGAAGAACTGAAATTTGTACTGAAAATTTTGTGGCCGATTTCTAGATTAATACAAATTTTCTGTTTGCACTCTTGTAAAAATTGTATTTATAAAATTGCTGTTTCTTAACCTTTACCACTCTACATACAAAATTGACACAATTTTCCCTGCAGCTCCATAATTTTTCAGCACGTCATGTTTTAACAATGATTGGGAGTGACTTGTAGACTTTGAGAGACTATAACCTTTTTATTTGACAGTCTATTGATATGATTTGTTTGTGAATAGAGAAATAAATGATTAAAGAATTTGATGGTGTTATTGTTTTTTTTGTATGTGCTCATTTCTGAGATAAAAGAAGATGGTGAACATTTTGAAAAACCATTCAAACATAATCACCCGCCTTCAGAGTCCCTTGGTTAAAAAAAAATAAAAATAATTAAAAACGGATTACCGATGTTTACCGTAATGGCCATATCTGTCACATTCAACTGTAGACGTAATTATTGTGTCTACATGAACAATTTAAACAGATCTACCTCAGTAAAATCTGTTTGCAGAAACATTTCTCAACAATGGGTAAATCTTCAAATCCAAGCGAAGAACAGAAGAAATCGTAAACAAATGCCTAAATCTAATTTCAAATTCGCCATTGTTGGTATCTAACTGTACATTACGGAAGTCGGAACCCACTATAATTTAAAGAGCAGTATTGTTTAGACTATTTATATGTAGCCGTACGTTTTTAAATTTGGTTAGAACGACTGTGGTTATGAAATTGCATACGTGCGATCAGCGCTATACGATTTTCTCGGTGTCTCCCGCTTTGGGGGCGAAACACGGGCTGTAAGGGTTAACCGTCTGTGCTGCTCTTGACTTTCTCTGGTCAGTCAGTTGTCCATCTGTCTCCCTCATTGATGTTCTCATTTGATCGTCCTACACAGCCCCAGCAGCCACGGCTCCCACAACAAAGCCTCCAATGGTTGGGAGCATCGACCTGAATTTGAAGCTGGAGAAGCCGGAGATTTATCTCATAGAAAACCAGATGAACCTCAATACAGACAGTCTCATTGTGAATGTGAGTAGGTCAACATGTCTCATTGTGAATGTGAGTAGGTCAACATGTCTGTCTCATTGTGGATGTGAGTAGGTCAACATGTCTCATTGTGGATGTGAGTAGGTCAGCATGCCTCGTGGATGTGAGTAGGTCAACATGTCTCATTGTGGATGTGAGTAGGTCAATATGTCTCATTGTGGATGTGACAAGGTCAACCTGTCTCATTGTGGATGGGAGTAGGTCAACATGTCTCATTGTGGATGTGAGTAGGTCAACATGTCTCATTGTGGATGTGAGTAGGTCAACCTGTCTCATTGTGGATGGGAGTAACATGTCTCATTGTGGATGGGAGTAGGTCAACATGTCTCATTGTGGATGTGAGTAGGTCAACATGTCTCATTGTGGATGGGAGTAGGTCAACATGTCTCATTGTGGATGGGAGTAGGTCAACATGTCTCATTGTGGATGTGAGTAGGTCAACATGTCTCATTGTGGATGGGAGTAGGTCAACATGTCTCATTGTGGATGGGAGTAGGTCAACATGTCTCATTGTGGATGTGAGTAGGTCAACATGTCTCATTGTGGATGGGAGTAGGTCAACATGTCTCATTGTGGATGGGAGTAGGTCAATATGTCTCATTGTGGATGTGAGTAGGTCAACATGTCTCATTGTGGATGTGAGTGGTCAATATGTCTCATTTGCGGTTGCGGCCCTGAGATGAAAGTAGTGTATCAACTCAGAAGAGGTCTATTTTGAAGGGGATTAAGTTTTGAAGTAAATCAGTTAGTTCCCCCTTCCCGTAAGGAGCTTAAGGTTGGATGCTTTTTTTATCAGCCCTCATATGCTTAACTTAATATTTTATCTTCAATATTTTCATATTGTATCAATCTCAGTGCTCACATGTGGTTGTGGAAAAAGACAGACACTTTAAAATACATTTGAAAATAAATGTCTGGTATCAAGACGCTGAGCAGCACATAAGCTGCAGCGGTCAGGGACCCATAGCTGATTAATAATGTCACGGCCAGCGAACCAGAGCTGCCAAGACCCTTTTATAGCTCCATGTGGTTTCCTGGATAACAGACTGCAACAGAGCAGGCTGGCTAAGGAGAAGGGATCAAAGAGGGAAGGCTAAATCGGTACTAAATAAATGCCTGCTGAAGTCGGATGTGTCAAACTGAAAGGTGCAAATATCACAGTCAAAATGTAAACTACGACACCATGCATTCCGTTCTCTGGACTAAATTCTGCTACTTAAGCCCTTTTCATGAGCGGGAGATTGAGAACGAACGAAGTCAAGTCGTCAAAATAAATGTCTCAGATATCTATTGAGCATTAGCTGGAAAGAATTCATGACCAATGAGCAATTACGATTACAGTCCGATCAAAATTGTTTCTAAGGTCATCAGGAAGAAACGTTGGTCGTGCACTGTGCATGTGCTTCTGATGAACAATAATAGACTTGTGCTACGGGTGATTATATGGAAACCTAGGGACAAATGAAAACAGGGTAGATCCAGAGAGACTTTGCGCTGAACTATCGCCAGAGAGGGTGCAACCATGGGGCTAGGGAACGTGCAAGAACTACAGAGAGTGGGCGGCGGATCGATCAATTTGGAGAATTTTGAGTTCTGTTTTGTGCACCATCTTTCGTGCTGAAAGACCATGAGAGAGAGATAGAGATAAAATATTTGTGAAATATTTTCAAGTCAGTTTTTCATTGAAGTGTTTTTTGAACATTTTCTGTTGGTTGATTTGATTAAAAAATGCATTAATTTTTGTTCTCTCTACAAAATGAACAGATGGAGCTAGTCTTCCGTGTTCGGATGACTTCGGATGTGCTTAGTGTGAATGGAGGAATCCGTGGCCTGAGCTTTGTTTCCTGCATCTTTGGGATGGAGGACACCAGGCAAAGTGTGAGAATTGTAGTTTGTTCACGGTAGAAGTGGTTGGTGTCAAGATGGCAGTGGTGATGGTGGTTAGTGTCAAGATGGTAGTGGGGTTGGTGGTTGGTATCAAGATGGTAATGGTGGGGTGGTTTAGTGTCAAAATAGTAGGGAGGGTAGTTGTCAAGATGATAGTGGTGGTAGTTGTTGTCAAGATGGTAGTGGTGGTAGGTGTCAGAATGGTAGGGGTGGTGGTTGGTGTCAAGATAGTAGGGAGGGTGGTTGTTGTCTAGATGCTAGGGAGGGTAGTTGTTGTCTAGATGGTAGGGAGGGTAGTTGTTGTCTAGATGGTAGGGAGGGTAGTTGTTGTCTAGATGGTAGGGAGTGTAGTTGTCTAGATGGTAGGGAGGGTAGTTGTCAAAATTGTAAAAGGGTAGTTGTTGTCATGGTGGTAGTGGTTGTTGAGGTGGTAATGGGGGTAGTTGTCAAAATAGTAGGAATGGTAGTTGTTGACAAGATGGTAGTGGTAGTGGTTGTTGTCAACATGGTAAAAGTATTAATTGTTAAGAATATGTAAAGGTGATAGTTATTGGCAATTGTTAAGATGATGTAAAGGTATCAGTTGCTTTTATCAGAAGTATCACACGCAGACCACCCCAAAGGCCACATGAAGTCAAGTTAATGGACCAAGGGCAGTTTACAGCCAAGTTAATGGACCAAGCGCAGTGTATAGCCAAGTTAATGGACCAAGGGTGACATGTCAAGTTGATGGACCAAGCGCAGTGTATAGCCAAGTTAATGGACCAAGGGTGACATGTCAAGTTAATGGACCAAGCGCAGTGTATAGCCAAGTTAATGGACCAAGGGTGACATGTCAAGTTGATGGACCAAGGACCAAATGAAGTCAAATTAATGAACCAAGGGCCACATGAAGTCAAATTAATTGATAAAAGGCAACATGAAGTCAAGTTAATGAACCAAGAGTAGGTCACATGAAGTCAAATTAATTGATCGAAGGCCACATGAAGTCAAATTAATAGACCACTGGCCACACGTTGTCAAATTAATTGACCAAGAATCAAATGAAGTCAGATTAATGAACCAAAGATAATACTTGGTTAAGTTAATGGATCAAGGACTACATATAGTCAAGTTAATGGACCAAGGGTTGTCAATGGCCTATGCCCCAAAAGAAGCGATCAGATTGCTAGTTAATCGATTGCAGTATCAGCATGTAAGAGGTGATTATTGATCAATTTCATACATTCGCTCCTGTCTGTATCCAAAACCCTAATTATCTGCCTTCGAGGTGAGGATGTCGACTCATTCTTTGCATGACTAAGGCTGTAGATCCACACAACCTTCCAAAGGGTTGAGGTCTCGTTATGCAGTCATGCCATAGGCAGCCCTTCTGTTAGCAAGACAAACATGATGAACATCCGAATGCTTCTGCAAAAAGCCCAGATAAGATGGGCGACGAGAACCTGTTGTTTGCATGCTCGATAAATGCATCCCCAAGCTCATTAGGGGGGTAGAAAGGCTACAGAGACCCTTTGAAAGTGTCTCTGAAAAGCTTCAACATTGATGTCAACTCCTGAGAGTTGCTTGCACAGAATCGCTCTACCTGGCATGCTAGCATCACCAAAGGTGCTCAGAGGGCAGAGCGGACACCATAACGAAGGCTCAGAGAAAGTGTGCAGCCTGAAAGAGCAGAGCGCTCGATGAATTCACTGCCAACTTCTCACATGTGTAATCAAGAGCAACAGAGTATGCCATGCCTGGATTGATCTTTTTTTTTAAAACCGTAACAAAATCTGACGTCGCCATTTTTGCTTGCGATGAACGCCTAACACTAGCCCTTCTGTACCTCCTTCGAAAGTAAGGATTGAGAATCCGATACAGTGATATCACCACCGCTAGGGCACCCCACCCCCCCCTGTTAAGTAGGTCTCAGTTAAACAACCACAACAACAAAAGATCGTCTGCTTAGCCTAGAGGTAAAGCACTGACCTTTTCACAGCAGAAGTGAAAAGTGGTGTGCCACAGGGCTCGGTTTTGGGACCAATTTTGTTCTTGATATATATAAATGATTTGGACATAGATATGAGATCCATGATTGCAAAATTTACTGATGACACAAAACTATGCAGTAGTGTCTCATCTAAAGCGGAAGTGGATATATTGATGTCGGATTTAGATAAAATTCGAGAATGGTCTGTAAGCTGGCAAATGGATTTTAATGTAGATAAATGTACAGTCATCCACATGGGTAGATCCAATATGGAACATAATTACAGAATGGGAGAAAACAATATTAGAAAGATAGATAAGGAAAGGGACCTAGGGGTTATAATAGATCATACAGGAAAGGTGAGTGAGCAAGTTAAGGTAGCAGTGAAAAAGGCAAATACAATGTTAGGTATAATAAAAAGAAATATTAAACATAGGAGCAAGGAAGTGATCATCAAACTGTATAAAGCTTTAGTTAGACCTAGATTGGAGTACTGTGTACAGGTGTGGAGTCCTTATCATAGAGGGGACCTAAACATGCTAGAAAGAATACAAAAAAGAGCGACAAAGATGATAGTGGGATTCCAGAATTACAGTTATGAGGAACGACTCAGAAAAACCGGCCTACAGTGTCTCGAAGAGAGAAGAATTCGTGGTGACTTAATACAGGTTTATAAGATGATCAGAGGAATCGATAAATTAGACTATAACAAGTTTTTTAAAATACAGCCACCTACAATAACACGAGGGCATAGCTACAAGCTGACTAAAGAGAGGTCCAGGTTAGATATTAGGAAATATTTTTTTAGTCAGAGAGTGGTGTCTGCTTGGAATGCATTGCCAGGGGAGGTAGTGGAGGCAGGGACAGTTAATGCATTTAAGAATAAACTGGATGCGCATAGCTTTTAGAGCAAGGTGATGTAAATGTAACTGGTTGTATACAGACTCTGCAGGGTCTTCTAAACCAGTATAAAGACGTTAAGTTAAGTTAAGGTAATGAGCTCAACTCCCATTATGAGCATGCTCTAGGTGACACAGGTCTAAATGGGTCCTGGTCTTCTATTAGTGAAGGAAACTCTCATACACGCACACAGCACACACAGGCCTCGTACAATGAAGTCTTACTTCTTTGATTCCCCACAGCCATTACCTTTTACAACAGTGTTACCTCTCTCTCACACCAGGTGTTGGCGCCAGTGGACATCTCCATCATCGGGAATGCACCTGAGGGCAAGGACCACCACATGGATGTCAGCGTGACTGACTTCATCATCACCATTTCCCCGTCTACCATCCGCCTCCTGGCTGCTGTTGCTGCTGGCCTGTCCGCTGCTCCTGTAAGTCTGCTCGTATGCTTCGTATGGATTGCTTATTGATATGAATGATTGAGCTTTGTAAACTGTCATACGACTTTTTCCCATTGCTGGGATAGTCTTGGGATTTTTAGGCTAAGAACTACAAGCTGCTTCGCCACTGCTGTCGCCATATCATGTGATGCCCATGTTTATTTCATCTCAACAGAAAATTAACATATGTCATACCGCTGATTTGAACCCCTGCCCACCTTGTCGGCAGACAGGCATCGAAACCATTTGGCCACGCGCTCCTCTTTGTACAAGTTGTATATTTCTTGTTCTGTTTTCCAGGAAATCAAGTTATTTGCACTTCTATTGTCTGTCTTGTATATTTTCTTCTTCTCCGATCGACTGATGCTATGCTTCTAGCTCGATGAGGTTCACGGAGGAGACACTACATTGCATTTTAGATCGTCATCGTGTGGAAAGAGGGACTTAAAGTCAAGCTACGAAGAAGAGAAGTAGTGTGGGAAAATGTACAGATGGATCAGCCACTACCTCGAAAACAGAACAGCAATAGTTCAAGTACAAGGGCAGTTGAGCAAAAAGGTGACACTGGAGCAAGGAGTACCCCAAGTGGGGGTACTGTCACTCACACTTTTCCTGGTGTATATAAACAACATCACAGAGAATATACCAAGAAGAGTCCACAGCTCAATGTTTGCAGACTATCTGGCTATGTGGACCTCTGAAAAGAATCTCACCATAGCAAGCAATCGGATGCAGCAGGCCCTAACATCGTTGGAGGAGTGGGCGAACTCATGGCTGGTCAAAATAAATGAGGAAAAAACAACATGTACAATATTTTCGCTTTAAAATAAATCCCAGAACACCAAAATAAGTCTTAACGGCAAAATACCTGCGGCCAAACAACAACCCAAACTACTTGGGAGTCACATTTCATCGGCGCATGACATGGAAAAGTCAGATCGAGAGAAACCGAATGAGAGCCAGACAAAGAATGGCAATCATGAGGAAACTTGCTGGCACAAGCTGGGGAGTAGATGAAAGAATACTAAAGAAACTGTACACTGGAAGAGTGAGACCAGTTCTCGAGTATGGTATTGCGGCATGAACAACAGCAGCAAAGGCGAACTTCTATAAAATTAGCAAACTTCAAAACCAAGCCATGAGAGTTATAACAGGAGGCATGAAGTCAACGCCAATTGTAGAACTTGAAAAGATTACAAATCTGCAATCCATGACCGATAGAAGAGACTGCAGATCCCAGCAGCAAGCAGAGAAACTTAGAAGACTGACAGATCATCCAATGCATCAGAGACTAAATAGATTTGGAAATGGGAAACTAAAGCGGAGAAACTTTGTAGAAATAGCCAAAGCAAAGATGAGCGAAGACCCTATGAACACTGTAACAATACCAAAGCCATCCCTACTGTGCGCAAACCTACCTGGAAGCAGCATATCATTCCGGAGGTGGTAGAAAATATACCAGGTATTGGAAACAAGAACAGACTGAAAAAGAAAGAAGAGACATAACCCTGAGGTACATAACGGAAAAGTACCCAAGCATGGAATGGACCCATGCATACACCGACGGTTCTGTAACAAACACAACACAGAACGGAGGGGCAGGGGATTCCTGAGCCTACAAAATGGTAGAAAAATAACACTGTCAGTGGCAACTGGAAAATTCTCAAGCAATTTCAGAGCGGAGGCAGAGGCACTGAGGGCTGCGGTAGAAGTAATGCTGACAGGCGAAAGCAATGAAAGCCAGATAGTCCTGTTTACAGATGCCCTGGCCGTGGTTACAGCACTAAAAAGCCAGAAAAATACTTAACTTAATGATTTAAGAGCAGTACTCTGTCAACTATGCCAGCAGTCCGCACCAAAAAGAGTAGTGGTACAGTGGGTTCCATCCCACTGTAACATCCAAGGCAACGAGGAGGCAGACAGACTGGCAAAAGAAGGTGCAAGACTACCACAACCAGATTCTAGTGTGACCTACGAAGAGTCCAAAAGGCTTATTAGGGTCAGATACATGGCCAAATGGGAAACAGAACATACTGGCTACACAAAAAATGATGCCTATTACCAGTTGAACAGAAGAGAGCAGGTCGTGGTCTTCAGACTCCGCACAGGCCACAACAGACTGAGGTACCACCTATTCAATAAACTGAAGATAGGTGGCACTGACGAATGAATGTACTTGTGGTACAGGAAAAATGACCGCTGAACATCTGCTGCAAAACTGCCCGATATACGAGGCCCAGAGAAAGCACATGTGGCCATCACCAGTGGCAACACTAGACAAGATTTATGGCAGTGTCGACAGGTTCAGGATGACCGCTGCTTTTTTAGAAAAAATACAGGTTGACGTTTGACAGCGAACGAAGAAGAAGAAGAAGATCGTCATCGGTCTCCTCAAGCTTTTCCAGCATGATCGCAACCCCCGGGCTAGACTACCTCTCTTTGGTCTGCATAAGTGCGGCAGTCATGCAGGATATGTTCTGGTCTTTGATTGGGTGCTCCACAATCGCATGTGGCGGTGTCTCTGAGACCCATTCTGTGGAGGGGGGCCTTGAGTCTGTAGTGTCCCGTTCTGAGTCTGAAGATCTTTGTCTGCCCATCTCTGCCAAGTTTGTATATAACATGACATTTAGCTGATTAGATGTAAGACATTTGTAAATAACATGACATGTAACTGATAAGATGTAAGACATTTGTAAATAACATGACATGTAACTGATTAGATTGTGGGGATGGCGTGGGCTAGTGGTTAAGTGATAGGGCTCACAAATCGAAGGTGCTGGGTTTGATCCCCATCACAGCACCGGCCATTACCCTGAGGAAGCAGACACTTAGAAAATGCAGGAGGAAGCAGACCCTTACATAAAATGCATGCCGAAGTCAGATGCACTGGGCCTACAGGCGCAACATAACAACCACAGTGCAACGCACACCGACTTGGGTAATAGAGAAATAAGGTGAGCGCAAAAATAGAACCAAAAAAAAATGATTAGATGTAAGACATTTGTAAAGAGCATAACATTTAACTGATTAGATGTAAGACATTTGTAAAGAGCATAACATTTAACTGATTAGATGTAAGACATTTGTAAAGAACATGACATTTAACTGATTAGATGTAAGACATTTGTAAAGAACATAACATTTAACTGATTAGATGTAAGACATTTGTAAAGAACATAACATTTAACTGATTAGATGTAAGACATTTGTAAAGAACATGAAAGTTAACTGAATGAGATGGATAATTTGTCTTAGCTAATTGTTATGTTTTTTGTTAAACTAACCAGGAGGCAGAGTCCATTGTGCCCAAACTGAAGGATTACTCAAGCATCTGGAGCCGAAGGCAGCTGGAGGAGTGCAATTATTGGTTTACCCAGTCAGGTAGGTCATAGCCTAGCAATCCTTTAGCGTATATTAGGGTTATCTTTATTTTTTTAAACTAGGGGGTAAACAGCAAACAATAAAGTGAAGGTTTTACTGTAGTCAGGCCCTTTTTGCCAAGAGTTTGTTTTTATATAGGCCTTGGGTCATCGAGTTTGTTCTCGTGTAGTCCGTGGGTCATCGAGTTTGTTCTCGTGTAGCCATTGGGTCATTGAGTTTGTTCTCGTGTAGTCCGTGGGTCATCGAGTTTGTTCTCGTGTAGCCATTGGGTCATTGAGTTTGTTCTCGTGTAGGCCATGGGTTATCGAGTTTGTTCTCGTGTAGCCATTTGGTCATCGAGTTTGTTCTGGTGTAGGCCATGGATTATCGAGTTTGTTCTCGTGTAGCCATTGGGTCATTGAGTTTGTTCTCGTATAGGCAGTGGGTCATCAAGTTTGTTCTCATGTAGCCCTTGGGTCATTGAGTTTGTTCTCGTGTAGTCCGTGGGTCATCGAGTTTGTTCTCATGTAGCCATTGGGTCATTGAGTTTGTTCTCGTGTAGACCTTGGGTCATCGAGTTTGTCCTAGTGTAGACCTTGGGTCATCGAGTTTGTCCTAGTGTAGACCTTGGGCCATCGAGTTTGTCCTAGTGTAGACCTTGGGTCATCGAGTTTGTCCTAGTGTAGACCTTCAGCCATCAAGTTTCTCCTAGTGTAGACCTTGGGTCATCGAGTTTGTCCTAGTGTAGACCTTGGGTCATCGAGTATGTCCTAGTGTAGACCTTCAGCCATCAAGTTTCTCCTCATGTAACCATTGAGTAATCGAGTTTATCCTCCATGTAGCTCCTTAGTCGTCACATTTGATCACCATGTCCCTTGTACTCATATAGACTATTGATAATCAACCTGTCCTAATGTAGACTATTGATCATCAACCTGTCCTCATGTAGACCATTGATCATCAACCTGTCCTCATGTAGACTATTGATCATCAACCTGTCCTCATGTAGACCATTGATCATTGAGCTTGTCCTCATGTAGACCATTGATCATCAACTTGTCCTCATGTAGACTATTGATCATCAACCTGTCCTTATGTAGACCATTGATCATTAACCTGTCCTAATGTAGACCATTGATCCTCAACCTGTCTTCATGTAGACCATTGATCATCAACATGTCCTCATGTAGACCATTGATCATCAACCTGTCCTGATGTAGACCATTGATCATCAACCTGTCCTAATGTAGACCATTGACCATCAACCTGTCCTCATGTAGACCATTGATCTTCCGAGCTTGTCCTCATGTAGACCATTGATCATCAACCTGTCCTCCTGTAGACCATTGATCATCCGAGCTTGTCCTCATGTAGACCATTGATCATCAATCTGTCCTCATGTAGACCATTGATCATCAACCTGTCCTCATGTAGACTATTGATCATCAATCTGTCCTCATGAAGACCATTGATCATCAACCTGTCCTCATGTAGACCATTGATCATCAACCTGTCCTCATGTAGACCATTGATCATCCGAGTTTGTCCTAATGTAGACCATTGATCATCCGAGTTTGTCTTAATGTAGACTAGACTATTGATCATCCGAGCTTGTCCTCATGTAGACCATTGATCATCCGAGCTTGTCCTCATGTAGACCATTGATCATCCGAGCTTGTCCTCATGTAGACCATTGATCATCCGAGCTTGTCCTCATGTAGACCATTGATCATCCGAGCTTGTCCTCATGTAGACCATTGATCATCCGAGCTTGTCCTCATGTAGACCATTGATCATCCGAGCTTGTCCTCATGTAGACCATTGATCATCCGAGCTTGTCCTCATGTAGACCATTGATCATCCGAGCTTGTCCTCATGTAGACCATTGATCATCCGAGCTTGTCCTCATGTAGACCATTGATCATCCGAGCTTGTCCTCATGTAGACCATTGATCATCCGAGCTTGTCCTCATGTAGACCATTGATCATCAACCTGTCCTCATGTAGACCATTGATCATCCGAGCTTGTCCTCACGTAGACCATTGATCATCCAAGCTTGTCCTCATGTAGACCATTGATCATCCGAGCTTGTCCTCATGTAGACCATTGATCATCCGAGCTTGTCCTCATGTAGACCATTGATCATCCGAGCTTGTCCTCATGTAGACCATTGATCATCAACCTGTCCTCATGTAGACCATTGATCATCCGAGCTTGTCCTCACGTAGACCATTGACCATCCAAGCTTGTCCTCATGTAGACCATTGATCATCAACCTGTCCTAATGTAGACCATTGATCATCCGAGCTTGTCCTCATGTAGACCATTGATCATCAATCTGTCCTCATGTAGACCATTGAGCTTCTCCTCATGAAGACCATTGACCATCAACCTGTCCTCATGTAGACCATTAATCATCCGAGCTTGTCCTCATGTAGACTATTGATCATCAACCTGTCCTCATGTAGACCATTGATCTTCCGAGCTTGTCCTCATGTAGACCATTGACCATCAACCTGTCCTCATGTAGACCATTGATCATCCGAGCTTGCCCTCATGTAGACCATTGATCATCCGAGCTTGTCCTCATGTAGACCATTGATCATCCGAGCTTGTACTCATGTAGACTATTGATCATCAACCTGTCCTCAAGTCGACCATTGATCATCCAAGCTTGTCCTCATGTAGACCATTGATCATCAACTTGTCCTAATGTAGACCATTGATCATCAACCTGTCCTCAAGTAGACCATTGATCATCAACCTGTCCTAATGTAGACCATTGATAATCAACCTGTCCTCATGTAGACCATTGATCATCAACCTGTCCTCATGTAGACCATTGATCATCAACCTGTCTTAATGTAGACCATTGATCATCCGAGCTTGTCCTTATGTAGACCATTGATCATCAACTTGTCCTAATGTAGACCATTGATCATCAACCTGTCCTCATGTAGACCATTGACCATCAACCTGTCCTCATGTAGACCATTGATCATCCGAGCTTGTCCTCATGTAGACTATTGATCGTCAACCTGTCCTCATGTAGACCATTGATCATCCAAGCTTGTCCTCATGTACACCATTGATCATCCGAGCTTGTCCTCATGTAGACCATTGATCATCCGAGCTTGTCCTCATGTAGACTATTGATCATCAACCTGTCCTCATGTAGACCATTGATCATCAACCTGTCTTCATGTAGACTATTGATCATCATCCTGTCCTCATGTAGACCATTGATCATCCGAGCTTGTCCTCATGTAGACCATTGATCATCCGAGTTTGTCGTAATGTAGACTAGACTATTGATCATCAACCTGTCCTAATGTAGACCATTGATCATCAACCTGTCCTAATGTAGACCATTGATCATCTGAGTTTGTCCTAATGTAGACTATTGATCATCAATCTTTTCTAATGTAGACCATTGATCATCCGAGCTTGTCCTCATGTAGACCATTGACCATCAACCTGTCCTCATGTAGACCATTGATCATCCGATCTTGTCCTCATGTAGACCATTGATCATCCGAGTTTGTCCTAATGTAGACTAGACTGTTGATCATCAATCTTTCCTAATGTAGACCATTGATCATCAACATGTCCTCATGTAGACCATTGATCATCAACCTGTCCTCATGTAGACCATTGATCATCAACCTGTCCTAATGTAGACCATTGACCATCAACCGGTTTTCATGTAGACCATTGATCTTCCGAGCTTGTCCTCATGTAGACCATTGATCATCAACCTGTCCTCCTGTAGACCATTGATCATCCTAGCTTGTCCTCATGTAGACCATTGATCATCAATCTGTCCTCATGTAGACCATTGATCATCAATCTGTCCTCATGTAGACTATTGATCATCAATCTGTAATCATGTAGACCATTGAGCTTGTCCTCATGAAGACCATTGATCATCAACCTGTCCTCATGTAGACTATTGATCATCAATCTGTAATCATGTAGACCATTGAGCTTGTCCTCATGAAGACCATTGATCATCAACCTGTCCTTATGTAGACCATTGATCATCAACCTGTCCTCATGTAGACCATTGATCATCAACCTGTCCTCATGTAGACCATTGATCATCCGAGCTTGTCCTTATGTAGACCATTGATCATCAACTTGTCCTAATGTAGACCATTGATCATCAACCTGTCCTCATGTAGACCATTGACCATCAACATGTCCTCATGTAGACCATTGATCTTCTGAGCTTGTCCTCATGTAGACCATTGACCATCAACCTGTCCTCATGTAGACCATTGATCATCCGGGCTTGTCCTCATGTAGACCATTGACCATCAACCTGTCCTCATGTAGACCATTGATCATCCGGGATTGTCCTCATGTAGACTATTGATCATCAACCTGTCCTCATGTACACCATTGATCATCCGAGCTTGTCCTCATGTAGACCATTGATCATCCGAGCTTGTCCTCATGTAGACTATTGATCATCAACCTGTCCTCATGTAGACCATTGATCATCAACCTGTCTTCATGTAGACTATTGATCATCAACCTGTCCTCATGTAGACCATTGATCATCCGAGCTTGTCCTAATGTAGACTAGACTATTGATCATCAACCTGTCCTCATGTAGACTATTGATCATCAACCTGTCCTCATGTAGACCATTGATCATCCGAGCTTGTCCTCATGTAGACCATTGATCATCCGAGTTTGTCGTAATGTAGACTAGACTATTGATCATCAACCTGTCCTAATGTAGACCATTGATCATCCGAGTTTGTCCTAATGTAGACTAGACTATTGATCATCAACCTGTCCTCATGTAGACCATTGATCATCAACCTGTCCTAATGTAGACCATTGATCATCTGAGTTTGTCCTAATGTAGACTATTGATCATCAACCTGTCCTCATGTAGACCATTGACCACCCGATCTTGTCCTCATGTAGACCATTGATCATCCGAGTTTGTCCTAATGTAGACTAGACTGTTGATCATCAATCTTTCCTAAGGTAGACCATTGATCATTCGAGCTTGTCCTAATGTATACCATTGATCATCCGAGCTTGTCCTCATGTAGACCATTGATCATCCGAGCTTGTCCTAATGTAGACTAGACTATTGATCATCAACCTGTCCTAATGTAGACCATTGATGATCCGAGCTTGTCCTAATGTAGACTAGACTATTGATCATCAACCTGTCCTCATGTAGACTATTGATCATCAACCTGTCCTATAGTAGACCATTGATCATCCGAGCTTGTCCTCATGTAGACCATTGATCATCAACTTGTCCTAATGTAGACCATTGATCATCAACCTGTCCTCATGTAGACTATTGATCAACAACATGTCCTAATGTAGACCATTGATCAGCAACCTGTCCTCATGTACACCATTGATCATCAACTTGTCCTAATGTAGACCATTGATCATTAACCTGTCCTAATGTAGACCATTGATCATCAACCTGTCCTCATGTAGACCATTGATCATCAACCTGTCCTCATGTAGACCATTGATCATCAACCTGTCCTAATGTAGACCATTAATCATCAACCTGTCCTCATGTAGACCATTGATCATCAACCTGTCCTCATGTAGACCATTGATCATCAATTTCCTAATGTAGACCATTGATCATCAACCTGTCCTCATGTAGACCATTGATCATTGAGCTTGTCCTCATGTAGACCATTGACCATCAACCTGTCTTCATGTAGACCATTGATCATTGAGCTTGTTCTCATGTAGACCATTGACCATCAACCTGTCCTCATGTAGACCATTGATCTTCCGAGCTTGTCCTCATGTAGACCATTGATCATCAACCTGTCCTCATGTAGACCATTGATCATCCGAGCTTGTCCTCATGTAGACCATTGATCATCCGAGCTTGTCCTCATGTAGACCATTGATCATCCGAGCTTGTCCTCATGTAGACCATTGATCATCCGAGCTTGTCCTCATGTAGACCATTGATCATCCGAGCTTGTCCTCATGTAGACCATTGATCATCCGAGCTTGTCCTCATGTAGACCATTGATCATCCGAGCTTGTCCTCATGTAGACCATTGATCATCCGAGCTTGTCCTCATGTAGACCATTGATCATCCGAGCTTGTCCTCATGTAGACCATTGATCATCAACCTGTCCTCATGTAGACCATTGATCATCCGAGCTTGTCCTCACGTAGACCATTGATCATCCAAGCTTGTCCTCATGTAGACCATTGATCATCCGAGCTTGTCCTCATGTAGACCATTGATCATCCGAGCTTGTCCTCATGTAGACCATTGATCATCCGAGCTTGTCCTCATGTAGACCATTGATCATCAACCTGTCCTCATGTAGACCATTGATCATCCGAGCTTGTCCTCACGTAGACCATTGACCATCCAAGCTTGTCCTCATGTAGACCATTGATCATCAACCTGTCCTAATGTAGACCATTGATCATCCGAGCTTGTCCTCATGTAGACCATTGATCATCAATCTGTCCTCATGTAGACCATTGAGCTTCTCCTCATGAAGACCATTGACCATCAACCTGTCCTCATGTAGACCATTAATCATCCGAGCTTGTCCTCATGTAGACTATTGATCATCAACCTGTCCTCATGTAGACCATTGATCTTCCGAGCTTGTCCTCATGTAGACCATTGACCATCAACCTGTCCTCATGTAGACCATTGATCATCCGAGCTTGCCCTCATGTAGACCATTGATCATCCGAGCTTGTCCTCATGTAGACCATTGATCATCCGAGCTTGTACTCATGTAGACTATTGATCATCAACCTGTCCTCAAGTCGACCATTGATCATCCAAGCTTGTCCTCATGTAGACCATTGATCATCAACTTGTCCTAATGTAGACCATTGATCATCAACCTGTCCTCAAGTAGACCATTGATCATCAACCTGTCCTAATGTAGACCATTGATAATCAACCTGTCCTCATGTAGACCATTGATCATCAACCTGTCCTCATGTAGACCATTGATCATCAACCTGTCTTAATGTAGACCATTGATCATCCGAGCTTGTCCTTATGTAGACCATTGATCATCAACTTGTCCTAATGTAGACCATTGATCATCAACCTGTCCTCATGTAGACCATTGACCATCAACCTGTCCTCATGTAGACCATTGATCATCCGAGCTTGTCCTCATGTAGACTATTGATCGTCAACCTGTCCTCATGTAGACCATTGATCATCCAAGCTTGTCCTCATGTACACCATTGATCATCCGAGCTTGTCCTCATGTAGACCATTGATCATCCGAGCTTGTCCTCATGTAGACTATTGATCATCAACCTGTCCTCATGTAGACCATTGATCATCAACCTGTCTTCATGTAGACTATTGATCATCATCCTGTCCTCATGTAGACCATTGATCATCCGAGCTTGTCCTCATGTAGACCATTGATCATCCGAGTTTGTCGTAATGTAGACTAGACTATTGATCATCAACCTGTCCTAATGTAGACCATTGATCATCAACCTGTCCTAATGTAGACCATTGATCATCTGAGTTTGTCCTAATGTAGACTATTGATCATCAATCTTTTCTAATGTAGACCATTGATCATCCGAGCTTGTCCTCATGTAGACCATTGACCATCAACCTGTCCTCATGTAGACCATTGATCATCCGATCTTGTCCTCATGTAGACCATTGATCATCCGAGTTTGTCCTAATGTAGACTAGACTGTTGATCATCAATCTTTCCTAATGTAGACCATTGATCATCAACATGTCCTCATGTAGACCATTGATCATCAACCTGTCCTCATGTAGACCATTGATCATCAACCTGTCCTAATGTAGACCATTGACCATCAACCGGTTTTCATGTAGACCATTGATCTTCCGAGCTTGTCCTCATGTAGACCATTGATCATCAACCTGTCCTCCTGTAGACCATTGATCATCCTAGCTTGTCCTCATGTAGACCATTGATCATCAATCTGTCCTCATGTAGACCATTGATCATCAATCTGTCCTCATGTAGACTATTGATCATCAATCTGTAATCATGTAGACCATTGAGCTTGTCCTCATGAAGACCATTGATCATCAACCTGTCCTCATGTAGACTATTGATCATCAATCTGTAATCATGTAGACCATTGAGCTTGTCCTCATGAAGACCATTGATCATCAACCTGTCCTTATGTAGACCATTGATCATCAACCTGTCCTCATGTAGACCATTGATCATCAACCTGTCCTCATGTAGACCATTGATCATCCGAGCTTGTCCTTATGTAGACCATTGATCATCAACTTGTCCTAATGTAGACCATTGATCATCAACCTGTCCTCATGTAGACCATTGACCATCAACATGTCCTCATGTAGACCATTGATCTTCTGAGCTTGTCCTCATGTAGACCATTGACCATCAACCTGTCCTCATGTAGACCATTGATCATCCGGGCTTGTCCTCATGTAGACCATTGACCATCAACCTGTCCTCATGTAGACCATTGATCATCCGGGATTGTCCTCATGTAGACTATTGATCATCAACCTGTCCTCATGTACACCATTGATCATCCGAGCTTGTCCTCATGTAGACCATTGATCATCCGAGCTTGTCCTCATGTAGACTATTGATCATCAACCTGTCCTCATGTAGACCATTGATCATCAACCTGTCTTCATGTAGACTATTGATCATCAACCTGTCCTCATGTAGACCATTGATCATCCGAGCTTGTCCTAATGTAGACTAGACTATTGATCATCAACCTGTCCTCATGTAGACTATTGATCATCAACCTGTCCTCATGTAGACCATTGATCATCCGAGCTTGTCCTCATGTAGACCATTGATCATCCGAGTTTGTCGTAATGTAGACTAGACTATTGATCATCAACCTGTCCTAATGTAGACCATTGATCATCCGAGTTTGTCCTAATGTAGACTAGACTATTGATCATCAACCTGTCCTCATGTAGACCATTGATCATCAACCTGTCCTAATGTAGACCATTGATCATCTGAGTTTGTCCTAATGTAGACTATTGATCATCAACCTGTCCTCATGTAGACCATTGACCACCCGATCTTGTCCTCATGTAGACCATTGATCATCCGAGTTTGTCCTAATGTAGACTAGACTGTTGATCATCAATCTTTCCTAAGGTAGACCATTGATCATTCGAGCTTGTCCTAATGTATACCATTGATCATCCGAGCTTGTCCTCATGTAGACCATTGATCATCCGAGCTTGTCCTAATGTAGACTAGACTATTGATCATCAACCTGTCCTAATGTAGACCATTGATGATCCGAGCTTGTCCTAATGTAGACTAGACTATTGATCATCAACCTGTCCTCATGTAGACTATTGATCATCAACCTGTCCTATAGTAGACCATTGATCATCCGAGCTTGTCCTCATGTAGACCATTGATCATCAACTTGTCCTAATGTAGACCATTGATCATCAACCTGTCCTCATGTAGACTATTGATCAACAACATGTCCTAATGTAGACCATTGATCAGCAACCTGTCCTCATGTACACCATTGATCATCAACTTGTCCTAATGTAGACCATTGATCATTAACCTGTCCTAATGTAGACCATTGATCATCAACCTGTCCTCATGTAGACCATTGATCATCAACCTGTCCTCATGTAGACCATTGATCATCAACCTGTCCTAATGTAGACCATTAATCATCAACCTGTCCTCATGTAGACCATTGATCATCAACCTGTCCTCATGTAGACCATTGATCATCAATTTCCTAATGTAGACCATTGATCATCAACCTGTCCTCATGTAGACCATTGATCATTGAGCTTGTCCTCATGTAGACCATTGACCATCAACCTGTCTTCATGTAGACCATTGATCATTGAGCTTGTTCTCATGTAGACCATTGACCATCAACCTGTCCTCATGTAGACCATTGATCTTCCGAGCTTGTCCTCATGTAGACCATTGATCATCAACCTGTCCTCATGTAGACCATTGATCATCAGAGCTTATCCTTATGTAGACCATTGATAATCCGAGCTTGTCCTAATGTAGACTATTGATCATCAATCCCATCCTCATGCTGTCTAGATTATTTTCTATTTGTGTTTGTCGGTGACCTCAATGTTGGTAGCCTGGTTTTGAACATTCCAATCACCTTCTGGTCACCTGCCTCTGGTCTATTGTAGATCGGGACTAGAGAGTAAGGTCGATGACCAGCGCAGTTTCTTCTCCACTATAATCCAAATACAGCGCAAGTTGCATCCTCACGACAAAAACTGTCTGACGATGTCGCATCATCACTTGCGATGCGCACCTAACTGGTAGCCAGGTCATACCAGTGGAATCCAAGGAAGTGCCTCCAACTGCATGTATGAAAGGAGGCTTCTAGGCTCTTCCGGACTCTTTGCAACGTATTATACTGATTTTTCTAACATGTTCTCTGTTGCAGGAAGACATGTCCGAGCCGAAGGTAAAACAACGCTAACAAACCAGCATTTTGTTAGAGACTAACACTATTAGTGATAACGTACTGCATGTTAGCATTGGCTAGTCATCAACATGAGGCTGTTTGAAAGAGATTTGTTTTTGTCCTCTCACACCCTCTTTGTTTCCTAATGCAGAGTGGGTTGTACTGTGTTTTGCACCTTACGACCCAGTGCATTTGGCTTCTGCACAAATTTATTTAATGGGTTCGACCTTGCTGGTTCATGAATTCGAAACACGCAAGCTGACGCCACCACTATAATCATCATCGCAATGCCCATTATCATCACCAGCATTGATCTGCCCATTATCATCATCACCAGCATCATCATCGTCGTCATGCCCATTATTATCATCAGCATCATCACCAGCATCATCATCGTCGTCATGTCCATTATCATCATCACCAGCATCATCATCGTCGTCATGCCCATTATTATCATCAGCATCATCATCGTCGTCATGCCCATCATCATCACCAGCATCATCATCGTCATCATGCCCATTATCATCATCACCAGTATCATCATCACCAGCATCATCATCGTCATCATGCCCATTATCATCATCACCAGTATCATCATCACCAGCATCATCATCGTCGTCATGTCCATTATCATCATCACCAGCATCATTATCGTCGTCATGCCCATTATCATCATCACCAGCATCATCATCACCAGCATCATTATCACCAGTATCATCATCACCAGCGTCATCATGCCCATTATCATCATCACCAGTATCATCATCACCAGCATCATCATCGTCGTCATGCCCATTATCATCATCACCAGCATCATCATCGTCGACATGCCCATTATCATCATCACCAGCATTGATCTGCCCATTATCATCATCAGCATCATCATCGTCATCATGCCCATTATCATCGTCAGCATCAGTATTATCACAACCACCATCATCACCACAATCATCTTCATCATCATCACTGTCATCACCACCACCACCATGATCATCATCATCATCACCAACACCATCATCATCACCATGATCATCACCACTGCCTCTATTACCACCACCACCATCATCATAAGCATCATCACCACCACCATAACCACCATCACTATTATCACCATCAATATCACTGCCACTATCACCATCATTATTATCATCATTATCACCACCACCACCAACATCACATCATTATCACCACCACCACCATCATCATCATGACCACCATGATCGCTGTCATCACTATCCTGCAATTGATATCCAGTATTAGCATGCGTTCGCTGCAGCAGCTAGCCACCTGAATGGAAGCCTGCACCAAAAGCATGTTCTTGCAGCACTTTAATTGACATGATGATGAAGTTGCCAGTCTCATGTACAGCTCCCCATAGTGACCATTAACCTCTAACCATTAACCTCTGACCATTAACCTCTGGCTATTAACCTCTGACCATTAACCTGTGATCATTAACCTTTAATCAAAATCTGTGCATGTCATATTAGAGGCAACTAAGAAGAGTTGGGCATAGGGCTGGCTGCCATATCCTGTAGAAACTTTCTGTGACAAAAACTTCAATCTAGGTGATGTCAATCAATGTGACATCAGTCAATTATGTGACGTGTTATATATTTTTTTAATACCCCTGTTAAGCCGCAATAACTTATTCACAAATCAGTAGGAAATTTCTGCAGACTGGAAACGGTCCGAGGACTGGCGGTTGAGAAACACTGATTTAACATATTTAGGTAAAGAAATAAGCCAAGCAAATGTACTATCAAGTTAAGATTGTTTTATTCCAATGTCAAGTTAAGATTGTTTCATTCCAATGTCAAGTTAAGATTGTTTCATTCCAATGTCAAGTTAAGATTGTTTCATTACAATGTCAAGTTAAGATTGTTTCATTACAATGCAAAGTTAAGATTGTTTCATTCCAATGTCAAGTTAAGATTGTTTCATTCCAATGTCAAGTTAAGATTGTTTCATTGCAATGTCAAGTTAAGTTTGTTTCATTCCAACGTCAAGTTAAGATTGTTTCATTCCAATGTGAAGTTAAGTTTGTTTCATTCCAATGTCAAGTTAAGATTGTTTCATTCCAATGTCAAGTTAAGATTGTTTCATTCCAATATCAAGTTAAGATTGTTTCATTCCAATTAAAGGCCATACTGATTTCATTTTGCTTACTAACCTGCCATTTATATATGAGGGACGTTGAAATGAAACCGGGACTTTGTGTTCTAGTTCTACCTGAATGGGTTATAGTGTGCTGGAACTACTATCATTAATAGCACTTGTGTACTATTACTGCTAGGTGGCCCACTTGTGTACTATTACTGCTAGGTGGCCCACTTGTGTACTATTACTGCTAGGTGGCCCACTTGTGTACTATTACTGCTAGGTGGCCCACTTGTGTACTATTACTGCTAGGTGGCCCACTTGTGTACTATTACTGCTAGGTGGCCCACTTGTGTACTATTACTGCTAGGTGGCCCACTTGTGTACTATTACTGCTAGGTGGCCCACTTGTGTACTATTACTGCTAGGTGGCCCACTTGTGTACTATTACTGCTAGGTGGCCCACTTGCCATTGCCAGGCATGTGACAGATAAATAAAAATGGCGGACAACACTTAGTGTTTATATGAAACAGCGTGTTGTGATAAAGTTTCTTGTGAAAGAAGGCGTGAAACCTGCGGAAATTGACAGAAGACTGCAATCACAATACGGTGATGAGACACTCATCCGCAGTAAGACATTTGAATGGTGTAAACGTTCTAGAGAAGGCCGTACATCCGTGAGTGATGGTCCCGGCCGTGGTGGCTCTCAACCCACCATAGCCATTCATGTGAATATCTAGATTATGGAACGGCTTTTCCAAGAAAATCAACGCATAACCTAAGGTGAAATTGCACAAGAGGCAAATCTTTCTCTGGGTTTGGTGAACACTATTATTCATAAACATTTGCATTTTGGGAAGGTTAGTGCATATTGGGATTGATCAGAAATGGCGTCCTGTTCCTGCAAGATAATGCTCGACCTCACTATGGGCCATCTACAGCAGCCTGGCAGGGAGGTATTGCCACATCCACCTTACAGCCCAGAACTCGCTGCATGCGATTTCCACCTCTTTAGATCCATACAAGAATTCTTGGGAGGTCATAGGTCAGCATTTCAGCGCTGATGACAAAGTGAAACAGGCTGTCCTGGATTAATTCAGACATACTGACAAATCTTTCTGTGTATAAGCTTTCCAACCATTAATTAAATGCTCGTATAAGTGCAAAAAAATTGCAGGAGATTATACCAGAAAAATAAATGGTATTTTGACTACTTGAAAACAATTCCCTACAACAACAAAAAAGTCCTGATTTGACTTGAACACCCCTCGTACTTTACTTATAGTAGTATTAGTAGCCTAGAAGTCGCTCACAAAATTAGTTCTATAGTTATGCTTACTGCTACGGCTGTCCTCTACTATGGCAAGATAAGGCTAAATGTAGTTTCATAGCAGACACTGCCGTTGGGGATCAAGTGTTAAAGACTTTATTGTACTAGGTTTCATCATTTTCTGATGCTGGACTGACTAGTTCCCTTCATCACTGTCTACAAGCTACGTTCCCATTTACAGCTGGGTAGACATATATAGTATGTTGAGACGGATTGGGGATGTTGAATGCTGTAAAAATGCATTTAAGTTGGAATGTAGTCATACTTGCTTCAAATTCCGGTATTCAAAAAGGCACATTAATGTCTGTTTTACCAGCGAGCTGAAGGTTTTGACTATGTGTAGCATGTATATATATATATAAGCTGTTGTTTGCGAATGCCCACAATTAGTAGGTTTAGTATTTGTGCGCCCTGAAAAGGACATTAAGTGGCTAGTTGCAGAAGCTTTCCTCACATCCTGAGCGTGTTGATGAAGGTGGACAGGGGTCCTCCAGGCGGTTGTGCTATGCTTGGATTCATCTGCATGTCACTCACTACTACAGGGATCACATTGATCCCTCACCCTATTAGCCAGGCTGCCAAGAGAACAACCTGTTTCTAGAATGGGCTACGAGGAAGCCAAGGTGAGGGTCTTGGATAGTATATTTTGCCTGACCCTGACTAACAAGTCTGATCAGTATATTTTGCCTTGATCAGTATATTTTGCCTGACCCTGACTAACATGTCTGATCAGTATATTTTGTCTGACCCTGACTAACAAGTCTGATCAGTATAATTTTGCCTGACCCTGACTAACAAGTCTGATCAGCATATTTTGCCTGACCCTGACTAACGTCTGATCAGTATATTTTGCCTGACCCTGACTAACAAGTCTGATCAGTATATTTTGCCTGACCCTGACTAACAAGTCTGATCAGTATATTTTGCCAGACCCTGACTAATGTCTGATCAGTATATTTTGCCTGACCCTGGCTAACAAGTCTGATGAGTATATTTTGCCTGACCCTGACTAACGTCTGATCAGTATATTTTTGCCTGACCAGACATTAGTCTTCCTCTCCATGTATATGTTAGAAATATTATATATATGAAAAATAAACCTATGTGAACAAATATTTTCATTTATTATTATCTTTAGTTAAACTAAGTTAAATTAAAAGCTTAAGGTTGTCAAACTCGAAAAGTAAAACAAAGTAATTAATTATTTTTGCCTCGTTTTGCTCAATAGAAAATGAAAGGTAATCATTTTCCTACAGAAATCCCATTTGAAAGCACACTACATAACATAACTTATCTTCCTATAGTCAGTCATGACTGAAAGGGGCTACTAACTTAACTTAACTTAACGTCTTTATACTGGTTTATAAGACTGCAGAGTCTGTATGCAACCAGTTTCATTTACATTTCCTTGCTCTAAAAGCTGTGCGTATCCAATTTATTCTTAAATGCATTAATTGCCCCTGCCTCCACTACCT
This sequence comes from Ariolimax columbianus, assembly GCA_036924085.1. Lineage (NCBI taxonomy): Eukaryota > Metazoa > Mollusca > Gastropoda > Stylommatophora > Arionidae > Ariolimax > Ariolimax columbianus. The sequence continues at coordinate 22,218,870 of JAVGWX010000025.1, read as the reverse complement.
CCTGTGGCAATGCATTCCAACCTGAACCTCTCTCTAGTTAATTTGTAGCTATGCCCTCTTGTTTTTGTGGGTGGTTGAATTTTGAAAAAAACTTGTTATAGTCTAATTTATCCATTCCTCTGATCATCTTATAAACCTGTATTAGGTCAACTCAAATTCTCTCTTTTAGACACTAGGCATGTTTTTCTGAGTCTTTCCTCATAACTAATTCTGGAATTCCACTATCAGCTTTGTCACTCTTTTTTGTATTCTTTTCAGCATATTTGAAGGGACATGGTAGTTTCTATAGCAATGTGTTGTCCATGATGAGGTTGCTTTCCCCATGTACAACTCTCTTTAGTTACCTTCCAAAATATTTGTTGTATACCTAATAAGGCAGCATTATTAAGTTAGCTATAAACATGATAAGGCAGCATTATTAAGTTAGCTGTTGGAAGGTGCTGGGTTCGATCCCCATCACAGCACTGGCCGTTACCCCGGGGAAGCAAACCCTTAGAAAATGCAGGAGGAAGCAGGCCCTAACATAAAATGCATGCTGAAGTCGAATACACTGGGCTGACAGGCGCAAAATAAAAACCACAGTGCAACGTCTTGGGGAATAGAGAAATAAGGCGAACGCAAAAAAAAAAAGTTCGCTGTTGTTGTTGTTTGTCCATTATTTCCGAAGAGAACCACATTGCCACCTGTCAATCCTGGAGTGGGTTCGTAGGTGGATGATCATACCAATTCGAACCCGAAAGCGTCTGTCACACTGAGGGCAGAGAAACACTGTCAGACTGAGACAACTCGTCTCTTGTCTTTCGTGTCGCTCGTTTCTGTCTTCCTTGATTCTTGTCTGCTCCATATGTGTCGTCCCAGAAGAGATTTTCTACGCCAGTTAACTGTAAACCTGATAAGGCAGCATTAAGTTAGCTATAAACCTGATAAGGCAGCATTAAGTTAACTGTAAACAAGATAAGGCAGCATTAAGTTAACTGTAAACCTGATACGGCAGGATTAAGTTAACTGTAAACCTGATAAGGCAGCATTAAGTTAGCTGTAAACCTGATAAGGCCGCATTAAGTTAACTGTAAACCTGATAAGGCAGCATTAAGTTAGCTGTAAACCTGATAAGGCAGCATTAAGTTAACTGTAAACATGATAAGGCAGCATTAAGTTAACTGTAAACCTGATAAGGCAGCATCATTAAGCTAATGTTTTTTGTTGAATGCCCACAATGAGTAGGATTACTCTTTTGTGCATCCTGAAAAGGACGTTTAGTGACGGGTTGTTGTAGCTTTCCTCACATCCTGATCATGCTGATGAAGATGGACCTGGGTCCTCAGGGCGGTTGTGCTATGCTTGGCTTCATCTGTACGTCGCTCACTACTATGGGGATCACATTGATTTCTCACCTCGTTAACCAAGCTGCCGTCAAAATGGCCCGTTTCCACGAAGATCTAAGGGGAAGCCAAGGTAAGGGTCTTGGTCAGTATATTTTGCCTGACCCTGACATGTCTGATCAGTACGTTTTGCCTGACCAGACGTTAGTCTTCCTTTCCAAGTTAGCTGTAAACCTAATAAGGCCTCAGACAAGAAACTTCATTTAGATGCACTTCACAGTGTACATTTTTTTAACAATTCTAACCTGTGCAGTAGTGGCACCAACCAGGTGGGGAAATTAACGTACACTCTACCATTGCATTAGAACTAAAACAGGAGCATAGCAGGTGTCAAAATAGCGCTTACGACTTACTAATGTTTTATTTGTGGCCATCAGTCAGAGAGGATTATTTCATTGAATCTTCTTTTACTCTTTGGTATTATAAATATGTTCATTTTAAGATTAAAATTGAAAAAATAAAAGACGAATAAAAAATATATTCATAATAGTACATGGAATTTGTTCCGCAAAATGTGGGTTCACTCAAAAGGCCAACATGGCCGCGGGCAGTCTTCAGGCCACAGGTTCAGGTTCCCCATGACTGACGTGGATCCATTCGTGAAAAATGTAAATGGATTAGATCGGCCAAAGATGGACAATCTAGTATTTCCTGCCGTTGTAAATATTAACTGGATTGAACGAGACAATTTTGCATTTGCTTGTTTTCTTGGTGTGTATTCAATGCTCAGGGTACATTCGGTGGGGCTGTTTAAAAAAAAAATTTGGATCCTGCTAATTACAGAGGAGATACAGAGAAACCTGCTCCGCTTTGACCATCCATGTTCTTGATTTCTATTATTATGTTCACGCCTTTAATGGGGGATTTATATGTTTTATTATCTCTATTTTACATTGTGAACTAACATTTAGTTGTTTTCTTTTTGGTTAGACTGTGACCATGTTTGGGATAAATGTTGGTTGTCTATTTTGTGTTGTGCAGTTATGTGCATTCATGTCTGAGCTTTTAGTATCCCATAATGTAGAAAATCACTATGCCAGCAGGAAAAACCTGTAGCAATTTCAGAGCTGAAGCAACAGCTGTTCATGCAGATTCTTATCAGCCAAAGCACAACTGCAAGGAAAACAGTTGTTCTAACAGACTCTCATGTCGTATTTCAAGCCATGTCAAGCCTCAAACAAGATAGACTCTCACACAAAATAAAATATAACAGCGGATTGCTGTCCCAAAAAAACAGATTTAGTCGTACAGTGGATTTGGCCCAATATGAGATCCTTGGAAATGATGAAGCAGATGAGCTCGCAAAAGCCGGAAGTGGCGACAAGCAGATTCCACATCCATAGAGCTATAAAGAAAACCAAAGACACTCATCAAATGATGCACGAGGACAGAATGGAGAGAGCAGCACAAAGAATGCATGCCGGAAAATGACATTATAGACAAACTTGGCAGAGATGGCAGAAAAAGAGCTTCACACACAGAACGGGACATTGTGGACTCAAGGTCCACCTCCACAGAATGGGTCTCAGAGACACTGCCACGTGCGATTGCAGAGCGCCAAAACAAACACCAGAACTTATCCTGCAGGATTGTCCTACTTATACAGACCAAATAGAGGCAGTCTGGCCCGGGGGCTGCAATCATGCTGGAAAAGCTGTGGGAGACTGATGAAGACCTGAAACACACAGTCTCCTTCGTAAACCTCACCAGACTAGAAGCACAGCATCAGTTGATCGAAGAAGAAGAATCTCACTAAGTAATCTGGGGAGAGGAGACCAATGTCTGGTCAGGCAAACATACTGATCGGCCATGTTAGTCAGGGCCAGGTAAGATATGCTGGCCAAGACCCCCCCTTCACTTCCACGCGCATCTCCCTGAAAACTGGCTGTTTACATGGCAGCCTGGTTGATCAGGTGGTGGATCAACATGATCACCGTCGTAGTGAGCGACACGCAGATGAAGCCAAGCATATCACAACTGCCTGGATAACCCTGGGTCACCTTCATCAGCATGTTCGGGATGTAAGGAAATCTACTGCCACCTAACACGCTTTTAAGGGGGCACAAAAGATTAATCTTGTTCATTGTAGGCACTCTACGACAACAAGTAAGTTATATGGCAACCAGTGCCCGTCATGCTGGCCATTCATGACCACTGTTGATGGCACACAGAGTCCCAGGATATCAGATCAGTGACTGTGATGGCTTTCTGGAACCTCTTTCATAATCGTCTGACTCTCAATCCATGCCTCTCAAAGCGATGAACAAAAATGGCGTGGGTTCAAGCCCCCCAGGTTTCAAGTGACCCAAGGTCTCAAAGAAGGTGGGACCAGAATGTCTCCATCCTGAATTATCTCCAGTCGTTCTTGGCTTATGTCTTGTCGCCTGCCCAAGAAAGCTCGGGACCAGAGAGTGAGGTTGATGAACAGCGCAGCTTCTTCCTCACTATAATCCAAATACAGCGCAAGTTACATCATCAAGACAAAATCGTTTGATGATGTCGCCATCATCGCTTGTGATGGGCAAGAGAGGCGGCATGAACATCCGTGAATTTTTGTGGATCTACTGTCCTGCCTCAACATGCAGAATAATTTAGAGCCAGAACTAACAAAGTGTCGCCGCACAGGCTGGGCAGCTGTCTCGTCCACGAAGACAGTCTAGAAGGTTGCCGGGATCAGATTCTATGCGCCTCTCTCCACAGTTCTCCCTGTAGTGGGCTATGCTGTTGAAACATTGGACACTTACACAAGCAGTCAACTGATGCTGAGTTACAGGCATCACGTCATCATGTCGTCACAACACATCTTCAGGCATCTCAGTCTTTGCAGACCATGCGAATGGCACCCTGTGAGTAGCCTCTCAGGACACAAGCCTGGGTGCTGAATATGGTGACCCTGGGCTGCCCAAACTACAGGATCCTCCTCACGGCCTTGCTAGTGTAATCCAAAGGAATGCAAAGCATGACAGTTTGGCATCAGCTCAACTGCATGAGCTGCCGGAATGAGTTCGCAATTTTGAAACCATCCGCCTTAGGTGCCACCACTCCGGATTTTCTGTCTGGGTTTACTCCTGTAACCCCACCCTCTCCTGAGGTTTCCACAAGGCGGTAGAGTCGTTGCCCGCAGATGCTAGTTACTTGAGACATCCGATGATACTCTCGTCGTCCCAAGACTAGCCAGCACTCCCTGGGACTTGCGGGTTTAAAATCCGAGTTCCTCCTCTCCTAATGTGCTTCGTCTACCCGGGCTTAGAGTCAGAGGTTACCTTCTCTTAGATTGGCTGCCAACCAAGGCTAGTGAGCCCAATCTGCCAGCCCAGTTATACCGCTGGGTACGCTGTCTCGCCCCACAACAGGCTCTATAAGAAACATGAAGGTGCTGCTGGGGACACAATAATGTGGAAACTGTCGGCAGAAGGGCACTAATCTTGTGAATAATTCAGTCGTGTGCACTGGACCTTGAAAATACTTAACCGGGTAGTCAAAATCCTATTTCAAATAGCCAATGACAATGTCAGAATAATTGACGTCAAAAACTCCACAAAACGAACTAACTAATTAATCCAAACGGTAAACCAAAACACTTCCGCGGACACATAAGTCGATGACTAGTGTGAATTCCAGTCAAATCCATGGCCTGACGTCATCCATAATGGACTAAAACACAAGCAAAGTTATACCCGCGCCCAAGGACGGCGAGTGCTAGTGGTTAAGTGACATGGCTCACAATCCAAGGGTGCTGGGTTCGATCCCCATCACAGCACCGGCCGTTACCCCGGGGAAGCAAACCCTTAGAAAATGCAGGAGGAAGCAGACCCTTACATAAAATGCATGCTGAAGTCGGATGCACTGGGCTGACAGGTGCAAAATAAAAACACAGTATAACGCACACCATCCTGGGAAATAAAGAAATAAGGCGAATGCCCAAAAAAAACAACCCCGCGCCCTAATAGGCGCCGTCTTTGCTGCTCTGTATATATCCTTTTTTCTATACTAGGTTACAAAATGCCTTACTCAAAATAATATAACAGCTAAATTTAATTTGCCAGATTGTTTGCAGTCATCTTTTAATACTGTGATTCTTCTTCTTCTTTCGTTCGCTTGAAAATATTGTCTATATCTGCAATGTTGTCTCTTGTATAAACTTTGCTGTCTTTTGTAGTTCACATACAGGTCCTTAAAGTTTCTCTTCCAGTGTTGTTTCTATGGGCCAGGGAGATTGTCTCTGTATATCATATTCGGGCAGTTTTGTAGCATGTGCTCTGCTGTCGGGGGGGGGGGGGGCTGTCTGCATGTACACATGGCTGAGTTGCCAATCTTCATTTTTGTGTACATGTGGCTAAAAAAAAATACTGTGATATTATTGTGTTGGTAACAAGTTGTATGTTTTCTGTTCATCCATACAGTTGTTGATATTGGATCATCCGTGGATGAGAAGAGTAATATCCATGACATTTCTGCATCCCCTGCCAGAGGAGAACTGGTAAATATCTCGTTTATTGTGTATCCTGATATTCATAAACATGATTACACTGGTTGCAAGAACAATACACTCCTGGTTATATCATGGCAAGTTAACCAGTTTTGGGGTAACTCAATTTTTTAAATTGTTTTCTTTCATTTCCTGGGAAAACAAGTTATTTATTGCTCAATGGATTTCTGTGATTCTTAGACGCACATGTTTTCCAATGATCAGGATTCTGATGCTGTCATATAACGGATCTGTGGTTCGAGTAAGAAAGCCTTTTGGGATGTCTGCTAGAGTGAGAGGAGGCAGGGTCGTTGCTGAGAGGAGTGGTGCATTAATGACAATGTCCAGTTTGAGAATGGAGATTGAGGCAGTGACTTTAACTCTGAGGTGGCTTTCTGGAACCTCTTTAAGGAAGACCTTATTGTCTCTGACTCAATCCTTGCTTTGGAAGATGCAGAAGGGCTGGTTATGGTTCGAGTGGATAATGGACATGGAGACTTTTAACCTTCAGGAACTTGTCGACACCTACTGTCCTGACCATGCTTGGGTTTTAGGTAACGAAAGAGCTGGCATCAAGGGCACTCGATGGGGGAACAGTGGCAATGATTAGAGGTGACATTTTCAAGATGTTCAGAAAACGCCTTTTTGATACAGACACTGCAGTGAACCTTATTCTTCGTCGTTCATTCTAAATCTTCCGCTACCAAATCCAAGGTCTTTGCAAGTAGCAGGATGTAGTCCGGAGAAAGGAATGCGTTGTGTCGTAGGTATCTGCAATATTTGCACCTTTCAGTGCTACACATCCAACTTCAGCATGGCAATTTTTGGTACCTAGTTAGCCTTCCCTCTGATCCTTTCAGCCAGTCTGCCCAGGTTAGCCTTCCCTCTTTGATCCCTTCAGCCAGTCTGCCCTGTTGCAGCCTGTACCGGGTTAGCCTTCCCTCTTTGATCCCTTCAGCCAGTCTGCCCTGTTGCAGCCTGTACCGGGTTAGCCTTCCCTCTTTGATCCCTTCAGCCAGTCTGCCTTGTTGCAGTCTGTACCGGGTTAGCCTTCCCTCTTTGATCCCTTCAGCCAGTCTGCCTTGTTGCAGCCTGTACTGGGTTAGCCTTCCCTCTTTGATCCCTTCAGCCAGTCTGCCCTGTTGCAGCCTGTACCGGGTTAGCCTTCCCTCTTTGATCCCTTCAGCCAGTCTGCCCTGTTGCAGCCTGTACTGGGTTAGCCTTCCCTCTTTGATCCCTTCAGCCAGTCTGCCCTGTTGCAGCCTGTACTGGGTTAGCCTTCCTTCTTTGATCCCTTCAGCCAGTCTGCCCTGTTGCAGCCTGTACTGGGTTAGCCTTCCCTCTTTGATCCCTTCAGCCAGTCTGCCCTGTTGCAGCCTGAATCGGGTTAGCCTTCCCTCTTTGATCTCTTCAGCCAGTCTGCCCTGTTGCAGCCTGTACTGGGTTAGCCTTCCCTCTTTGATCCCTTCAGCCAGTCTGCCCTGTTGCAGCCTGTACCGGGTTAGCCTTCCCTCTTCGATCCCTTCAGCCAGTCTGCTCTGTTGCAGCCTGTTATCCAGGATCAACATGTGGAAGTGTAGAAGGGTCTTGGCAGCTCTGGGTGGTTGGCCCTAATGCTAACAGTCAGCTTTTTTTCACTGGCCCTGATGCTAACAGTCAGCTTTGTTTCGTTGGCCCTAATGCTAACAGTCAGCTTTTTTTCACTGGCCCTGATGCTAACAGTCAGCTTTGTTTCGTTGGCCCTGATGCTAACAGTCAGCTTTGTTTCGCTGGCCCTGATGCTAACAGTCAACTTTGTTTCGCTGACTGCTACATCTCATGCACTGCTCAGCATCTTGATCCCTAGTCAATGGAACCAACATTTCACAGGTTGCAAGATTTTGAAATCATAACATGGTTCCCGCAGAGAGGGGCACCTGAGAGGATGGAGTAGGAATTTGTGCAACCAGCAAGCTACATTAGTATCTACACTCTTTGACATTATCTGAGTGTGACTGAGCACCAGTGAGTCTGCCCGGAGTGCATTGATGTAAATTCTCAACGGAACAGAACTTTTTATTTTTAAAAAAAACATCTCTTAGGATCAAGATTCCTGAGCAGCACATGACCTGCAGTGGTCAGCGACCCATAGCTGACTGCTAGCATCAGGGCCAGCAAACCAGAGCTGCCAAGACCCTTCTACACCTGCACGCGGTGATCCTGGATAACAGGCTGCAGCAGGGCAGACTGGCTAAGGAGAAGGGATCAAAGAGGGAATGCTAACCCGGTACTCAAAAAATGCTTGCTGGAGTCTGATGTGTTGGACCGAAAGGTGCAAATATCGCAGTCAAGCTGTAAACTACGACAACGCATTCCGTTCTCTGGACTACATTCTGTTACTTAGGCCCGTCTCAGGGTTTAGTAGCGGGAGATTGAGAACGAATGAAGCCAAGTCAAGCCAAACATCTCTAAAATCAGGATGCATCACATCTGATGGTTTCTTACAATCACAGAGAAAAGGAAGTTGTCTAAAATTAGGTGGTCGGGACTACTACTTCTTTGGTGTCTGTCCCAAAAAAGAAATTTTGTATGTTGTGTCGTAGTTTGCGAGGCAGTGATATCTACGCTTTTTTGGCCCAACACATCTGATTTCATCACAGCATTTTTGGAACCTGGATTGCCTTCTGTCTTCAATCCGTAATAGTTTAGCCGAGGCTGGATGATTGCTCTGTTTTCACACTTTTCCTAAACTGACCAGATACTGACAATTTTCTACACTTATTCTAAACTGACCAGATACTGACAATTTTTCACACTTTTTCTAAACTGACCAGATGCTGACAATTTTCACACTTTTTCTAAACTGACTAGATACTGACAATTTTCCACACTTTTTCTAAACTGACCAGATACTGACAATTTTTCACACTTTTTCTAAACTGACCAGATACTGACAATTTTTCACACTTTTTCTAAACTGACCAGATACTGACAATTTTCCACACTTTTTCTAAACTGACCAGATACTGACAATTTTCCACACTTTTTCTAAACTGACCAGATACTGACAATTTTCCACGCTTTGTTGGCTTTTCTAAACTGTCCATATACTGCCAATTTTCTACGCTTTTTCTAAACTGACCAGACACAGACAATTTTCCACACTTTGTTGGTTTTTCTAAATTGACCAGATACTGACAATTTTCCACACTTTTCTAAACTGATCAGATACAAACAATCACTATCTTGCCCATGAAAGACAATGTTCTCTGTAGAAAAAACTATAAGAGCCAAATAATGGAAATACTACAGATGCTTCAAACCGTAGGCATTTTCTTACTAGTATTTTTGAAATGTTTCTTTACTTCTCATTATTGTGTGCTTTATTATTGTGCATTTGGTTACACGGTTATAGCTCTGATTTGTTTCCTTGAGTTGTTTGTTTAAAAATTGTTTTGCGTCAAACAGTTTTTTGGTGAATATTTTTATTGAAGAATGAATCTATGCACCGTCTTGCCACGGCCTACTGTAGATCAGGCTCATGGGGAAATCCCTTTGAAACGTCACATTCATAGGATGACTAAATAACGGAACTCATATTCTGCCAAGGTCTATAATCAATCCATGCTCAACTCAGAGAAATAATAACATGCTATTGTAGTTGCACTGATAGTTGACACATACAAGTTCTGTTATTTAGTTATCCTATGAATTAGACTTTTCAAAGGGATTTTCTCATCAGTCTGAAGGCTTGTTTCTACAATAGGTTGGGGTCTGCCTAATAAGAGAGTTTAAATTACAGCTGCTGTAAAACAATGTGTGCTTCCGGCTGGCACAGATATTGAAACATCTTAGTGTCACTTTGTTCACTAAACAGAGACGCTGATAAACATGCTGATCATCCCAATGTTATTCTATCTGTGTCAAACATGGGCTCTATTAGATAGGCACAAGCATAAGATCGAAAACTGTGAGATGCGATGTGTATGTCAAACACGGGCTCTATTAGATAGGCACAAGGGTAAGATCGAGACCTCTGAGATGCGATGTGTACGAAGTGTGGCAGGAGGGGATCAAAGTTCAACGCTCCAAAAGTTCAACATGTTGACAGCACAGGACTCCCACCTAGCGCTGGACTGGAATTGGTTGGTTTGGTGAACGAGTTTTTGTTGGTCTAGTGAATGGGTTTATGTTGGTCTGGTGTATGGGTTTTTGTTGGTCTGGTGTATGGGTTTTATGTTGGTCTGGCGTATGGGTTTTTGTTGGTCTGGTGTATGGGTTTTTGTTGGTCTGGTGTATGGGTTTTTGTTGGTCTGGTGTATGGGTTTTTGTTGGTCTGGTGTATGGGTTTTTTGTTGGTCTGGTGTATGGGTTTTTATTGGTCTGGTGTATGGATTTTTGTTGGTCTGGTGTATGGGTTTTTGTTGGTCTGGTATATGGGTTTTCATCGTCTCATGTTGACATGTATAAATTGAGCACAGCATCAGTGTCCCGGGCCGATTGTATTTAAGCACATCATGTACAATGTGGAGGAGGGATCACTATAAAATTGTTAAAATGCAAAGTATACTCAGCAGCATTTGCCACTGGGAGACACTGCAGCAACTTCAGTGCTGAAGCCAGTGCCCTGAGACAAGTAGCTGAAATGCTTATAGACCATAAGGATGGCGCTCAAGAACCAGCACAAAAATTAACTCGGTGCTCTGGTAGACTCGCTCGAACGCCTGTCTCGGTGCTTAAAAAAACAAACCATAGTCCAGTAGATACTAGCCCACTGCGACATTCCAAGTAACGAGGAGGTGGACAAACTCGTCAGAGATGGAGGAATGCTGCAGCAGAGTGATACAGAAATCACGTACAATGAGACAAAAGCATTCATCAGGGCAACGTACAGTGCAAAATCGAAAAAATACCACCCTGACCACATAGACAATGATGCCTACCACCAACTCTCCAGGCGAGACCCAGTGATAATTCACCGGCTACGCACAGGTCACAGCAGACTTAGATGTCACCTGTACAACAAGTTCAAGATTAGCATTACAGACCTTTGTGCCTGTGGCACAGCCCGCATGAAGGCAGAACATATTTTTCAGTCCTGTCCCACTGTATACCGACAAAAGAAATAGCATTTGGCAACAGCCAGTGTCCTTCCACGAGAAGCTGCACGGAAACATACAGAGCCTTGAGTCGACTGCTGCCTTCGTTAGTCATTGAAGTTGAGGTCTGAAGATGAATGAGGAAGAAGAAGAAATGTACAATGTCAGAATATTGTTTGCTTTGACCAAAATCTTTCCAGCATCTTAGGCAGGATTCAGAATACCTGTGTCCTTCCGGACAAAAAGAAACTTTTTCATATCTGTATATATTTGTTTTATTTTCTTGAAAAGACCAAGTCTTCGGAAAAGGTATGGGAATTAATTTTTGTTTTGCCTTAAGCTTGCAGCTGCAGTGCATACATTTGTGAATATTTTTCTTTGCTCTAAGCATTGCTGCTGTTGAATACGACGCAAGCTGCAGCTTATTTTTTCTTTAAAACCCAACAAATTTTTTGGGAAAGTGCGTGTGTGTGAGTGTACACCTGCTTGCGTTTGTTTTAATTTAAGCATGGTTAGACAATGTTACATGTTGAACTGCATGCACTTTTTTCTTGATGTATTTATTGTTGTAATGTATGTATGAGTGTATGGGTGTGTGTGAGTGCTGATGTATGTCCTTGAGGGAATATGAGCATCATCCAATTGTAAGATCTCACACAATGAGAGCTTTATGGTGACCAGCTCCACCAAAGGTGGTGTGCAGGTCCTGCACCAACAGTTGGAGTGCAGGTCCTACACTAATAGGTGGAGTGCAGGTCCTGCACCAACAGGTACAGTGTAAACAGCAAACAGCAGCAACAATACCATCAAACAACATAAACGACAGCAGCAGCAACAACACCACCACCAGCAGCAACACCAGCAACAGCAAACACCAGCAGCAAAAACTCCATCAAACAACAACAGCAGCAGCAGCAACAATAGTAGCAGGAACACCAACAACAACAACGGTAACAAGTAACAACAACGGTAACAAGTAACAACAACAACAAAACAGCAACAACACCAGAAACAGCAAACAACAACAACAGCAAGCATCAACAACACCAGTAACAACACCAGCAGCAGCAATCATCAGCAACACCAACAAGCATACTTTTATTCCAACTTGGCCCACATGTCATTCTTTGCTATTTGCTTGTTTACAAAATGATTGTTTGCCTTTGTTAAATGTTTGCCATTTGTGTGTGTGTCTTGGTTCATCTTATTTAGCATTTATCAGCTTTTGTTGTTTTCAATTTGACTCATTTGTTTTGCATACCAATTTGGCTTAAAAACTGTGCGCTTGCAGAAGAGTTGTAAATCAGTGGATACTTAACGGTTGTAGGAGCCCTAGCCATGAAGAGGCTGAAGATTAGCAAAGGAAAGTGGGAAGACTCTCATCCCGTATGTTTTGTGCACAGGCCATAATGTGTATCAGGGAACTAGTAGGTAGAAGAGGTTCCAAACTAACAAAGGTACAACTTGGGGGGGGTTAAGATGATCAAGCCAACAAAGGTATAACTTATGTGGGGGGGGGGGGTGGGGGAGATGGGTTGGCTAGATGATCAAGCCAACAATGGGGGGGGGGGGGGGGTAGATGATCAAGCCAGCAAAGGTATAACTTGGGGGGGGGGGTTTAGATGATCAAGCCAACAAAGGTATAACTTGGGGGGGGGGGGGGGGTTGATGATCAAGCCAACAAAGGTATAACTTATGGGGGGGGGGGGTTAGAGGATCAAGCCAACAAAGGTATAACTTATGAAAAGGTTTACCAGGTGTAAATACAGAAGAGGGGTGTGGGGGTGTTGTTGTGTTGGATAATCAAGCTAACAGAGAAGTATAACTTAAGAAGGGGTTTACCAGGTGTAGATACAAGGACAAGGAAGGAAGAGGTTTACCAGGTATAACTATGAGGGGGGGGTGGGGGGGGGGGGGGGTTGGATAAGCAGGCTAACAGACTTGTATAACTTATGAAGAGGTTTGCCAGGTGTAGATATAGGAACAGGTAGGAAGCAGAGCATCTGGACCAACGATAAATGCTCACCTGAAGTTCTGAGTGGTAAGTTTAAGACTTTTCACAAACAACAAACTGAGATACCATCTATTTAGGAAAGTAAAGAAAGGAATAGCCATGAGTTTAACTGTTGAATTGAGAAAATACTGTGTATAGAATTGGAACGTAGATAAAATGCTAATGAAATTATAAACCTCTCACGATGAATTGTTTTCTGTGTACGTGAGCAGTACTTTCAACAAGAAATGGAAGCGGTCCATCTGCTAAAAAAAGTGGAAATTCAGCAGAATTAACCGCTGGTTGGAAATTGAGTTTTTGAAGACTCCATTGGACTAAGACGCAGCCTGTGAGTGGTGGGGAGGCCAGTGCCCTTCTAGCTGTTTTTACTTTCCCTAACTCATGCAACAAGGTACCCATTTATAGCTGGGTTGACTGGCGAAGCGATCCCCAATTAAAATCACGACCCGGATTTTATTTAGTCTCCGGACGCGATTAGAACCGATGCACACTGTTACCACAGAAAATAGCTAACTGCTCGCTGTGAACTGAGCTAAGGCGCTCCTCCATCGCTATGCTCTATAAAAAGAATCATTGAGCCCGGAGTGTATTTCTATTCTTAGAACATAAGAATACTACGGATATGGTAAAATCTCCTATACTTAAAACTGGGACACCGATGGCCATAGAATATATGTGTTGTGATAATAGATGATGAGACATCGGAAAAATATTGTTACTATTAATAATTTTATCAATTGACTGTTACCTATTCACAGATAAGGTTTTGGGAGTAAACCTTCGAAGGAAAATCTAAATCATGTGCTATCTCCCATTGTCTCGACTATGTCTTGCCACTGGACCAAGGTAGCTTAAGACAAGAGAATGAGGTTGGCAACCCGTGAAAATATTTTTCACTTAAATCTATGCGCAAGTGACAGCGTCCGGCCTATATTTGACGCTTTCGTCGTTTGCGTTGGGCAACTATTATTATTATTACCGAACCCACGTTTGCTTCTTGTGTAAATCTTTTGCCAAAAAGAGTAGCAACATTGATTTTGTTCTAGTTTCAAATCATTACCACTATCGCCAATCCATAACACCTTCTAAAGGAGGAAAACTGCAACACTGTTTAAAGAATTTTAGAACCACAAAAGCATTCCATCATTTTCTTATAAAAAATCTAAACCCTCACTCGCAAAATAAAAAATTCATACCATACCACCATTTTGGGATAACAAATCCATACCACGTTTTATAGAGATCCCTCAGCCATACTACCATTTCAGAATCACAAAACTATACCAACTTTTTGGGGGTAATTACAGAACTATACCACCTTTTGGGGGTAATCACAGAACCATATCACCTTTTTTGGGGTTAATCACAGAACCATATCACCTTTTTTGGGGTAATCACAGAACCATACCACCTTTTTGGGGTAATCACAGAACCATATCACCTTTTTGGGGGGTAATCACATAACCATACCACCTTTTGGGGGTAATCACTAAACCATACCACCTTTTGGGAGTAATCACAAAACCATACCACCTTTTGGGGGTAATCACAGAATCATACCACCTTTTTAGGGTAATCACAGAACCATACCACCTTTTTGGGGTAATCACAACCATGCCACCTTTTTGGGGTAATCACAGAACCATGCCACCTTTTTGGGGTAATCACAGAACCGTACCACCTTTTTGAGGTAATCACAGAACAATACCACCTTTTGAGGGTAATCACAGGACCATATCACTTTTTGGGGGGGGGGGGTAATCACAGAACCATATCACCTTTTTTGGGGGTAATCACAGAACCATACCATCTTTTGAGGGTAATCACAGAACCATACCACCTTTTTGGAAGGTAATCACAGAACCATACCACCTTTTGGGGGTAATCACAGAACCATATAACTTTTTTGGGGGGTAATCACAGAACCATATCACCTTTTTTGGGGGGTAATCACAGAACCATACCATCTTTTGAGGGTAATCACAGAACCATATCACCTTTTTGGGGTAATCAAATAACCATACCACGTTTTTGGGGTAATCACATAACCATACCACCTTTATGGGGTAATCACATAACCACACCACCTTTTTGGGATAATCACAGAACCATACCACCTTTTTGGGGTAATCACAGAACCATACCACCTTTTTGGGGTAATCACAGAACCATATCACCTTTTTGGGGGATAATCACAGAACCATACCACCTTTTTGGGGTAATCACAGAACCATACCACCTTTTTGGGGTAATCACAGAACCATATCACCTTTTTGGGGGGTAATCACATAACCATACCACCTTTTTGGGGTAATCACATAACCATACAACCTTTTTGGGGTAATCACAGAACCATATCACCTTTTTTGGGGGTAATCACATAACCATACCACCTTTTTGGGGTAATCACAGAACCATACCACTTTTTTGGGGTAATCACATAACCATACCACCTTTTTGGGGTAATCACAGAACCATACCACTTTTTTGGGGTAATCACATAACCATACCACCTTTTTGGGGTAATCACAGAACCATACCACCTTTTTGGGGTAATCACAGAACCATATCACCTTTTTGGGTAATCACATAACCATACCACCTTTTTGGGGATCACAAAACTAAAACACCATTTTGAACTAAATAAACCATACCAGTTGTTGAAATAGTGACAGATCCTTACCACATTTCTATTGCAGCTGTCTTCCAGTAGTATCATGGCTGTACATTCTATACCTTCCTCAGTTGATATTGTCTGCTCCGGTGATCGTTCTCAAGTTGGAAGGTGGTGTTGGACATCGGACAGTGCCACTGCTGATAATCGAGTCATCGTTCTCGTCCCAAGTACATAACTGGAGCTCTGATGTGAGTATTGGATTCTCGACACTGTCCTGGGATTTTCGCTTTGCACCGCTCACATGTCACAAAACATGACCAGATAACGAGCCAGTAGATATTTTGAGCAAACATTCATTTCTGAAATTGGCTCAGCTACGATGGGCAGGACATGTTGTTCGCATGCCAGATGAGCGCTGCATCTCCAAGCAGCTGTTATATGTTGAGCTCACGTTAGGCAGATGCTCGCTAGGGGAAGGCAGAAGAAATGTTACAGAGACTCTTTGAAAGTGTCTCTGAAATGCTGCAATATTGATGTCACCTCTTTGTGAGATGCTTGCACAAGACCGTGCAACCTGGCGAGCTTGTCTCACCGAAAGAGCTCAGATCACATCGAGTATAGACGTTGCAGAGGCTCAGCGAAAGCGAGCTGTTTGAAAAAACAAAACGCATGACAATTTCACAGCTGACTGAAGTAACTATGTGACTGAAGTAACTATGTGACTGAAGTAACTATGTGACTGAAGTAATTTTGTGACTGAAATGAGTTTCTCAGATGTAGATTCTATGTGCCTGTTCCCACCCTCCCAGATGTACATCGAGAGCAGCCTGGGTGTGGAGATTGCTTACAGTAACGAGAAGCAGGGAGTCTGGGAGCCAATCATTGAACCTGTTATGGACACCTGCAAGTCAGCTCCTCACAAATGGGGCCTTTCTGTGGAGGTAAGGTCAAGGTCTTTGTTTGTTTAAGTGGTTGACTAACGCAGTGGTAGAGCATGGCAAAGGTATGGGGTTCAAGTCCTTCTACCGGCAGCTCCAGTCGACCCAGCTGTGAATGGGTATCTGGTTGGTGGCTAGGGAAGACAAAAGGTAGATAGGAAGGGAAATGGCCACCCTACCTCACAAAGCTGTGGCTTAGTACAAAGAAGGGAAATGAAGGATATTAGGAAATGTTTTTTTAGTAAAAAGGTGGTGAATGTTTGCATTGCCACAGGGAATAGTGTAGGCAGGGTCAAATTAATGCATTCAAGAATAGATTGTATGCGCATAGTTTTTAGATCAAGGAAATGTAAAATAAACTGGTTATATACAAAAATCTACATTATCTTCTCCTTCTTCTGGGTTCATTCTCAATCTCCTGCTACCAAGCCCTGAACAGGACTTTGCAAGTAGCAGGATGTAGTCCGGAGAACGGATATGCGTTGTGTCGCTAGTTTACAGTTTGACTGCGATATTTGCACCTTTCGGTCCAACACATCCATCTTCGGCAGGCATAATCTTCTGAACCAGTATAAAGACGTTAAGTCATGATCTAAAACTTTATCCCCGACAGCAGTGTCTGTTTTGCCTTGAATGTGGTAGATTTTGACGACCCAATGCCTCCTGGACAATTCTCAGGCTTTCCTCAGTTGGAGCTTGTATAAAGCCTATTTTCTTAGAGGCATCATGTGCAGACCAAAGAGAGGCAGTCTGGTCTGAGGAAGTGACCATGCTCGAAAAGGGGGGGGGGGGGGGGGGGGGCTGAAATGCACAGCCTCTTTTGTGAACCTCACCTTGCTAGAAGTATAACATTAGTTCATTGAAGAAGAAAAAGAGGCATCAAAGAACTTCTCCCGGCCGGCTGGAGGCAGAGAAGAGGTGTCCTTTCACAGCATGGCTCTAGGCAAATAGCCTTCCCCTCCGCTCT
Source organism: Ariolimax columbianus (assembly GCA_036924085.1). NCBI lineage: Eukaryota > Metazoa > Mollusca > Gastropoda > Stylommatophora > Arionidae > Ariolimax > Ariolimax columbianus. The sequence goes on along the minus strand of JAVGWX010000025.1, from coordinate 22,201,406 downwards.
GGACGAGGCCTGGAACCAGTAGCAGTGGGTCATGGATGTGGCTGAGCGAACGTATAACCAGAACTGGCTTGGGAAGGTGAAAGAGAGACCGGCTGACATAAGACAACTTTGCATAGAACCAAATAGGCCGAAATAAAAATGGAACTCCCACGACATGCATAAAGAGATCTCACGAAGGATAGGAGCAGGGTGGTTCAGTTTCAACTGTATCAAGACCGTACTTCAACAGATGAAAAACAACAAAGAGAGAGTTCACACCTTCAACAGCCTGGTCATTCTAGCATAGTGTATGTCTGCGAAGCGTGGAACCTACGAAAAAGTGATATGACGCGGCTTTAAGCTACTCATTGAGCGATAGAGCGTAGAACATTTTCACTGCGAGACCACATCCACAACACAGACTTCAGGAGTTAAACCTGCTTCAATGATATCTCAGATACGGCGTTGCAAAGAAAGTAGAGGTGGGCAGGCCACGTGGTACGTATGCCTGACAATAGACGGACATGTAAAGTGATGTCATGGTGGCCTTAAACCTTTAATCATCGCCCCGGACGTCCACCAATGAAATGGAGAGATGGCCTGTGACAAAATCTTGGTCCGGCATGATACTTAATGGCAAAGGACAGAGATGAGTTTAGACTAAATTGGCTACCTGGCATAGGACACATAACATGCATGAATGAACGCCAGGATTACAGTACAGTAATCATAATTGGGGCACTGTATGAAGAATCACTGCAGATCGAGTGAAGTGGAGGAAGTTTATTGATATACTTAAAGATGCCATCAGGTGTGACGGTCGCTGGCCACTGTGTCAGTCGCTGACCAAGTGTCCAAGAGAAGAGTGTGTCATCAAGGCAAGAAACAGGATGTTGAAGGTCCGTTGTAGCCAACCTTTTATGTGGAGATGGTACATATCATCATCTTTTTCTTCTTCTTCTTCTTCTTCTTCTACTTCTGCTTCTTCATCCTCTTCTTCCTCCTCTTCTTCTTCTTCTTTTTTTTCTAGTCTTTCTCTTTTTCTTTTTCTTCTTCCTCTCTTTCCTTCTTTTTCGTCTTCTTCTTCTCTTTCATCTTCTTCTTCCCCCACTTCCTTCTCCTCCTGTTCCTCTTCTTCCTTTTCCTTCACTTTGAAGTATTCACATCCCTTCATTGCTTGTCATGATAATTGTTTGTTTCTTCGTCTTACTCAGGTGATTAAGAACCAGGAAGAGCTGCAGGAAGATGAAGAGGGTGGGATACTGCCACCTCCAAAGATGAGCATCAATGTGGTGGCCACCGAGCCTCTGCAGCTTCTCGTGACCAAGACTTGCCTGGATGTTCTTGGTCAGCTTGGCCAGGTAAGTGTTGGAGGGTTGAAGATGGGAGAGGATACCAGGAAATATGTGTTTAGTCAGAGAGTGCTGAATGCTTGGAATGCATTGCCACGGGAAATAGTGGAGGCAAGGTCAATTAATGCATTCAAGAATAGATTGGATGTGCATAGTTTTTTTTATAGATCAAGGGAAAGTTAAAGAAACTGTTTGTATACAGACTCTGTAGAGTTTTCTAAACCAGTATAAAGAATTTAGTAGGATAATGATAGAGTTAGAGAATAGGGAGGGGAGGAGAATAGAAGAGTAGGAGGTGAAGGGATGGAAGGTGGGAGAGGAGAAGAATGATGAGATTAGGAGTTTCCGAGATCATTGGGGCATGCAAAATCTCTATCCTCAGCAATGAAGGCTTGTGGAGAGCCTTTGCACAGCCGGCTTACATATAGAGGGCCTCATCAAAGTAGGTTTACATATAGAGAACCTCGACAAGGTAGGCTTACATGTGGAGAGCCTTTGCAAGGTAGGCTTACGTGTGGAGAGCCTCATCCAAGTAGGCTTAAATGTAGAGAGCCTCGTCAAAGTGAGCTTACGTGTGAAGAGCCTCATCAGTAGGCTTACGTGTGGAGAGCCTCGCAAGGTAGGCTTACATGTAGAGAGCCTCCTAATCAAAGTAGACTTACATATAGAGAGCCTCCTAATCAAAGTAGACTTTCATATAGAGAGCCTCCTAATCAAAGTAGACTTACATATAGAGAGCCTCCTAATCAAAGTAGACATACATATAGAGAGCCTCCTAATCAAAGTAGACTTACATATAGAGAGCCTCCTAATCAAAGTAGACTACATATAGAGAGCCTCCTAATCAAATTAGACTTACATATAGAGAGCCTCCTAATCAAAGTAGATGTACATATAGAGAGCCTCCTAATCAAATTAGACTTACATATAGAGAACCTCGACAAGGTAGACTTGCATGTGGAGAGCCTTTGCAAGGTAGGCTTACATGTGGAGAGCCTCATTAAAGTAGGCTTACATATAAAGAGCCTCGTCAAGGTATTCTTACACGCCTTCTGGTAATATATCTCTATTGTATTTCTCAACTGTCCATAATATTCTCAGCTTTCTTTTCAGAAACACATTTCTGTTGTCACAACTGATTTCTCTACTTTCATGCTAATTGTCCATGACTCGCACGCGTAAAGCAATATTGGTTATACATAAGAAAGAATGGAATGCTGTTATATGAGATTCTGTTTGTTTCTCATTGATCTCTAGGCTTTCAGTCAGGCTTACCAGCTGACGGAGTTTGAGGGCACCCTCGGAGAGAAGATCATTCCTTTTGTGTTCAAAAACAGGCTGGGGAAGGAGCTGGTTTTGAGGAAGGATGCTTCCTTTGAGGTAAGATCACTGGCTTGGTGTATATTTGCATGTTCTGTTCTGCTAGGAATCAAAGAATCAATGTCACTGCACTCCGGGCATACCCATAGGTGCTCAGTCTCTCTTGTCATATGTTGCAGGGTATGGATGCTGATGAACAAGAAAATGAAGAAGAATATTGACACAGCATTCGATAAACTGGAAATCCACAAACCACACTATTATTAAATCAGTATTGGATTGAGCACGAGCAGAGAGAGGTGCCTGAGAGGATGAAGCAAAAGTATGTACAACTAATTTGCAGTGCTCACCATTTGCTGAGGTAGATTGATCACCTTTGGGTATGCTTGGAATGCAGTGACTTTGATTCTTCTGTAGCTCGCTGGTTGTACACTCTCCTGCTTCGCCCTCCCATGCCCTACTCCGCTCGAACCTTATTGTTATAGAAGTCTCAGATATCCATTTCAGTGCTGAGATCACTGCTTCCGTCTCCATTCTCAAACTGGAGGTTGTTGACATGTATGCCCTAGTGCACTCAGCAACGACCTGTCCTCTTACTAGCCGAGAAGCCTCGGAAACAGACAGAAGAATCAAAGTAGATGTAAGCATGCCCAAAGGTGATCAATCATGACTGATTTAATAATAGTGTGGTTTGTGGATTTCCAGTTTATCGAATGCAGTGTCAACTTTCTTCTTCGTTTTCTTGTTCTCCTCCTCCTCCTCCCATCTTCCTCCTCCTTCTCTTCTTCTTTGGCATTCATCCTGATAAGAATGTTGTATCATAGTTTACAGCGAGATTGAAATATCTGTGCCTTTCAGTCCAACACGTCTGGTTTTAGCTGGCTATTTTCAGTACCTCTTCATCAAATGATAAACAAGTTGAGCATGTACTCAAATGTGGCTGAGACAGCAGGCTAGAGACTTCTATGTGGCTGAGACAGCAGGCCAAACACGGTAGGCTAGAGACAGCAGGCTAGAGACTTCTATGTGGCTGAGACAGCAGGCTAGAGACTCCTATGTGGCTGAGACAGCAGGCCAGAGACATCAGGCTAAAGACTTCTATGTGGCAGAGACAGCAGGCTAGATACTTCTATGTGGCTGAGACAGCAGGCCAGAGACTTCTATGTGGTTGAGACAGCAGGCCAGAGACTTCTGTGTGGCTGAGACAGCAGGCCAGAGGCGGTAGGCCAAAGACAGCAGGCCAGAGACGGCAGACTAGTGACAGCAGGCCAGAGACGGCAGACTAGAGACAGCAGGCCAAAGACTTCTATGTGGGTGAGACAGCAGGCCAGAGACTTCTATGTGGCTGAGACAGCAGGCCAGAGACTTCTATGTGGCTGAGACAGCAGGCCAGAGACAGCAGGCCAGAGACGGCAGGCTAGAGACTTCTATGTCGCTGAGACAGCAGGCCAGAGACGGCAGACTAGAGACAGCAGGCCAGAGACGGCAGACTAGAGACAGCAGGCCAGAGATGGCAGACTAGAGACAGCAGGCCAGTGACTTCTATGTGGCTAAGACAGCAGGCTAGAGACTTCTATGTGGCTGAGACAGCAGGCCAGAGACTTCTATGTGGCTGAGATAGTAGGCCAGAGACTTCTATGTGGCTGATAGCAGGCCAGAGACGTCTATGTAGCTGAGACAGCAGGCTAGAGACAGCAGGCCATAGATTTCTATGTGGCTGAGATAGCAGGCCAGAGACTTCTATGTGGCTGAGATAGCAGGCCAGAGATAGCAGGCCAGAGACTTCTGTGTGGCTGAGATAGCAGACCAGAGACTTCTATGAGGCTGAGATAGCAGGCCAGAGACTTCTATGTGGCTGTGATAGCAGGCCAGAGATAGCAGGTCAGAGACATCTATGTGGCTGAGATAGCAGGCCAGAGATATCAGGCCAGAGACTTCTATGTGGCAGAGATAGCAGGCCAGAGACTTCTGTGTGGCTGAGATAGCAGGCCAGAGACTTCTATGTGGCTGAGACAGCAGGCTAGAGACAGCAGGCCAGACTTCTATGTGGCTAAGACAGCAGGCCAGAGACGGCAGGCTAGAGACAGCAGGCCAGAGACAGCAGGCTAGAGATAGCAGGCCAGAAACAGCAGGCTAGAGACGGCAGGCTAGAGATGGCAGGCTAGAGATAGCAGACCATAAACAGCAGGCTAGAGACGGCAGGCTAGAGACAGCAGGCTAGAGACAGCAGGCCAGAGACTTCTATGTGGCTAAAACAGCAGGCCAGAGACGGCAGGCTAGAGACAGCAGGCCAGAGACTTCTATGTGGCTGAGATAGCAGGCCAGAGACGGCAGGCTAGAGACAGCAGGCCAGAGACTTCTATGTGGCTAAGACAGCAGGCCAGAGACTTCTTTGTGGCTGAGACAGCAGGCCAGAGACGGCAGGCTAGAGACAGCAGGCCAGAGACTTCTATGTGGCTAAGACAGTAGGCTAGAGACAGCAGGCCAGAGACTTCTATGTGGCTGAGACAGCAGGCCAGAGACTTCTATGTGGCTGAGACAGCAGGCTAGAGACAGCAGGCCAGAGACTTCTATGTGGCTAAGACAGCAGGCCAGAGACTTGTATGTGGCTGAGACAGCAGGCCAGAGACGGCAGTCTAGAGACAGCAGGCCAGAGACTTCTATGTGGCTAAGACAGCAGGCCAGAGACTTCTATGTGGCTGAGACAGCAGGCCAGAGACTTCTATGTGGCTGAGACAGCAGGACAGAGACAGCAGGCTAGAGACTTCTATGTGGCTAAGACAGCAGGCCAGAGACTTCTATGGGGCTGAGATAGCAGGCCAGAGACAACAGGCCAGAGACTTCTATGTGGCTGAGACAGCAGGCCAGAGACTTCTATGTGGCTGAGACAGCAGGCTAGAGACAGCAGGCCAGAGACTTCTATGTGGCTAAGACAGTAGGCCAGAGACGTCTATGTGGCTGAGACAGCAGGCCAGAGACTTCTATGTGGCTGAGACAGCAGGCCAGAGACATCAGGCTAAAGACTTCTATGTGGCTGAGACAGCAGGCCAGAGACAGCAGGCTAGATACTTCTATGTGGCTGAGACAGCAGGCCAGAGACTTCTATGTGGTTGAGACAGCAGGCCAGAGACTTCTGTGTGGCTGAGACAGCAGGCCAGAGACGGTAGGCCAAAGACAGCAGGCCAGAGACGGCAGACTAGTGACAGCAGGTCAGAGACGGCAGACTAGAGACAGCAGGCCAAAGACTTCTATGTGGGTGAGACAGCAGGCCAGAGACTTCTATGTGGCTGAGACAGCAGGCCAGAGACTTCTATGTGGCTGAGACAGCAGGCCAGAGACAGCAGGCCAGAGACAGCAGGCCAGAGACGGCAGGCTAGAGACTTCTATGTCGCTGAGACAGCAGGCCAGAGACGGCAGACTAGAGACAGCAGGCCAGAGACGGCAGACTAGAGACAGCAGGCCAGAGATGGCAGATTAGAGACAGCAGGCCAGTGACTTCTATGTGGCTAAGACAGCAGGCTAGAGACTTCTATGTGGCTGAGACAGCAGGCCAGAGACTTCTATGTGGCTGAGATAGTAGGCCAGAGACTTCTATGTGGCTGATAGCAGGCCAGAGACGTCTATGTAGCTGAGATAGCAGGCTAGAGACAGCAGGCCATAGATTTCTATGTGGCTGAGATAGCAGGCCAGAGACTTCTATGTGGCTGAGATAGCAGGCCAGAGATAGCAGGCCAGAGACTTCTGTGTGGCTGAGATAGCAGACCAGAGACTTCTATGAGGCTGAGATAGCAGGCCGGAGACTTCTATGTGGCTGTGATAGCAGGCCAGAGATAGCAGGTCAGAGACTTCTATGTGGCTGAGATAGCAGGCCAGAGATATCAGGCCAGAGACTTCTATGTGGCAGAGATAGCAGGCCAGAGACTTCTGTGTGGCTGAGATAGCAGGCCAGAGACTTCTATGTGGCTGAGACAGCAGGCTAGAGACAGCAGGCCAGACTTCTATGTGGCTAAGACAGCAGGCCAGAGACGGCAGGCTAGAGACAGCAGGCCAGAGACAGCAGGCTAGAGATAGCAGGCCAGAAACAGCAGGCTAGAGACGGCAGGCTAGAGATAGCAGACCATAAACAGCAGGCTAGAGACGGCAGGCTAGAGACAGCAGGCTAGAGACAGCAGGCCAGAGACTTCTATGTGGCTAAAACAGCAGGCCAGAGACGGCAGGCTAGAGACAGCAGGCCAGAGACTTCTATGTGGCTGAGATAGCAGGCCAGAGACGGCAGGCTAGAGACAGCAGGCCAGAGACTTCTATGTGGCTAAGACAGCAGGCCAGAGACTTCTTTGTGGCTGAGACAGCAGGCCAGAGACGGCAGGCTAGAGACAGCAGGCCAGAGACTTCTATGTGGCTAAGACAGTAGGCCAGAGGCGTCTATGTGGCTGAGACAGCAGGCCAGAGACTTCTATGTGGCTGAGACAGCAGGCTAGAGACAGCAGGCCAGAGACTTCTATGTGGCTAAGACAGCAGGCCAGAGACTTCTATGTGGCTGAGACAGCAGGCCAGAGACTTCTATGTCGCTAAGACAGCAGGCCAGAGACTTCTATGTGGCTGAGACAGCAGGTTAGAGACAGCAGGCCAGAGACTTCTATGTGGCTAAGACAGCAGGCCAGAGACTTGTATGTGGCTAAGACAGCAGGCCAGAGACGGCAGGCCAGAAACAGCAGGCTAGAGACAGCAGGCCAGAGACTTCTATGTGGCTAAAACAGCAGGCCAGAGACGGCAGGCTAGAGACAGCAGGCCAGAGACTTCTATGTGGCTGAGATAGCAGGCTAGAGACAGCAGGCGTGAGACTTCTATGTGGCTAAGACAGCAGGCCAGAGACTTCTTTGTGGCTGAGACAGCAGGCCAGAGACGGCAGGCTAGAGACAGCAGACCAGAGACTTCTATGTGGCTAAGACAGCAGGCCAGAGACTTCTATGTGGCTGAGATAGCAGGCTAGAGACAGCAGGCCAGAGACTTCTATGTCTCTAAGACAGCAGGCCAGAGACTTCTATGTGGCTGAGACAGCAGGCCAGAGACTTCTATGTGGCTGAGACAGCAGGCCAGAGACTTCTATGTCGCTGAGACAGCAGGCCAGAGACTTGTATGTGGCTGAGACAGCAGGCCAGAGATGGCAGGCCAGAGACTTCTATGTAGCTAAGACAGCAGGCCAGAGACTTCTATGTGGCTGAGACAGCAGGCCAGAGACTTCTATGTGGCTGAGACAGCAGAACAGAGACAGCAGGCTAGAGACTTCTATGTGGCTAAGACAGCAGGCCAGAGACTTCTATGTGGCTGAGATAGCAGGCCAGAGACAACAGGCCAGAGACTTCTATGTGGCTAAGACAGCAGTCCAGAGACGTCTATGTGGCTGAGACAGCAGGCCAGAGACTTCTATGTGGCTGAGACAGCAGGCTAGAGACAGCAGGCCAGAGACTTCTATGTGGCTAAGACAGCAGGCCAGAGACTTGTATGTGGCTAAGACAGCAGGCCAGAGACGGCAGGCCAGAAACAGCAGGCTAGAGACAGCAGGCCAGAGACTTCTATGTGGCTAAAACAGCAGGCCAGAGACGGCAGGCTAGAGACAGCAGGCCAGAGACTTCTATGTGGCTGAGATGGCAGGCTAGAGACAGCAGGCCAGAGACTTCTATGTGGCTAAGACAGCAGGTCAGAGACTTCTTTGTGGCTGAGACAGCAGGCCAGAGATGGCAGGCTAGAGACAGCAGACCAGAGACTTCCATGTCGCTAATACAGCAGGCTAGAGACAGCAGGCCAGAGACTTCTATGTGGCTGAGATAGCAGGCTAGAGACAGCAGGCCAGAGACTTCTATGTCGCTAAGACAGCAGGCCAGAGACTTCTATGTGGCTGAGACAGAAGGCTAGAGACAGCAGGCCAGAGACTTCTTTGTGGCTAAGACAGCAGGCCAGAGACTTGTATGGGGCTGAGACAGCAGGCCAGAGATGGCAGTCTAGAGACAGCAGGCCAGAGACTTCTATGTGGCTAAGACAGCAGGCCAGAGACTTCTATGTGGCTGAGACAGCAGGCCAGAGACTTCTATGTGGCTGAGACAGCAGGACAGAGACAGCAGGCTAGAGACTTCTATGTGGCTAAGACAGCAGGCCAGAGACTTCTATGTGGCTGAGATAGCAGGCCAGAGACAACAGGCCAGAGACTTCTATGTGGCTAAGACAGCAGGCCAGAGACGTCTATGTGGCTGAGACAGCAGGCCAGAGACTTCTATGTGGCTGAGACAGCAGGCTAGAGACAGCAGGCCAGAGACTTCTATGTGGCTAAGACAGCAGGCCAGAGACTTCTATGTGGCTGAGACAGCTATCCAGAGACTTCTATGTCGCTAAGACAGCAGGCCAGAGACTTCTATGTGGCTGAGACAGCAGGCTAGAGACAGCAGGCCAGAGACTTCTATGTGGCTAAGACAGCAGGCCAGAGACTTGTATGTGGCTAAGACAGCAGGCCAGAGACGGCAGGCCAGAAACAGCAGGCTAGAGACAGCAGGCCAGAGACATCTATGTGGCTAAAACAGCAGGCCAGAGACGGCAGGCTAGAGACAGCAGGCCAGAGACTTCTATGTGGCTGAGATGGCAGGCTAGAGACAGCAGGCCAGAGACTTCTTTGTGGCTGAGACAGCAGGCCAGAGACGGCAGGCTAGAGACAGCAGACCAGAGCATTCCATGTCGCTAAGACAGCAGGCTAGAGACAGCAGGCCAGAGACTTCTATGTGGCTGAGATAGCAGGCTAGAGACAGCAGGCCAGAGACTTCTATGTCGCTAAGACAGCAGGCCAGAGACTTCTATGTGGCTGAGACAGAAGGCTAGAGACAGCAGGCCAGAGACTTCTATGTGGCTAAGACAGCAGGCCAGAGACTTGTATGTGGCTGAGACAGCAGGCCAGAGACGGCAGTCTAGAGACAGCAGGCCAGAGACTTCTATGTGGCTAAGACAGCAGGCCAGAGACTTCTATGTGGCTGAGACAGCAGGCCAGAGACTTCTATGTGGCTGAGACAGCAGGACAGAGACAGCAGGCTAGAGACTTCTATGTGGCTAAGACAGAAGGCCAGAGACTTCTATGTGGCTGAGATAGCAGGCCAGAGACAACAGGCCAGAGACTTCTATGTGGCTGAGACAGCAGGCCAGAGACTTTTATGTGGCTGAGACAGCAGGCTAGAGACAGCAGGCCAGAGACTTCTATGTGGCTAAGACAGCAGGTCAGAGACTTCTTTGTGGCTGAGACAGCAGGCCAGAGACGGCAGGCTAGAGACAGCAGACCAGAGCATTCCATGTCGCTAAGACAGCAGGCTAGAGACAGCAGGCCAGAGACTTCTATGTGGCTGAGATAGCAGGCTAGAGACAGCAGGCCAGAGACTTCTATGTCGCTAAGACAGCAGGCCAGAGACTTCTATGTGGCTGAGACAGAAGGCTAGAGACAGCAGGCCAGAGACTTCTATGTGGCTAAGACAGCAGGCCAGAGACTTGTATGTGGCTGAGACAGCAGGCCAGAGACGGCAGTCTAGAGACAGCAGGCCAGAGACGGCAGTCTAGAGACAGCAGGCCAGAGACTTCTATGTGGCTAAGACAGCAGGCCAGAGACTTCTATGTGGCTGAGACAGCAGGCCAGAGACTTCTATGTGGCTGAGACAGCAGGACAGAGACAGCAGGCTAGAGACTTCTATGTGGCTAAGACAGAAGGCCAGAGACTTCTATGTGGCTGAGATAGCAGGCCAGAGACAACAGGCCAGAGACTTCTATGTGGCTGAGACAGCAGGCCAGAGACTTTTATGTGGCTGAGACAGCAGGCTAGAGACAGCAGGCCAGAGACTTCTATGTGGCTAAGACAGCAGGCCAGAGACATCTATGTGGCTGAGACAGCAGGCCAGAGACTTCTATGTGGCTGAGACAGCAGGCTAGAGACAGCAGGCCAGAGACTTCTATGTGGCTGAGACAGCAGGTTAGAGACAGCAGCCAGAGACAGCAGGCCAGAGACTTCTATGTGACTGAGCCAGCAGGCTAGAGACTTCTATGTGGCTGAGACAGCAGGCCAGAGACTTCTATGCCACAGGTTTTGGGGGCTGAGACAGCAGGCCAGAGATTTCTATGCTACAGGTTTTGGGGGCTGACACAGCAGGCGAGAGCATGTCGGATCAGTATCTTAATGTTGGTGGAAATTATGATTAGAAATAAGGGACAATGTCAGTGCAATAATAAATGGTTTGCAAGTTTATATCTCATTTAGTTTTTTTATTAAATATCCATCTGTGACCTATTTACTGGACTGTACGTGTTGCTTTCCCATCAAAAGCCCAAAGCATCGTAATCTTTATAGACTCATTATCTTCTCTTCAAGCTCTGGAAGATAGTAGTCATTGTAAGCCTGAACTTACCCAAATATCCCTAGATGCCAACCAACTTATCACATCCCATGAAGTCAGAATAGTTATGCAGTGGATCGTTGGCCACTCACATACACCTGGCAATGACAAGGCAGACAGACTGGCTAAGAAGGGATCAAATCAAGAACAACAATACACACCAGCAAGTTACAGACAGTCGAAACAGTTACTGAAGACTGCGAATAAAGAGGCATGGCTGAATAGATGGGGAATACTGGGAGAGAAATCTTAAAACATATGGTCATCCCAAGTACCAAAGACAACATCAACCTCCTGAAAAGGAGAGACCAAAGCACCATTTTCCGACTTCGCACTCAACACATACAACTTAACAGCCACTTGAACAGAATCCAACCAGAACATACTCCAGAGTGCCGGCTGTGCCCACATCCCTATGAAACTGTTGAACATCTTTTTGAGTGTTTGGCGCTTGCCAGTGTTAGGAAAGAGCTTCTTTCTCTGAGGCCAGACAAATGGAACACTTTGTACAGAGCTAAACAACAGCTCACAAACTCTTGCAGATACCACTATATGGCATTGGGCCAAAGGGCAGGAGCCCACAGGTCGCTGGATTAAATAACCAACCAACTCGTATTGTTTAAAATCAATGTAACAGCAGATAGAAAAGGGGACATTGAAATCCAAAACAGATGTAATAAAGCAAATCAAATCATTGGACAACAAAAAGAACGCTATACAACATAATATTCTTACCCACATTTTGCTATCAGTGCCAAAATTTGACATTGACAAGCAAAGATAAAAGAAACATTGTAACAATAGAAATGAAATGCCTTCGCAGAATGCTTGAAGTAACAAGAAAGAATATAATCAGAAACAAAGATATTAGGAGACAAGTAGGTGCAACACCAGTGCTAGATCTCATCAAGTGACAGCAAACCAAATGGTTCAGCCACGTTGACACGTCAAACACCAGATAGTATCCCTACTAAAGCAATGCTATACAGATACAATGGATACAAAACCAAGGGCAGACCACGCAAAAGATGGATAGAAGAAATAACAGAAGCAGTAAAACTCCCCGTGTACGAAGCACATACTAGGGCCCGGTTGAGAAACCTCTTCTTAAACTGACGCTCAAAGGCTCAAGCAGGATACAAGCGAAAAGAGAGAGTAAGAAAGACAAATGTAAAAACACATTACAAAGCAATCAATCAATCAACCAATCAATGTTCTTCAAGTGCCATATATGAAACATGACCCAGAAACCAGTGCTCTCCAGTTTGATCTGTGTGACGTCACTCTTTTCAGTTCATGTATGTTTTTCAAGCGCTTAGTGGAACCCTCTCTGACGATTGTTCTGCGGAGAGTTTCTTTCAGTCTTCCTCTTTTCCTCTTGCCAGATGGTGACCACATAAACGCCTGCAGATGGAGTATGTTTTTGTCCATTCTAAGAACATACCAGATATATCCAAACCTTTTTTTCCTGACGAGTGATGAAATATATTGTTTGTTGGTGACTTCTCTAATTGTTTTGCTGGTTATGAACTCCTCCAAGCCAATGTTCAACAGTTTTCTAAGACACTTGTTCTCGAATGCATTTATCCTCTTTTCCAATGCCTTTGTTATTTTCCATCATTCACATCCATAGGTGAGTATTGGTAAAACGTTAAAATTAAACAAACTGAACTCTGTGCGCACCCTCTATTATTTAAATTTCCAGATGTTCGTTAGTTGGGTAAAGGCATCTGTGTGTCTAGAGCATTGCAAACCAACGTATGTTTAATTTTTTCTCTCACTCCAGCCTGCCCCAGAATATGAAAATGTTGATCTAAACCACTTCCCCAATGGCAAAGATGCCTACATGGTTGTCAAAACGAAAAGGATGCTGGTCGCCCAGGATTCACTCATCCGATCCACACAGCATCAGGATGAGAAGAGGATCAGTTTTCAGGTAGCGGGAGAGAAGACATGGATAGAAGTTTTGTTGTTGTTTTTGGTGTATAATTTGGTTTCTGTTGTGTTAGAGCCAGGACTCGCATCACAGCACTCACATGTACTCAGTCTTGGCAAAACCTTGGGTGGGCAGCTTCAGCCTCTTTCAGTGTGAGCAAAACCATGTGTGGGAAGCCTCAGCCTCTTTCAGTGTGAGTAACACCATGGGTAGACAGCCTCTTTCATTACTAACAAACCAATATGTGGACAGCCTCTTTTAATCCCACACAAGCCCATATGGGGACAGCCTCTTTCAATCCCACACAAGCCCATATGGGGACATCCTCTTTCAATCCCACACAAGGCCATATGGGGACAGCCTCTTTCAATCCCACACAAACCCATATGGGGACAGCCTCTTTCAATCCCACACAAGCCCATATGGGGACAGCCTCTTTCAATCCCACACAAGCCCATATGGGGACATCCTCTTTCAATCCCACACAAGCCCATATGGGGACAGCCTCTTTCAATCCCACACAAGCCCATATGGGGACATCCTCTTTCAATCCCACACAAGCCCATATGTGAACAGCATCTTTCAGTCCCACACAAACAAATATGTGAACAGCCTCTTTCAATCTTGTCAACCCAAAGGTTCCTTTGTCATGATATACCTTATAGAAAATCAACTAAAGAGTGTTGTGCATGTGGCTGGCTACCTCATTGTGTACATTACTGCCTGTACTGGAGCAGAAGGCCATCAAGGAAGCCAGCTACAATGGTGGACCTATACTAGCACAGAAAGGCAATGAAAGTCACATTGTGCAGGTAAGAGTGGTTTCCAGAAGGGCCCTCTATGTGGGACAGAGATGGTAATAGCATTGCTGCGACACTTAGGGCATGACATAAGTGGTTGCTAGCAGGGGTGGCGAACCCCTCTTGGGTAGAGTACTTTCCAACTCATGGATCTCACACACTCCTACATTGACAGTTATTGAGGGTTTAGCACATGGATAAAGTACTTGCATCTTACAGGAAAAGTGTTGGTTCAATCCTCAATATCATCACACTCTAGTTGGCCTATCCTTTTAATTACGAATGCAGAAGATATTCAGGAAACGTAAAGCAGTGGGGATGGGAATAGATCACCCCATCTGCCAATAGCTTGTACAATTATTGTTGTTATGAATTCAGAAGCACTTGGGCTCTCGTCCTACCACCTAATGCTATGTAATGGTATCTGCACATTTTTTTTAGTTCTTAGTCTTAATCGACCTGTACTTCTACAGAGGCATAATCCCCTGTGCAGGTCCCATCTCTGGTATGAGCTGGATGTAGCCAGGAGGAGGATTTTCTGCTTAGCGGGCTAGGCTCGAGCAACTTATTACTCTACAACTTATTACTCTAACTGATGTGCGAGTCCATCTTAATGGACTCAAGCACTATAGCAAAGTAGACCTGCAGCCTGTTAGGCGCCATCTATGCTGCTCTTAACAAACCACCTAACCATGGGGTCATGTCTCACAGCCGCCTATTATGACATGCTCTCTGTGGGGCAGTGGTGCCATTCTTGTCCTTGTTATACACATATTTCTTGTTGTTGAATGCCAATAACTAGGTTACTCTTTTGTGCATCATGAAAAGGATGTTAAGTGGGGGGGTTGTTGTAGCTTTCCTCACATCCCGATCAAGGTGGACCGGGGTCCTCCAGGTGGTTGCGCAATGTTTGGCTTCATCTCCGTGTCACTTATTACTGTGGGCATGACGTCGATCCCTTATCTTGTTAGCTAGGCTGTCATGAATACAGGCCGTTTCCTGGGAGGGCTACAAAGAAGCCAAGGTGAGGGTCTTGGCCAGTATATTTTGCCTGACCCTGACTAACATGTCTGATAAGTATGTTTTGCCTGACTCTGACTAACATGTCTGATCAGTATGTTTTACCTGACCCTGACTAACATGTCTAATAAGTATGTTTTGCCTGACCCTGACTAACATGTGTGATCAGTATGTTTTGCCTGACCCTACGTTAGTCTTCCTTCCCCATGTCATACACATAGACCCTGTAGTTGTTTAGTACCATACAAATTGTTGCATACGTACAATCACGTCTGCTACGAGACTGCCATTGTTGACATACTTGTCTATAGCTAGCAGACAGCAACGTCAAACACGAGGTCTCCATCAAGCAAGCTCGGGTGAGGATGTTCTCCATTGACAAGCTCCAGGTTGTGGTAAAAACTGAGGCCCAGATCGGACAAAAAGTGGTTTTGTTTGTCTCACTCTTACAAGTAAGTCACTGCTGGACATTGTTGAGGGTAATAACATGAGAGCTGCAGTGGAGGTGTTGTTGTGGTTTTACATTTGTTGTTTTTGTATTTATTTGTGTTGTTGTTCCTTTTTCTACTTCTTTTTCTGCATGGACTAGTTAAGTGACACAGCTCACAAGCCGGAGGTGCTGGATTCGGTCCCCGTCGCTGCGCCGGCCAATGCTCTGGGAAATCAAACCCTTAGAAAATGCCGGAGGAAGCAGACCTTTACATAAAATGCATGCCGAAGTCGGATGCACTGGGCCGACAGGCGCAAAATAAAAACATAGTGCAGCGCATGCCGGCTTAGGGAATAGAGAAATAAGGCGAAAGCAACAACAAAATCTAAAAAAGGACATTTTGATATTCTGTCATAGTTTTACATCAGAGCCGCAATATCTGCCCCATTCAGATCAACACATCCGATTTCTGTCTGCCATTTTTGGGGAATCGGGTTTATATTCTCACTGCGATCCCTAATATCTCCTTAGCCAGCCTACATTAGTACCGTCTGTTTTGAGGGCCACTGTTTTGAGGCAGAATAGGGTCTTGGTCAGCCGTGGTTTGCTGAACCTGACGCAAGCACCCAGCTACGAGTCCCTGGCTGCTGTCAGATCATGCATTGCTGTGTCTTGGCCCTGCACTGTATTATAAGGTGGAGTTGTATGTTGCACCTGACCTTGACATTGGTAACTTTTTACCCAGCAGCCAGTTAGTTCGGCACACTCAACTCGACGATAGATTGTCGTCGGCACAATCAACTCGACGATAGATCACCTTCAGCACAATCAACTCGACAAAAGATCACCGTCAGCACACTCAACTCGATGATATATCGCCGTCTGCACACTCAACTCGACGATAGATCACCGTCAGCACAATCAACTCGACGATAGATCCCCCTCAGCACACTCAACTCGACAATAGATCACCATCAGCACACTCAACTCGACGATATATCACCGTCAGCACACTCAACTCGACGATACATCACCGTCAGCACACTCAACTCGACGATAGATCCCCGTCAGCACACTCAACTCGACAATAGATCCCCGTCAGCACACTCAACTCGACAATAGATCACCGTCAGCACACTCAACTCGACAATAGATCACCGTCAGCACACTCAACTCGACAATAGATCACCGTCAGCACACTCAAATCATTGCCTCGATAAATCACTGTCGGCACACTCAACTCGACGTAAGATCGCCATCGACACACTCAACTCATTGCCTCGATGATAAATCACCGTCGGCACACTCAACTCATTGCCTCGATGATAAATCACCGTCGGCACACTCAACTCATTGCCTCGATGATAAATCATTGTCGGCACACTCAACTCATTGCCCCAACGATAGATCGCCGTCGGCACACTCAACACGCAGGCACAGCCTCGACGATAGATAGCCAGCCGTCGCCTCTTCTTCTTCGAACATGTGGCCCACGTCCTTCATTAATTTCTGGTCAACCAGATGCTCCAGCTGTCCGTAGGGTCAAGGGGTGAAAAGAGGCGGTGCTCATCCTAAAGTTGTCCCCGGGGCCGTCCTCTCAACACGTAGCTGTAACAGTTTGACTTCTCAACAAAACTGCACGCCACTTGTGACTCGGCCATCCGATGTGGTCTGCAGTGAGACGTGGTCGACCATCAGACGGCGTCATGGACATGGTCGTTGAATGCAGCTGGCCCTGGTCGCCTATGCGTATTATTGTATTGTATTGAACCCATACTCCTTCTAGTCCGTTACTTTGAAATGGTGAGGTAGCGTGCATGTCTCAATGATCCCAGGAGCTAAGCCAGTGGAAGCGAAAGCTTCCAGAAGGGTCACCAAAGCTGGATAGGTCGTGGACTAAACATGGACAACTCAAACTAGAGTATAATTAGGTTAGGTTAGGGCCGACTACCCAAATCTTTAAAAGTAAAGCTGGTTATGTTCTTTCTTCTTCGTTCGTTCTCAATCTCCTGCTACCAAACCCTGAAAAGGGCTATTCAAGCAGCATGATGTTGTCCGAAGAACGAAATGCGTTGTGTCATGGTTTACAGCTTGACTGCGATATTTGCACCTTTCGGCTCGACACATCCGACTTCTGCAGGCATTTTTGGGTACCGGCTTAGCCTTCCCACTTCAATCCCTTCCCCTTAGCCAGTCTGCCCTTTTGCAGCCTGTTATCCAGGATCACCACGTAGGGGTGTAGAAGGGTCTTGCCAGCTCTGGTTCACTAGCTCTGACGTTAGCAGTCAGCTAAGGGTCGTGGACCGCTGCAGCTCATGCACTTCTCAGCATGTTGATCCCAAAGTTGGTTATGAAAACATTGACAACAAAGCAAATTCAAACGGCCTTGGAAAAGAAAGGGCCTTCGGAAACAAGAAGAATGGCATAGTGAAAGCTGCAAAGAAGCTACATGGCTGACCGCCCGTCTGGATGGCAGAAAATGCAGCCCAGGGCGATGTATGCTGGATCCAGTTTGCCAACATTTAGGTTATCTGACAAACACATCTCGAGAATATTGTTTCTACGATGGATTGTCACATACTTAAGGAGCACCTTATCAGCAGATGGAAGAATTACAGCGGAAATCCAACAAAGATGCAATAAGGCAAATTAGATTCTGAGATAGAAGAAGATGAAGGTGAAAAGTTATAAGAACAAAGCACAAAATTTGAACTCATCAAGCAGGGAACACCGATCTTCTTATAATCCATCGAAACCACAACAAAGTATCAATATTGTGTTAATACTATCAGCACAACTGTTAGTTTCCACTTCAAACGTATTTATTACGTCTAAATAAACAGATCTACTTCATAAAGATCTTTGACAACAACCTACTTCACCCTTCTAAAAATTGGCTGTCTCCAATCCGCGTAATAAGAAGAAAAATCGTTTCAAATCCATTTGTAATCTAACATGTAACACTTTAGCCAGCAAAAAACCTGTGTAGATGAATGTGTGGTGGCTGCGTGGCCTAGGGGTGAAACTGGCTCGGTTTTCGCAATCATAACGTTCCGGGTTCGATTCCCACTTGTATCCAGTTTGGCAGACACTGGGTTTTTTTCTCGGGCTAATGCTCCTCTGCGTACGGAAAGTAATGGCAACCTACCCTACTACACACTTGCCAACCTATCCTACTGCACACGTGCCAAGACGCTTATAACACCCAAATAGATGGCGGTTGTGAGAAGCTACGTTCTGTAAAAGGACATGCAATTTACTTACTAGATGGATGTGACGTAGTCAGCATTAACAAAAATGTATATTTCTACGGGCTCTGTGCTTGAATCAAAAATGATAGCCAAGTACTGCTGCATGAGACAGCCCGCAGTGTGGTAATGGTTTTAATTAACAAAGACAGACGCTACTATTTTGACACTGATTTTCACCTGAACGGACTGTAACTGATATTTTGCGCACCTACTGAATCTGATGGTGAAGATGAGGGGGCACTGTCACAGCCAGGACCTAGTGCTGCTAAAAGGCAAAAATATTTGACTGCACCATCAACAGAAAAACAAAGATGCAATTTCTAAAGCAAATTCTAGAGAACATGATAGCGAATGGGTTTCAGTATCAAATTCCATCACCACTGACTGACTGAGACCCAGAACTCATTTAGATTGCTGCAAAAATGTGGTCGACCATGTGGAATGAATGAAGACCTGCAACTCAGTGACACATCAACTCCATTTGACTGCTACAGAATATTATTTTCTTGTAGATAGTTTTCACATGTAAATTACTGTTATTCTGAAGTACGCTAGACCAATCTGCATTACGTTTTGGTGGTTATTCATGGATTGGTGACATTTTTATGTGTGAAAAATAGTTCTTATTACAAAAAGTTATGATATAATTATTAACAATTACTTGTCATATTTGATGAAATTCTACAAGACCTTTACATTATTACAGCACATTCATTTTCCTTTAATTTGATATATAACATGTTTGTCTTCCTTGTGAAATAAAGAAAAGTCAAGTTTTATGAAGAGACTGCTTTTATGGAAAAAATAATTCTGGCAAAAATAGTTACAAAATTATGGCCTTTAAGAGTTAAGTTCACAGATATATCTTTCATCAAGTTTTTCCTGTTGCAGTCATTGACGACTTACTCCATATTCTGTCTCCTCTTAGGTCAAGAATCACTTGAAGGTGCCTATAGAGGTCAGGTACAACAATGGAGGAGGGCTCGTATCTGCAGGGGAAGTGGCACCTGGCAACACGTTTCCTGTCTCATTAGACGCGGTCTACAGTGCCACGGGGGAAATATTCTTCCAGCCAAAGATGGAGGATGGTCGGTGAGAAGCTCCACATCAGACTGATAGTTGCAGCAAATTGGTTTCTGGTCATTGGCATAGAGTTGTGTGGTTGTCATGTTTGATGTTGTGTTAGAGGATAGAGTGTTAGGGTTGGCTGTTATGGGGTTAGGTGGGCGGGTAGAATTGTAGGGTTGTCTGTTAGGTTAGAGGTTAGAGTTATAGGGTTGTCTGTTATGTTAGAGTTGTAGGGTTGTCTGTTATGTTAGAGGTTAGAGTTATAAGGTTGTCTGTTAGGCTAGAAATGTAGGAGTGTCTATTATGGTAGATGTTAGAGTTGTAGGGTTGTCTGTTATTTTAGAGGTTAGAGTTAAAGGGTTGTCTGTTAGGTTAGAGTTGTAGGGGTGTCTATTATGTTAGAGGTTAGAGTTATAGGGTTGTCTGTTAGGTTAGAAATGTAGGGGTGTCTATTATGATAGATTTTAGAGTTGTAGGGTTGTCTGTTATGTTAGAGGTTAGAGTTATAGTGTTGTATGTTAGGTTAGAGTTGTAGGGGTGTCTATTGTGTTAGAGGTTAGAGTTATAGGGTTGTCTGTTAGGTTAGAGTTGTAGGGTTGTCTTATGTTAGATATTAGAGTTGTAGGGTTGTCTGTTAGGTTAGAGTTGTAGGGTTGTCTGTTATGTTAAAGGTTAGAGTTATATGGTTGTTTGTTAGGTTAGAAGTGTAGGGGTGTCTATTATGTTAGATGTTAGAGTTATAGGGTTGTCTGTAATGTTAGATGAATGTTAGAGTTGTAGGGTTGTCTGTTATGTTAGAGGTTAGAGTTATAGGGTTGTCTGTTAGGCTAGAAATGTAGGGGTTTATATTATGGTAGATGTTAGAGTTGTAGGGTTGTCTGTTATGTTAGAGGTTAGAGTTATAGGGTTGTCTGTTAGGACAGAGTTGTAGGGGTGTCTATTATGTTAGAGATTAGAGTTATAGGGTTGTCTGTTAGGTTAGAAGTGTAGGGGTGTCTATTATGGTAGATTTTAGAGTTATAGGGTTGTCTGTAATGTTAGATGAATGTTAGAGTTGTAGGGTTGTCTGTTATGTTAGAGGTTAGAGTTATAGGGTTGTCTGTTAGGCTAGAAATGTAGGGGTTTATATTATGGTAGATGTTAGAGTTGTAGGGTTGTCTGTTATGTTAGAGGTTAGAGTTATAGGGTTGTCTGTTAGGACAGAGTTGTAGGGGTGTCTATTATGTTAGAGATTAGAGTTATAGGGTTGTCTGTTAGGTTAGAAGTGTAGGGGTGTCTATTATGGTAGATTTTAGAGTTGTAGGGTTGTCTGTTATGTTAGAGTTATAGGGTTGTCTGTTAGGTTAGAGTTGTAGGGGTGTCTATTATGTTAGATGTTAGAGATTAGAGTTATAGGGTTGTCTGTTAGATTAGAGTTGTAGGGGTGTCTATTATGTTAGAGTTGTGTGGTTGTCGTGTTTGATGTTGTGTTAGAGTATAGAGCGTTAGGGCTGAATGTTATGGGGTTAGGCAGGCGGGTAGAATTGTAGGGTTGTCTGTTATGTTAGAGGTTAAAGTTGTAGGGTTGTCTGTTATGTTAGATGTTAGAGTTGTAGGGTTGTCTGTTAGATTAGAGGTTAGAGTTATAGGGTTGTCTGTTTGGTTAGAGTTGTAGGGTTGTCTGTTATGTTAGAGTTGTAGAGTTGTCTGTTATGTTAAAGGTTAGAGTTATATGGTTGTCTGTTAGGTTAGAAGTGTAGGGGTGTCTATTATGTTAGATGTTAGAGTTGTAGGGTTGTCTGTTAGGTTAGAGTTTTAGGGGTTTCTATTATGGTAGATGTTAGAGTTGTAGGGTTGTCTGTTATGTTAGAGTTATAGGGTTGTCTGTTAGGTTAGAGTTTTATGGGTTTCTATTATGGTAGATGTTAGAGTTGTAGGGGTGTCTAATATGGTAGATGTTAGAGTTGTAGGGTTGTCTGTTAGGTTTGAGTTGTAGGGGTGTCTATTATGTTAGAGGTTAGAGTTATAGGGTTGTCTGTTATGTTAGAAAAAGTAATAGGGTTGTCTGTTGTATTTGAGGATAGACTAATGGGGTTGTCTGTTATGTTAGAGGATAGAGTAATAGGGTTGTCTGTTGTATTAGAGGATAGAGTAATGGGGTTGTCTATTATTGTTAGAGGATAGAGTAATGGGGTTGTCTGTTATATTAGGATAGAGTAATGGGGTTGTCTGTTATGTTAGAGGATAGAGTATTGATGTTGTATGTTATGTTAGAGGATAGAGTAATGGAGTTGTCTGTTATGTTAGAGGATAGAGTATTGATGTTGTATGTTATGTTAGAGGATAGAGTAATAGGGTTGTCTGTTATGTTAGAGAAATAGGTTGCCTGTGTTTGTTATATGTTTGAAGCTTGCATAGTTTGGAGCACGATGCTGTTTAGATAACATGTGTGTTGACCTAGTCTCAGTGGTATCCTTACCTGCCTTTCTAAACATTACCTCCAGTTTGCCACATGTTGTAAATATGCCTACACTTCATAGAATATTTCAAACATCTGGGAAGTATTTTTAAAACTGATGGAAGGCTAGCAACACTGAGGTCATCTGACAAACACATCTCGGAGAGTTACTTCTATGATGGACCGTTGCTGTCTCTCTATCTTCAGTCATATGGCCCACCTTCCCCTGGATGTTCCAGATCCTGCACCTGACTGCCAAAATCAAGTGTGGGGAATAGACCTCGTCCCACATGGAGGCGCCGCTAAGGTCATCCACACAATAATTGGTTGTGACAAATTGCCTGCACTTCATCAGAACTATACATATCAGTCATAGTCACAGGCGATTGGCACGACGGACCCTGGCCACCTGAGCAGATAATTATATTATTATTAGTTCTTGGCACTCTCATGTATGAAAGCGAGACTTGGAACACTTAAACTAAGCAGGAACGACGGCGGAACACCTTTCACAAGAGGTGTATACTGGGGATTGGGTGGCAAGAGAGTGTGCCACATTATGTGGTCTTACAGCGAGCAAACACTCACAGCATGTACTCGCTGTTGAGCCAACAACGTCTTCGATGGTTGGGGCATGTTTACCACATGGAAGATGAGAGGCTGCCAAAGGATATCCCTATATGGACAACTGGCCATTGAAGCTAGAAGAATTGGCCGCCCCACACCGCGATTCTAGGACGTTTACAAGAATGACATGAAGTCATGCGAATCCCATCGGGCTAGGAAACAATTGCTCAGGATCGAGCTGTTTGGAGACAGTCAATTGGAAGGAGCATAGTGAGCAGAGGCCTTCTGGCTACAGAGAAAAGAGATAAGAGATAGGGAGACACCCTGGCAAACAACCCTTCTCAGCATGGTTGTACAATCTGTAGCAGGGACTGTCACTCATGGATCAGCCTTTACAATCAAAGCATACAGTGTCGAAACACAGAAGACAGAGCTGGGCAAAACTCACAAGATGCCACGCGCATGGTCTACTGAGACGCCAATGATTAGTTATTGAAAAATTGTTTTATAATGTTGCGGCTGATGATGATCTACCCTTCATAAGCATCATATTATCTGTTTGAAGACTTATGGCAACCTTACATGCATTGTTTCAGATATGCTGTATCCAAGGAAGGTGTGGCATGGAAGGGACTACAAGAAGCTACAAAGGTCAAGCAGATCTCTTGCGAAGCCACCCAGAATGGACAACCTGCCTATTACTTCAATGTTAGTATTTCTTTAGTTAGTTATCGATTGATCTGTACCGTAATTTGGGGGGTAGCGAGGTCTGGGCTGGACATCCCGCTCGTTAAAAGAAAGTGAAGCATCTGATATAGCCTCTCCTTTCCAGGTGTAGAGATCGCCGCTGGATTCACTATTCGGCTTGCTGGGCAGGAGTTTCCATGCCTATGGCCTTTCCTACATTATTGTGTCACCAGCAGCACCTTCATGAGACGCCCCCTGTTTCTTACAGAGCCTGATGTGGTGCGAGAACGCGTACCCAGCAGTATAACTGGGCGGGCAGATTGGGCTCATAAGCCTTGGTTGGCAGCCAATCTAAGAGAAGGTAAACTCTGACTCTAAACCCGGGTAGACGAAGTTCGTAAGCCTGTTCAGGCAGTTTACCTAGGAGAGGAGGAACTCTTGATTTTAAACCCACAAGTTCCAGAGAGTGGTGGCTAGTCTTGGGACGATGAGAGTATCATTGGATGTCTCGAGTAACTAGCATCTGCGGGCAATGAACGACTCCACTGCCTTGTGGAAACCTCGGGAGTGGGTGGGGCTACGGGAGTAAACTCAGACAGAAAATCTGGAGTGGTAGCACCAAATGTGGATGGTTTCAGAATTGTGAACTCATTCCGGCAGCTCCTGCAGCTGAGCTGGTGCCAAATTATCATGCTTTGGATTACACCAGTGAGGCCGAGAGGGGGATCCTGCAGTTTAGGCAGCCCAGGGTCTCCATATTCAGAGCCCAGTCTTGCACTCTGAGAGGCTACTCACAGGGTGCCATTCGCATGGTCTGCAAAGACTGAGATGCCTATGAATGAATTAATATACAGTGATGGGTGTCGTGGGGAGCCTAAATCATCTCTCCTGGGCCAGATGCATTGCGTGACTTGTTAAAGCAAGTGAAATTCTATCAATAAATTTATCAAAGTCCATCGTTCTTCAATGTCAATATTTCTTAAGTTAATTATCAGTTCACTTGTACCCTGGTGGTCATCTCTTCTGGGCCAGATGTGTTGCGTCTGACATCATAAACCTGTATCGCTGGAAATTCCTCTTTACATCGTCTATCCACCTTACCCTGGGTAGTGTGATTGGATTCCCGTGTTCAGTGCTGACCACGTTAAAATCCCTTGGATCTGGGGTAGTTGTCTCGCCGCAGCGACTCAATTTCAACCAGTGCTGGTAAAGCGATCTCAGTCCCGCCAGGCGGAGCGATAGCGCGGGCTTGCGGAAAACGCTCGCCTGCCTTTCCCCGTAGAGCGAATTGGGTGCGGTTTGTTGTAGTGGCTCCTCCACCGAGGTGCGCTCGTCTGGTCCGTATCAGGAAACGTGGTCCGTCCGTGGTGATTTATCTAAGGCTTATAGCAGAGCTCGACAGTACGTCTCGCTGGTGGTCCGACTCTCGCAAAGAGCTGGTGACCGGCAAATGGAAAGCAGGAATCGTGCCTCGAGGCCCTGCGTTCTCCTACGGAGAAGGGCAGGCCGGCAGGCCAAATTGTCTCTAGTCCCAGTGAAATTCATCGCCGAGGTCGTTGGAATCCGTTCTGCACAGAGCGCTGCCATCCCTCCTCGAGCGAGCCCGGTCGGTCGGTCGTCTGGTGCGTGTGGGAGGCCCCTGTCAGGCGGTCCTAGGTCGACGGAGTGAGGGACGGGTGGAACAACCGTCCGTCCGTCCCGTCAGTCGGTCCCTGCGGCCGTCCCAGTGAGGCTTTTTACACACCCTTCCTCCGCCGACCGGTGTGTGCTGTACGTACGTCTCCGACAGATATCTGGTTGATCCTGCCAGTAGTCATATGCTTGTCTCAAAGATTAAGCCATGCATGTCTAAGTTCACACTGTCTCACGGTGAAACCGCGAATGGCTCATTAAATCAGTCGAGGTTCCTTAGATGACACGATCCTACTTGGATAACTGTGGCAATTCTAGAGCTAATACATGCTTACCAAGCTCCGACCCTTGCGGAAAGAGCGCTTTTATTAGTTCAAAACCAATCGTCGTTTCCCCTCGCGGGGTTGTGGCGTCCCCACTGGTGACTCTGGATAACTTTGTGCTGATCGCATGGCCTCATGTGCCGGCGACGCATCTTTCAAATGTCTGCCCATACTGTAGAACGACTGACAAATCGAGAGCACTACCGTTTGGGTCTAAAAATGAACGTACGCTGGTATTAGACTCACGGAAGACAAGTCAGCTCTCAAACACTCTAATGAAAGAACGCTACGGAAATCGTGTTTAACCCCGCAGAAACTGCAGATTTCAAATACCTGGTCATTGACAAACAAAAGCCCTCAATAAATTCGTCTGACCAAATAGTGAACGGGTGCTGGAAATAGACCATCTGAAGACAGGTCAGTTTTACCCTACTAATGACAGGGCGTTGCTACGGAAAACCAGCTCATATCGAGAGGAGCCGCAGACACTTTGGTTCACGTACCAGGCTGATAAGCCAATGGCGCGAGGCTACCATGTGGGGGATTACGGCCGAACCCTTGTAAGCCGCAATCCCGCCCAAAATCTCAGCACCACTGCAATGGGAGGCTCCTACATGCTCGGGACCTGGGGCTTGCGCCCCAGCCATATCCGGTAGAGCCGCAGCAAGAGGTCCTTGCCGTCCGCCGCTCAAAGCGGGCGGACAACTGCTTGATACTCACCTTATACGGCGATGGGGTGCGAAACCACCAACTAAAGACTTAGTACCTGGTCGGGGTGTCGAAAACAGTAGAGCAGCCACCTCACTGTGAACTGTCGACTCAATCAATGACCATGAGAGCTGTCCGCACACCAGGCGAACATCATCTCTGTGACATTACCAGGCTTGTCCCCTGGCTAAATGCACGTCGGCTACGATATCTACCTCTGTACGTTATCAGCCATATAACTATCATGCTGGACGCAGAAGAGATGCAGACCAGCGGACATTGCACACCTGCCCCACTGTGTCAACACCCCAGGTGGCGGGGAATGCTAGGCGTACCATCCCTGCATAGAAGCCAAGAAAATAAAGGGAGAAAGAGATACCCCACTCACATGCAAATGCTACGTTTCTGGCAGGACGTGACGATCCTGGGATACAGACACACTGGACTGCCTCTCTTCCGGGTAAACCAGTCCATCTCATATATCATCTCACATATCATCATTGCACCCTATAAACACGAGTAGTGAAGACTCGATAGTCTGGTAAGACAACTTCCATAAGAGAGACAACTCTGATCATAAACAACTGCTGCCTTGCAGATAGGCTGGGGACAGCCAAAGGCTAAGGAGGGCATCCCTACAGAAACGCCTGTTGAAATCGGATGCACGGGGCCGCAAGCCTAACAAAACAGTGCAACGTAAATCGCAGCATGATGGCAGTACAACCTATTAGAAAAACGCATGGCGCTCATCCTGCGGAGTCCCGCCAGGCAGCGATAGTGCCGGGCCTCACGCCTCGAAGGGGCCCACCCTTGACTACTGGTGGTCACCCACCCATGTGTCGTGGAGTCAAGGCACATGGCTATGGGGCAACGTCTATTGGCCAAAACCTCAAGACCCTCAAAATACTACAGTGGAATGCGGAGGGAGTCATTAACAAAAAACTTTCCCTAACACATCACCTGCATGAAGGTAAGATTGACGTGGCATGTATCCAGGAAACGCACCTCAACAATAATCATAAATTCTCAATCAGAGGATACCAGACCTTCCGTCTAGACAGAGAAGGCCACAAAGGAGGGGTCCTGATACTGACCAGAAACTGCATACCGAGTAGCGCGGTATCTGTCAATCACACCGGACAAGCAGAAATTGTAGGAGTTGACATAATGGCTCAAGAGACGAAGCTCCGCATTTTCAATCTGTACGGACCACCAAATAGAGACCTATCGCTCTCGAGTATGGAGGTCAGAGACTCCAACTGCATAGTAGTTGGAGATTTCAACAACCACTCGGAGAGATGGGGATACTCTGACACAGACAGCAGAGGTGACGAAGTGGAAGATTGGGAGATAGATGCAAATCTCCCCCTAATCAATAGGCCGGAGGATAGCCCTAGCTTCTATTCAAGAACATGGCATACAACCTCGACTCCAGATTTGGCCTTCTCCACACAGGACATACACCATAAAATAGACCACCAGGTGCTAAACTAACTGGCAGGTAGCGACCACAGGCCGATCAGGCTAACCATTGACATGGAAGTAGGCCCACAGGAAACAAAACCGCTCCCACGTTGGAATTACAAACGAGCCGACTGGGACAGATTTGCAATCCTGACAGATGGGCTGTGTGAAACCATCAACACACGAAACACCAAAATGAAGCCCGTGGTAGAGAGCCTAAGCAAGGCAATAATGCAAGCCGCCACTGAAACCATCCCAAGAGGAGCTAGGAAAAACTATAAGCCCTACTGGAATGATGAGTTGCAGAAAGTGGAAGATGCAGTAACAAATGCTAGGAACATGGCAGAGCGAGAAAAATCCATGGAGGCAAACATCGCCCTCAAAGCCGCCGCGGCGAAGTACAAACACACTCTCAAGCAAACAGCAAGAGAAAGCTGGAAAAATAAAACGGAAAGTCTAAACCTGGACAAAGACGGGAACAAGCTATGGAAGCTAGTCAGAGCCATGAACGACGAAACCCCGTCAAATAAACAAATTACTATCAAGCAGGGCGAGAACTTGATCACAGGTAAGAAAGCCGCAAACGCCTTTGTCGATCACTATGCCAGAGCAAACCACATCGAGGTCCCTGCAGATAAGCATACAGACATTAGCGAAGAGCTAAAGGGACACGAAAACATGAATACGGCTCCTGAAGAGCACATGATGGCCAAACTAACAATGCGCGAAATGGAAGAGGCTATGAAAACACTAAAGAAAAGGAAAAGACGGGATAACAAACGAAATGCTGATGGGGCTGGGCCAAACAGCGAAGAAGAAACTGCTATCGGTCCTGAACCAAAGCTGGAAAAGGGGAATTGTACCACAGGCATGGAAAGACGCAATACTGGTACCAGTACCAAAAACAGGAAAGGACAAAACAGATCCAAATGGATACAGGCCCATAAGCCTACTGAGCTGTGTCGGCAAGCTGATGGAACGGATGATAAACACCAGACTGATGTGG
Organism: Ariolimax columbianus; assembly: GCA_036924085.1. NCBI lineage: Eukaryota > Metazoa > Mollusca > Gastropoda > Stylommatophora > Arionidae > Ariolimax > Ariolimax columbianus. The sequence goes on along the minus strand of JAVGWX010000025.1, from coordinate 22,173,012 downwards.
CATCTGGAACGAAAAACGAATACTAATTCCACAGCAAGCCGGCTTTAGACAGCACAGATCCACTGAGGACCAGGTCATCCTCATAGCCCAAGAGATAGAAGATGCCTACCAGGCACAGAAACACACAGTAGCTGTTTGGGTGGATCTGGAAAAGGCATTTGACAAAGTCTGGAAAGATGGACTTAGAGTCAAGCTAAGAAGAAGTGATGTCTGTGGGAAGATGTACAAGTGGATCAACCACTACCTCAAACAAAGAACGGCCAGAGTCCAAGTACAAGGGCAGATGAGCAAAAAGGTGACACTCGAGCAGGGAGTACCCCAAGGGGGAGTATTGTCACCCACACTCTTCCTGGTATATATAAACGATATCACAGAGAATATACCAAGAAGAGTCCATAGCTCAATGTTTGCAGACGATCTGGCTACGTGGACCTCTGAAAAGAATCTCACCATAGCAAGAAATCAGATGCAGACGGCCCTAACATCGCTGGAAGAGTGGGCGAACTCATGGCTGGTCAAAATAAACGAGGAGAAAACCACATGCACAATATTCTCGCTTTCATTAAAACCCCAAAGTACCAAATTAAGTCTAAATGGCAAAATCCTGCAGCCAAACGACAACCCAACCTATCTGGGAGTCACATTTGATCGGCGCAGGACATGGAAAAGTCAGATTGAGAGAAACCGAATGAAAGCCAGAGAAAGAATGGCAATCATGAGGAAACTTGCTGGCACAAGCTGGGGAGCAGACGAAGGCATACTAAAGAAACTGTACACTGGAAGAGTGAGACCAGTTCTCGAGTATGGCATTGCGGCATGGACAACAGCAGCGAAGGCGAACTTCGATAAAGTTAACAAACTTCAAAACCAAGCCATGAGAATTATAACAGGTGGCATGAAGTCAACGCCAATTGTAGAACTTGAAAAGATTACAAAACTGCAATCCATGACTGATAGAAGAGACTGCAGAGCCCAGCTGCAGTCAGAGAAACTCCGAAGACTGACCGACCATCCAATTCACCAGAGACTAAACAATTTGGGAAATGGGAAACTAAAGCGGAGAAACTTTGCAGAAATAGCCAAAGCAAGGATGCACGAAGATCCCACAAACGCACTAACACTACCAAAACCCATCACTACTGTACGAAAACCTACCTGGAGGCAGGATATATTTCCAGAGGTGGTAGAAAATATACCAGGTATTGCAAACAAAAACTGCCAGACTGAAAAAGAAAGGAGAGATACTACCCTAAGCTTCATAACGAAAAGCTACCCAAGCATGGACTGGACCCATGCATACACCGACGGTTCTGTAACAAACACAACACAGAACGGAGGGGCAGGAGCATTCCTGAACCTACCAAATGGCAGAAAAATAACACTGTCATTCGCTACTGGTAAGTACACAAGCAATTTCAGAGCGGAGGCAGAGGCACTGAGGGCGGCAGTGGAAGAAATGGTGACACACAGTGAAAATGAGAGCCATATAGTCCTGCTGACAGATGCTCTCGCCGTAGTCACAGCGCTAAAAAGCCAGAAAAACACTGAGCTTAATGACTTAAGAGCAGCACTCTGCAAACTGTGCCAACAGTCCGCACCAAAAAAGGGTAGTGGTACAGTGGGTTCCGTCACACTGCAACATCCAAGGCAACGAGGAGGCAGACAGACTGGCAAAAGAAGGTGCAAGACTACCACAAACAGATACTAATATGATGTACGAAGAGTCAAAACGGCTTATCAAAGCCAGATACATGACCAAATGGGAAACCGAACATACTGGTTACACCAAAAACGATGCCTATTACCAGTTGAACCGAAGAGAGCAGGTCGTTGTCTTCAGACTTCGCACTGGCCACAACAGACTGAGGTACCACCTATTCAACAAATTGAAGATAGGGTGTACCGACAAATGCCCGTGCGGTACTGGTAAAATGACCGCTGAACATCTGCTGCAGAACTGCCCGACATACGAGGATCAGAGAGAGCAGATGTGGCCATTACCAGTGGAACTGCAAGACAAGCTCTATGGCAGTGGCGACAGCCTCAGGATGACCGCCGCTTTTTTCGAAAAAATAATGGTTACTGTCTGACTGCGTACGCAGAAGAAGAAGAAGAAAATCCCTTGGCAGTTAGAAATCGAAAGTAGTAGGTTTAACGGCCGCTGCTCTGCAAAATTCAAGTTAAAAATCTACTCAAATTATTCTAGGGATTCTCGCTCCACAGCGAATACGCTGCAGAAAAGGGGACTGTGTGGTTATAACATCAGGTCTTGGTTATGTGGTTAGCGGAGCGGGATAGATGGTGCCTGACAGGCTGCGGGTCTACCTTGCTCTAATTTATGCTCCACCACCACCAGTCCTAAAAATAGGCGATCGTCTATATAAGGGGCTACCTAATTGTTGATAATAGATAGTGGGATTGAACTGGCAAGCCACCAGCAGATTTTTGCCTACCCAAAAATATGAAACAAAGGAAGTCACACCTCCCCATGACGTCTAAAGACACAAATGGACTGAAGATAGAAGAAATATAGATTATCTTTATGAATGGAAATGGATGAATGATCACTTTTTTTTTGGTGTGTGTTGAACCAGGTTTTGCCACAGTTTGAGAAGGTTTGCCGGGAGAACACAGAGGACCTGTTAGATCATGTAATCACACTCCACCTGCACCCTACAGTCATTCTCCACAACCTCCTGCCATCTGGCCTGCAGGTTACACTCGAGGTATGTTTGATATATTATTATATTATGGCCTTTTGCGTCTTTACAGACGGTCTGTAAGCAGAGATGGCGGTGGCTGCATCTGCCCTGGAGGGATATCGTCTTTTGTGGCTGATTTTGCCAATTCTCGATTGGCAGGGACGAGCGGTAGTGTAAACAGAAAAAGTTCAATTGGAGTGGTGTAGGCTCCTTTCTTTTGCGTTGCTTGTCTTCCATCTTTGTGATCAGCTCTGATGTCTCGTGCATGTTCTCAAGGCTGCTCTCAATGTAGCTCTATCCTCTGCGTTGCTTGTCTTCTATCTTTGTGATCAGCTCTGATGTCTCGATGCATGTTCTCAAGGCTGCTCTCTATGTAGCTCTATCCTCTGCGTTGCTTGTCTTCCATCTTTGTGATCAGAACTAGCTCTGATGTCTCGATGCATGTTCTCAAGGCTGCTCTCTATGTAGCTCTATCCTCTGCGTTGCTTGTCTTCCATCTTTGTTATCAGCTCTGATGCCTCGATGCTCGTTCTCAAGGCTACTCTCTCTTGCATTGTTTGATAGTTGAGGACCATGCCTCGTTCAATGAACTGAAACTCTCGGGGCAGGTTCTCAAGTTATGTTTGGGTACCACGAACGGTATTTTCAGGGCTTCCCTGGCTTTGGCTCGTTGTACCCCTGTAACTCTGTTACATTGGAGTTTGATATATGTACACAGTATTATATATTATTAGATGGACATTCTGCAATAATCTTATTATATATATTATTAGATGGACATTCTGCAATAATCTTATTATATATATTATTAGATGGACATTCTGCAATAATCTTATTATATATATTATTAGATGGACATTCTGCAATAATCTTATTATATATATTGTTAGATGGACATTCTGCAATAGTCTTTTAAATATGTTATTGGATGGTCATTCTTCAATATTCCTCTACGTCTGCGAAACAAGGACCATTATAGCAGACCTCCAGAGAAGAGTCCAGGCCATGGAGATGAAATGTTTGAGAAGACTCCTAAATGTCACTTACAGAGACCATATCACAAATGAAGTACGACGAAGAATTGAGAATACAAGTGGACTTTACGACGACCTCCTCTCAAAGATCAAAAGACTTAACCTGACTTGGTATGGTTACGTCTGGAGGTCCAAGGGCTTTGCAAATACGATACTACAGGACACAGTACAAGGCAAGCGAAGGCAGGGATGTCTGAGAAAATGTTGGGAAGACAACATCCATGAATGGACTCACCTACGACCTGGAGGAGGCACAAAAAGCAACCACAAACAGAGGGACGGTGCAGGATTATGGGGGTGTCAGCAGAGGTGCCCCAACGATCTCAAGGGGTCACGGATGAACTGGACTCATTCTTCAATAATATTATTATACACATTGTTAGATGATTATTCTGCAATAATCTATTTAATATATTATTAAATGGTCATTTTTAAATAATCTTATAATATGTATTATTAGACGGCCATTCTTCAATAATCTTATTATTGTGCTTATTGGGCAAACCATGAAAATGTATTACATGGCCATACTAGCTGAGATTTTGTGATTTGACACACACAATAACTAATTTTCTCTTCACCCAGGGTACAGAACAAACGTGCACTTTGGAGAGTGGCAGCAACACCTCACTTAGCTATGCATCTGTCAATCACAGCACACTTGAGATTAAGGTGAGACATACATTAACTGCAGCAAGGTAATTCTCCTATTGAGAACGTGCTTGTACGTTTATCTAGGCCAAGAAAATTATAAACTCCCCCCAAACATCAGACAAATCCGTGCAAAAACTGAACTTTCCCATTCTCAATAATGAATCTTCAAATCCAAGTGAAACACAAAATACATCATTCCAAAAGACAAAAACAAATGTCGAAATCACTATTGTATTAACCTTTCACGCGCAATTGTCCTACAAATTTGGATACATTCGGCCTACAAATTAAAAAGTGAGAAAACAAAATGTTTTTTTATGGAGACCCTACCCATAGCCATTTTTTAATGCTGAATACGTCACGTTCATCTACACATGATTTTTGCCGGTAAAAGTATTGTATGTTAGATTACAAATGGATTTTGAACGATTTATCTTATTACACCGATTGGAGCCGGCCGATATTTTTAGAAAGACGAAATAGGTTGTTGGGGAAAGATCTTTATCGAGTTGATCTGTTTATTTAGATGTAAGACTACGTTTGAATTGGAAACTAACAGTTGTGTCGATATTACAAACACAATATTGATACGTTGTTGTGGTTTCCATGGATTTATAGTGGAGCGACTAGGTCTAGCGGTTGGGTCAAAATATTTTTTCAATACATTTTCAACTTCATCTTGTAAATCATATTTATTGTCCAACAAACAAAAACGTTAGAAGCTTTGAAGGTCAACTGCCATAGCGAAATATAAAGTTGCAAAAATTTTAGTAAAATTTCTGAAGCGTGCTAAAGGTTAACATTCAGCACGCTTCCATAATTTTTTTTTTTTTTTTTTGCATTTTTCAATTTTGCAACTTTCAAAAATTGTAACTGTTCTGTTTGTTGGTCAATAAATATGATTTTCTTGTGTTTAGAGACATAAATGAATAAAGAAGTTGTTGATGTTATTGTTGTGAGTTTATTAGTTTCTGAGATACAAGAAGATGAATGTGAAATTTTTTGAAAAAAATTTTAATATTTGGACTTTCCCGGCTAGGCCTAGTCGCTCCGATAGAAAACCATGGAAACCATAACAAAGAATCGATACTGTGTTTACAATATCGACACAACTGTTAGTTTCCAATTCAAGCGTAGGTCTTTCATCTAAACAAATAAAATAAACAGATTTACAAGATAAAGATCTTTCCCAACAACCTAATTCAAAAAGTCAGCCTGCTCCAATCGGCGAAAAAAATAAATAAATCGGTCAAAAGCCATTTGTAATCTAACATACAATACTTTTACCGGCCAAAAGCGTGTGTAGATGGACGTGACGAATCCAGCAGTATAAAAATGGCTATTGGTAGGGTCTCCGTACTTAGAGAAAAATTATTTTTTTTTAAAACCATTTCTATGGTAGCTCGGTTTGGTTATCTCTGATTAGAGCGGCAGTGACTTTGTCTGTGAAACTTACCATTTTTGTCCGTCACTTTGAAATGGCGAAGGTTTCGTAACGGTTAATTGCAACTAGGTAATTATCCTGTCGAAAATATGAATTTGTACATAAATCTTGATCTTGTTGACCCGTTCCTCAGCATAGCTGCCGGTCCCAACTTCATCTCCAGCGGACCCTGTCTTGGGCCATGGAAGTCCAGTGCATTGTAAGCCCTCCTCTAGACCCATCTTGGATGTTGTTGTGTACATCCCAAGTCTGGAGATTGACTATGGTCCTGAGAGTAGGACGCCTTTGTTTACGCGTTTTGCTAGTGTTAGCGCTACCAGACCAATTAGCATAGACGGACTGCAGAAGACTAGCGCTGTTGTCGAAGTTGTAAGTAGCCAAATATGTACTTTTACCTGACAGGGTGGCTGGCCCTGAACAGAACCTACCTCTCGTCACGATGGGGTTCATATTTACATTAATTTGACGCAAACAAAGAAAACAATCATCTTGCTGTTGGCACTGGAAAGTACAATATATACGTTAATATATGTACGCTTATCTGGGTAAAGAGGCTACTAGATCCATGCACAACCTTCTTTAACTTTCTTTTAACCACGTTTGAGAGGTTACAGCTGCTCTATTCTGTCTATAACAGGTATCACTCTGGAGCTAGCTGTCTTCTTCTTCTTCAGAGCTCGTCCTGGAATGGATGTTTGCTGTGACCTGTTTCCAGGCCTGTTGCTTCGAAGCAGAATAGCTGTTTCGCTGACCCTGATGAAAGCAGTCAGCTGTGTGCAACTGGATACTGTCAGCTCATCCACTGCTGCATCTCCTGAACTAGTTGTAACATGTTTTTTGTGTTTGTTTTCTCATCAATCACCTGTGTGCATATATTTCATTGCAGATTCTTGAGTATCGAGGGCATCAGTGGAAAGGGAAAAAACAAATCCGACTTGATGCTCCTGAACTGAGTATTTTGACATTTCAGACAGAGGAAGGCGGGAAATCAGTTTTCATGGTAGGCACAGTATTATCATTTACAATTATCAGTCAGTTTAGCTTGTACAACTGTTGCCTCCCTGTTGCTGGGAGGACCCCAGTTTAGAGTGCAACTCACACACCCATGCAAGGTAAGAGTGCCATTTGTCAGAAAAGATCTGAAAAGTATATTTACTCTTTAGAAATACATTCCTGTCCAGAATTATAATATCTACTTCAGAAATACATTCCTTTCCCAAAATCCTAATATTTATTTCATAAATGCATTCTTTTCTCTGAAATTCTATAAATCTGCTTCAGAAATACATTCTCTTTCTGAACTTTTGTATATCGACTTCATAAATACATTATTTCCCTTCAAATAATATATATCTACTTCAGAAAAAACATTCTTTATATCTAAATATGTATATATCTACTTCAGAAATACTTTCCTTTTCAGAACTTCTATATATCTACTTGAAATATACATTCGGTGACGGCGTGGCCTAGTGGTTAAGTGACATGGCTCACAACTAGAAGGTGCTGGGTTCGATTCCATGACATCACCGGCCGTTACCCCTGGAAAACAAACCCTTTGAAAATGCAGGAGGAAGCAGACCCTTACATAAAATACATGCTGAAGTCAAATACACTGGGCCAACAGGCGCAAAATAAAAACAGTGCAACGCACACCACCTTGGGGAAAAGCAAAATAAGGCGAACGCACACAAAAATAAAATGTATATTATTTTCCTGGACCTCTATATATATACTTCAGAAATACATTCTTTTCTTAAATTCAATATCTGTTTAAGAAATGCATTATATTCTCTTAAATTAAATAAATCTACTTCAGAAATATATCCCTTTCTCCTAAATATCAATATTTCTATTTCAGAAATACATTCCTTTTCTGAACCTCTATATATTACTTCATAAATGCATTCTTTTCCCTGAAATTCTATATATATGCTTCAGAAAAACATCCTTTTTCTTTAAATATCTATATCTACTTCAGAAATACATTTTTTTTTCTGGACCTGTGTATATCCAATTCAGAAATACATTCTGGTCTCTATGTGTATGTGAATTTCACAAATTAATTGTTTTCCTACACTTCAAAATATTTTGTTCAGAAAAACATTCTTTTTCTCACAATATATAAACATCTACTTCAGAAATATCTACTTCAATGTAACAATCTCGTAAATAGAATTTGTTCTCACCCATTTTAGGACTTGGGACTGCACTCCAAAGAGAAAGATGGCAGCTTTGACCTAACAGTCTACAGCCCTTACTGGATCATCAATCTAACAGACCAGGATATAGCCTTGAAGGTTTGTGTCTATCTTATATATTGTTTGTTCTTGAATCCTGCACCCTCTCAGTTGTCAACCCTCTCTCAGTTGTCAACCCCCTCTCAGTTGCTAACCCCATCTCAGTTGCCAACCCCCTCTCAATTGTCAACCCCCTCTCAGTTGTCAACCCCATCTCAGTTGTCAACCTCTTCTTAGTTGTCAACCCCCTCTCAGTTGTCAACCCCCTCTCATTTGTCAACCGCCTCTCAGTTGTCAACCTCTTCTCAGCTGCCAACCCCCTCTCAGCTGTCAACCCCCTCTCAATTGTCAACCTCTTCTTAGTTGTCAACCCCCTCTGTTGTCAACCCCCTCTCAATTGTCAACCTCTTCTTAGTTGTCAACCTCTTCTCAGTTGTCAACCCCATCTCAGTTGTCAACCCCATCTCAGTTGTCAACCTCTTCTTAGTTGTCAACCTCTTCTTAGTTGTCAACCACCTCTCAGTTGTCAACCCCCTCTCATTTGTCAACCGCCTCTCAGTTGTCAACCTCTTCTCAGCTGCCAACCCCCTCTCAGCTGTCAACCCCATCTCAATTGTCAACTGCCTCTCAGTTGTCAACCTCTTCTTAGTTGTCAACCTCTTCTTAGTTGTCAACCCCATCTCAGTTGTCAACCTCTTCTTAGTTGTCAACCTCTTCTCAGTTGTCAACCTCTTCTTAGTTGTCAACCCCCTCTCAGTTGTCAACCCCCTCTCATTTGTCAACTGCCTCTAGGTTGTCAACCTCTTCTTAGTTGTCAACCCCCTCTCATTTGTCAACTGCCTCTCAGTTGTCAACCTCTTCTTAGTTGTCAACCCCCTCTCATTTGTCAACTGTCTCTCAGTTGTCAACCTCTTCTTAGTTGTCAACCCCCTCTCAGTTGTCAACCCCCTCTCAGTTGTCAACCTCTTCTTAGTTGTCAACCCCCTCTCATTTGTTAACTGTCTCTCAGTTGTCAACCTCTTCTCAGCTGCCAACCCCCTCTCAGCTGTCAACCTCTTCTTAGTTGTCAACCTCCTTTGTTGTCAACCCCCTCTCAATTGTCAACCTCTTCTTAGTTGTCAACCTCTTCTCATTTGTCAACCCCTTCTCAGTTGTCAACCTCTTCTTAGTTGTCAACCTCTTCTTAGTTGTCAAACCCCTCTCAGTTGTCAACCCCATCTCAGTTGTCAACCTCTTCTTAGTTGTCAACCCCCTCTCAGTTGTCAACCCCCTCTCATTTGTCAACCGCCTCTCAGTTATCAACCTCTTCTCAGCTGCCAACCCCCTCTCAGCTGTCAACCCCCTCTCAGCTGTCAACCTCCTCTCAGCTGTCAACCCCCTCTCAATTGTCAACCTCTTCTTAGTTGTCAATCCCCTCTCAGTTGTCAACCTCTTCTTAGTTGTCAACCCTCTCTCAGTTGTCAACCTCTTCTTAGTTGTCAACCTCTTTTTAGTTGTCAACCCCCTCTCAGTTGTCAACCCCCTCTCATTTGTCAACCACCTCTCAGTTGTCAACCTCTTCTTAGTTGTCAACCCCCTCTGTTGTCAACCCTTCTCAATTATCAACCTCTTCTTAGTTGTCAACCTCTTCTCAATTGTCAACCCCATCTCAGTTGTCAACCTCTTCTTAGTTGTCAACCCCCTCTCAGTTGTCAACCCCATCTCAGTTGTCAACCTCTTCTTAGTTTTCAACCCCCTCTCAGTTGTCAACCCCCTCTCATTTGTCAACCGCCTCTCAGTTGTCAACCTCTTCTAAGCTGCCAACCCCCTCTCAGCTGTCAACCCCCTCTCAATTGTCAACTGCCTCTCAGTTGTCAACCTCTTCTCATTTGTTAACTGTCTCTCAGTTGTCAACCTCTTCTCAGCTGCCAACCCCCTCTCAGATGTCAACCCCCTCTCATGTGTCAACCTCTTCTTAGTTGTCAATCCCCTCTCAGTTGTCAACCTCTTCTTAGTTGTCAACCCCCTCTCATTTGTCAACTGCCTCTCAGTTGTCAACCTCTTCTTAGTTGTCAACCTCTTCTTAGTTGTCAACCCCCTCTCAGTTGTCAACCCCCTCTCATTTGTCAACCCCCTCTCAGTTGTCAACCTCTTCTTAGTTGTCAACCCCCTCTCAGTTGTCAACCTCTTCTTAGTTGTCAACCTCTTCTGAGCTGCCAACCCCCTCTCAGCTGTCAACCCCCTCTCAATTGTCAACCTCTTCTTAGTTGTCAACCCCCTCTGTTGTCAACCCCCTCTCAATTATCAACCTCTTCTTAGTTGTCAACCTCTTCTCAGTTGTCAACCCCATCTCAGTTGTCAACATCTTCTTAGTTGTCAACCTCTTCTTAGTTGTCAACCTCTTCTTAGTTGTCAACCTCTTCTTAGCTGTCAACCCTCTCTCAGTTGTCAACACCTTCTCAATTGCCAACCCCCTCTTAGTTGTCAACCCCCTCTCAGTTGTCAACCCCCTCTCAGTTGTCAACCCCCTCTCATTTATAAACTGCCTCTCAGTTGTCAACCTCTTCTTAGTTGTCAACCCCCTCTCAGTTGTCAACCCCTTCTCACTTGTCAACCTCTTCTTAGTTATCAACCTCTTCTTAGTTGTCAACCCCCTCTTAGTTGTCACCCCCTCTCAGTTGTCAACATCATCTCAGTTGTCAACCTCTTCTTAGTTGTCAACCCCCTCTCAGTTGTCAACCCCCTCTCATTCATCAACTGCCTCTCAGTTGTCAACCTCTTCCTAGTTGTCAACCTCTTCTTAGTTGTCAACCTCTTCTTAGTTGTCAACCCCCTCTCAGTTGTCAACCCCCTCTCAGTTGTCAACCTCTTCTTAGTTGTCAACCCCCTCTCATTTGTCAACTGCCTCTCAGTTGTCAACCTCTTCTTAGTTGTCAACCTCTTCTTAGTTGTCAACCCCCTCTCAGTTGTCCATCTCTTCTTAGTTGTCAACCCCCTCTCAGTTGTTAACCTCTTCTTAGTTGTCAACCCCCTCTCATTTGTCAACTGTCTCTCAGTTGTCAACCTCTTCTTAGTTGTCAACCCCATCTCAGTTGTAAACCTCTTCTTAGTTGTCAACCCCCTCTCATTTGTCAACTGCCTCTCAGTTGTCAACCCCTTCTCAGTTAATAACCCCATCTCAGTTGCCAACCGCCTCTCAATTGTCAACCCCCTCTCAATTGTCAACCTCTTCTTAGTTGTCAACCGCCTCTTAGTTGTCAACCCCCTCTCAGCTGTCAACCCCCTCTCAGTTGTCAACCTCTTCTCAGTTGTCAACCCCATCTAAGTTGTCAACCTCTTCTTAGTTTTTAACCTCTTCTTAGTTGTCAACCCCCTCTCAGTTGTCAACCCCCTCTCATTTGTCAACTGCCTCTCAGTTATCAACCTCTTCCTAGTTGTCAACATCTTCTTAGTTGTCAACCACCTCTCATTTGTCAACTGCCTCTCAGTTGTCAACCTCTTCTTAGTTGTCAACCCCCTCTCATTTGTCAACCCCATCTCATTTGTCAACTGTCTCTCAGTTGTCAACCTCTTCTTAGTTGTCAACCCCCTTTCAGTTGTCAACCCCCTCACAGTTGTCAACCTCTTCTTAGTTGTCAACCCCCTCTCATTTGTTAACTGTCTCTCAGTTGTCAACCTCTTCTCAGCTGCCAACCCCCTCTCAGCTGTCAACCCCCTCTCAATTGTCAACTTCTTCTTAGTTGTCAACCTCCTTTGTTGTCAACCCCCTCTCAATTGTCAACCTCTTTATTAGTTGTCAACCTCTTCTCAGTTGTCAACCCCTTCTCAGTTGTCAACCTCTTCTTAGTTGTCAACCTCTTCTTAGTTGTAAAACCCCTCTCAGTTGTCAACCCCATCTCAGTTGTCAACCTCTTCTTAGTTGTCAACGCCCTCTCAGTTGTCAACCCCCTCTCATTTTTCAACCGCCTCTCAGTTATCAACCTCTTCTCAGCTGCCAACCCCCTCTCAGCTGTCAACCCCCTCTCAGCTGTCAACCTCCTCTCAGCTGTCAACCCCTTCTCAATTGTCAACCTCTTCTCAGTTATCAACCCCATCTCAGTTGTCAACCTCTTCTTAGTTGTCAACCCCCTCTCAGTTGTCAACCTCTTCTTAGTTGTCAACCTCTTCTGAGCTGCCAACCCCCTCTCAGCTGTCAACCCCCTCTCAATTGTCAACCTCTTCTTAGTTGTCAACCCCCTCTGTTGTCAACCCCCTCTCAATTATCAACCTCTTCTCAGTTGTCAACCTCTTCTCAATTGTAACCCCATCTCAGTTGTCAACCCCATCTCAGTTGTCAACCTCTTCTTAGTTGTCAACCCCCTCTCAGTTGTCAACCCCATCTCAGTTGTCAACCTCTTCTTAGTTGTCAACCCCCTCTCAGTTGTCAACCCCTTCTCATTTGTCAACCGCCTCTCAGTTGTCAACCTCTTCTAAGCTGCCAACCCCCTCTCAGCTGTCAACCCTTTCTCAATTGTCAACTGCCTCTCATTTGTCAACCTCTTCTCATTTGTTAACTGTCTCTCAGTTGTCAACCTCTTCTCAGCTGCCAACCCCCTCTCAGCTGTCAACCCCCTCTCAATTGTCAACCTCTTCTTAGTTGTCAACCTCCTCTGTTGTCAACCCCCTCTCAATTGTCAACCTCTTCTTAATTGTCAACCTTTTCTTAGCTGTCAACCCTCTCTCAGTTTTCAACCCCTTCTCAATTGCCAACCCCCTCTTAGTTGTCAACCCTCACTCTCAGTTGTCAACTGTCTCTCAGTTGTCAACCTCTTCTTAGTTGTCAACCCCCTCTCATTTGTTAACTGTCTCTCAGTTGTCAACCTCTTCTCAGCTGCCAACCCCCTCTCGGCTGTCAACCCCCTCTCAATTGTCAACCTCTTCTTAGTTGTCAACCTCCTCTGTTGTCAACCCAATCTGTTGTCAACCCCCTTTCAATTGTCAACCTCTTCTCAGTTGTCAACCCCTTCTCAGTTGTCAACCTCTTCTTAGTTGTCAAACCCCTCTCAGTTGTCAACCTCATCTCAGTTGTCAACCTCTTCTTAGTTGTCAACCCCCTCTCAGTTGTCAACCCCCTCTCATTTGTCAACCGCCTCTCAGTTGTCAACCCCCTCTCATTTGTCAACCGCCTCTCAGTTGTCAACCTCTTCTCAGCTGCCAACCCCCTCTCAGCTGTCAACCCCCTCTTAGCTGTCAACCCCCTCTCAATTGTCAACCTCTTCTTAGTTGCCAATCCCCTCTCAGTTGTCAACCTCTTCTTAGTATCAACCCCCTCTCATTTGTCAACTGCCTCTCAGTTGTCAACCTCTTCTTAGTTGTCAACCTCTTCTTAGTTGTCAACCCCCTCTCAGTTGTCAACCTCTTCTTAGTTGTCAACCCTATCTCAGTTGTCAACCTCTTCTTAGTTGTCAACCCCTTCTCAATTGTCAACTGCCTCTCAGTTGTCAACCTCTTCTCATTTGTTAACTGTCTCTCAGTTGTCAACCTCTTCTCAGCTGCCAACCCCCTCTCAGCTGTCAACCCCCTCTCAATTGTCAACCTCTTCTTAGTTGTCAATCCCCTCTCAGTTGTCAACCTGTTCTTAGTTGTTAACCCCCTCTCATTTGTCAACTGCCTCTCAGTTGTCAACCTCTTCTTAGTTGTCAACCTCTTCTTAGTTGTCAACCCCCTCTCAGTTGTCAACCTCTTCTTAGTTGTCAACCCCATCTCAGTTGTCAACCTCTTCTTAGTTGTCAACCCCCTCTCAGTTGTCAACCTCTTCTTAGTTGTCAACCTCTTCTTAGCTGTTAACCCTCTCTCAGTTGTCAACCCCTTCTCAATCGCCAACCCCCTCTTAGTTGTCAACCCCCTCTCAGTTGTCAACCCCATCTCAGTTGTCAACCTCTTCTTAGTTGTCAACCTCTTCTTAGTTGTCAACCCCCTCTCAGTTGTCAACTGCCTCTCAGTTGTCAACCTCTTCTTAGTTGTCAACCCCCTCTCAGTTGTCAACCCCCTCTCACTTGTCAACCTCTTCTTATTTGTCAACCTATTCTTAGTTGTCAACCCCCTCTTAGTTGTCACCCCCTCTCAGTTGTCAACATCATCTCAGTTGTCAACCTCTTCTTAGTTGTCAACCCCCTCTCAGTTGTCAACGCCCTCTCATTTGTCAACTGCCTCTCATTTGTCAACCTCTTCCTAGTTGTTAACCTCTTCTTAGTTGTCAACCTCTTCTTAGTTGTCAAGCCCCTCTCAGTTGTCAACCCCCTCTCAGTTGTCAACCTCTTCTTAGTTGTCAACCCCCTCTCATTTGTCAACTGCCTCTCAGTTGTCAACCTCTTCTTAGTTGTCAACCTCTTCTTAGTTGTCAACCCCCTCTCAGTTGTCAACCTCTTCTTAGTTGTCAACCCCCTCTCAGTTGTCAACCCCCTCTCAGTTGTCAACCTCTTCTTAGTTGTCAACCCCCTCTCATTTGTCAACTGTCTCTCAGTTGTCAACCTCTTCTTTGTTGTCAACCCCATCTCAGTTGTCAACCTCTTCTTAGTTGTCAACCCCCTCTCATTTGTCAACTGCCTCTCAGTTGTCAACCCCTTCTCAGTTGATAACCCCATCTCAGTTGTCAACCCCCTCTCAATTGTCAACCCCCTCTCAATTGTCAACCTCTTCTTAGTTGTCAACCCCCTCTTAGTTGTCAACCCCCTCTCAGTTGTCAACCTCTTCTTAGTTGTCAACCTCCTCTCAGTTGTCAACACCATCTCATTTGTCAACCTCCTCTCAGTTGTCAACCCCCTCTCATTTGTCAACCGCCTCTCAGTTGTTAACCTCTTCTCAGCTGCCAACCCTCTCTCAGCTGTCAACCCCCTCTCAATTGTCAACCTCTTCTTAGTTGTCAACCCCCTCTGTTGTCAACCCCCTCTCAATTGTCAACCTCTTCTTAGTTGTCAACCTCTTCTCAGTTGTCAACCCCTTCTCAGTTGTCAACCTCTTCTTAGTTGTCAACCTCTGCTTAGTTGTCAAACCCCTCTCAGTTGTCAACCTCTTCTTAGTTGTCAACCCCCTGTTATTTGTCAACAGCCTCTTTTTTGTCAACCCCCTCTCATTTGTCAACTGCCTCTCAGTTGTCAACTTCTTCTTAGTTGTCAACCCCCTCTCAGTTGTCAACCTCTTCTTAGTTGTCAACCTCTTCTTAGTTGTCAACCTCTTCTTAGTTGTCAACCCCCTCTCAGTTGTCAACCCCCTTTCATTTGTCAACTGCCTCTCAGTTGTCAACCTCTTCCTAGTTGTCAACCTCTTCTTAGTTGTCAACCCCTTCTCAGTTGTCAACCCCGTCTAAGTTGTCAACCTCTTCTTAGTTGTCAACCCCCTCTCATTTGTCAACTGCCTCTCAGTTGTCAACCTCTTCTTAGTTGTCAACCCCGTCTAAGTTGTCAACCTCTTCTTATTTGTCAACCCCCTCTCATTTGTCAACTGCCTCTCAGTTGTCAACCTCTTCCTAGTTGTCAACCTCTTCTTAGTTGTCAACCATCTCTCAGTTGTCAACCTCTTCTTAGTTGTCAACCCCCTCTCACTTGTCAACTGCCTCTCAGTTGTCAACCTCTTCTTAGTTGTCAACATCTTCTTAGCTGTCAACACCCTCTCAATTGCCAACCCTCTCTCAATTGCCAACCCTCTCTCAATTGCCAATCCCCTCTCAATTGCCAACCCTCTCTCAATTGCCAATCCCTTCTCAATTGCCAACCCTCTCTCAATTGCCAACCCTCTCTCAATTGCCAATCCCCTCTCAATTGCCAATCCCCTCTCAATTGCCAACCCTCTCTCAATTGCCAACCCTCTCTCAATTGCCAACCCTCTCTCAATTGCCAACCCTCTCTCAATTGCCAATCCCCTCTCAATTGCCAATCCCCTCTCAATTGCCAACCCTCTCTCAATTGCCAATCCTTTCTCAATTGCCAACCCTCTCTCAATTGCCAACCCTCTCTCAATTGCCAATCCTCTCTCAATTGCCAAACTCTTCTCAATTTCCAACCCCCTCTCAATTGCCAACCCCCTCTCAATTGCCAATCCCTTTAGCACTGAATTCTTGGCACTAAATGATATATGAGAGGTGTTCAAATCAACCCAGGACTTTTTGTTCTGGTTCCACCTGAACAGATTATAGCATGCTGGAACTGCTATCATTAGTTAGGGGCATTTGTGTTCTATTACTGCTAGGTAGCCCACTTATCAGGGACCAGTCACGTGACAGATATTAGAAGTGACATGTTTATAAGATAATCATAGGAACGGATAAATTAGACTGTAACACGTTTTTTCTCAAAATACAACCACCTACAAGAACAAGAGGGCATAGCTACAAATTAACTAAAGAAAAGTCCAGATTAGATATTAGGAAATATTTATTTAGTCAGAGAGTGGTGAATGATTGGAATACATTGCCACATGAAGTAGTGAAGGCAAGAACAATTAATGCATTTAAGAATAGATTGGATGCGCATAGCTTTTAGAGCAAGGAAATGTAAATGAAACTGGTTGTATATAGACTCTGCAGTCTTCTAAACCAGTATAAGGACGTTAAGTTAAGTAAAATAAAAATGGTGGATGACACTGTTAGTGCTTGCATAGAACAGCATGTTGTGATGAAGTTTCTTGTGAAAGAAGGCGTGAAACCTGCAAAAATTTACAGAACACTGCAATCACAATACGGTGATGAGACACTCAGCTGCAGTAAGACATTTGAATGGTGTAAATGTTTTAGAGAAGGGTCGTACATCCGCGAGTGATAATCCTGGCCGTGGTGGCTCTCAACCAGTGGTGGCAACAATGCTAGAAGAAGTAGGTCAACTCAGAAAGGGTCTATGTTAACCCTTTGAACCCATGATCCCGATGTACCGGTGTGTGTATACATGCCCCGAGTCACCGGTAGAGCACACGTATCTTATAACAACGGGCGTAGTATGCATAGACACGGGATAATTTGCATACTACTTCCGGAATGATACTTCAAAATGGTGGCGCCCATGAATTGATCACATTGCGACAAATTTTTACAATATTTCACGATGAAAAGACATACAGAAAAACCAGTAAATGAGCGTTCTAAAAGGCTTACAATGGAACAAGCTGTCGAGATTGTTCTCAATGATTTTGAGGACGATGAATTAGATTTAGATAACAACTATTCTGAAACTGATATAGAAGTTGAATCAGATGATCATTTGAGTGATAACATGTGTTCATTAGACTCTGATGAAGCTATATCTTACCCTGTTCCTGATTTTTCTGGCGATCAGGCAATTTTACAGGGGCGTGGAAGGGGGCATCTCCCAGGTAGTGTCTCTAGTAAATTTGATGCAGGTTGGTCTCCAATAAATATATTCAGACCTGTGTCTGTAGTAGACACAACATTTATGGAGCAGATATGCCCTAAGAACATTCCAGAAACTATTAATCCAGAAAGTAAAGCCAGTGAATTTTTGGAACTTTTCCTGGATAATGATTTCTGGCACAATTTGTGTGAGCAGACAACTCGACGCGCTGAGCAGGTGAGAAGCAAGAAACCAACTAGCTACTATGCCAAAAATGTTTAAAGTGTAGTAGTGCCAGAGATGAAAGCATTCTTTGGACTGCATCTTCAAATGGAACACAGTGTGAGTAAACCACGTTACGAGGAGTACTGGTCTAGCTCATCTGCTAACTTCGTGTCTCATACTCCTGGTTTCCGCACTGTGATGGACCGTGATCGCTTCCTTGCTCTCTGGACTTTTCTTTATCTTGTTGATGAGGAGGACCCGGCTTTGGATAAAGCAGATAAACTTTACAAAGTAAGGCCTATGTTGGATGTGTTGCTACCAAAATTTTGGCACTATTATTCGCCTTCACAGCACGTGAGCTTAGACGAAAGTATGATCCCCTCGAAGAGCAGGCTTGCCTTCAAACAGTATATCAAGTCAAAGCCCATAAAGTGGGGAATAAAGGCTTACATGGCTTGTGAAGCAAGCTCTGGATATATTCTGAATCTGAAAATCTACACTGGAAAAGCAGACAATATTATTCCAGATCTTGGTGTTGTTGGTATTCGTTATTAGAATTTTAACTTCTGGGAATTTGGTTTTAAAAAAACATATTGTTGTTATGGACAGATTCTACAACAGTGTAACTCTCTTTGACAAGCTTTACACTGATTATGGTACACTTGCTGTAGGTACAGCAATGACCAATAGGAAATTTTATCCAAAAGTACTGGCAGGAAAGAAGAAAATGGACAGGTGTCATTCAGAATTTATTTGCCATAACAACATTGTATGCCTTGTCTGGATGGACCAAAGACCTGTAAATTTTATATCCAACTACCACAACCCAACAGAAATTGGAACTGTTAGAAGGAGAAGAAAGGATAGAACAGCTGTAGATGTTCCAACTCCTCAACTTTGTATTGACTAAAATGCTTTCATGGGGGGCACAGATGTCAACGACCAAATTTGTCATCTCAACAAGACACGACGGCATTATCGCTGGCCTAGGAGGCTAATTGTGAAATTCTTTATGTGGGCATGTAATAATGCCTACAAACTTATGGATCATTATAGTCCCAACAATACAACAGGAAGACGCTACAGGACATTTGGGATGTTCATGAATGAAGTTTGTTTATCCTTCATTGGGGATTATAGAACAGCTACTGCAAAACTTCACAACCGTATAAAGGCACAACAGAGACTGCAAAATGTTGGTTCCCATCATCCACAAATGTCTCCAAAAGCTACAGGAAATAATGTTTGTGTAGTATGGTCATTTAAGTTTAACAAGCATGTCAAGGACTTCTGAAACATGGCCTACAAAGACAGACCATTCAAACAAGTCAAGACAAAGTTTTGGTGTAAAAATTGTGAAACTTATCTGTGCCTAAAGGATGGGTCTACATGCTGGGAGGACTGGCATAATAAGCAGGAATATTGGAGATGATCAGGTCAGTCTATTTGAGATCAAATAATTGAAACAGATCACTTAGTTTTGTCATTGTAACTAGTTTTGTTCAGGTGTCCATTTTTGGCTTTTTTTCTTCAGGAGCCCAGGGGAGTGGGGTTTTACAGGCCAGGTGACCAGGGCTCAAAGGGTTAAAGGGGCTATGTTTCAACTGAATAGGCCAGTTAGTTTGTTGTTTTTGGGGCCTAACTTCTGATACTTGTTGGTTCTGCCGTTGTTTCTAGATAGTTAAATAGGCTTTTATTGTTGATAGGTGGGAAGACTAACTTCTGGTCAAGTAAAACATACTGATCAGACATATTAGTCAGGGTCAGGTAAGACATTTTGGCCAAGATCCTCACCTCGGCTTCCTCGAAGGCCTCCCTGGAAACTGGCTATTTTCATGGCAGCCTGGCTAACAAGGTGAGGTTCGATGTGATTCTCGTAGTAGTGAGCGACACGCAGATGAAGCCAAGCATAGCACAACTGCCTGGAGGACCCTGGTCCACCTTTTTCAGCATGCACGCTTGGGATGTGAGGAAAGCTACTGGAACCCGCCGCTTAACGTCCTTTACAGGGCTCTCAAAAAAGTAAGCCTACTCATTGGCGTCATTCGAAGCAACAACAACAATATTTTTGATAGGTTTTTAATTTCCCCTCTTGTAGCGCATAACAAAAAGCAGATTATCATTGTCTTCGGGGGATCCGCGATCTAGAACAGACTGAGAAGCACTGTGCTGTTGAACTATCTTTGTTCTTAGTCAACCTGTACTTCTACGGGAACAGATGCTCCTGTGCAGGTCCCAGTTCTGGTATGAGCATGATGTAGCTGGGAGAAGGATTTCCTGCTTAGCGGGCTAGGCTTGAGCAGCTTATTACTCCGCTGCATTGGGACAAGTGCAGCGAAGGGTGGTTAACCGATGTGCGAGTCCATCTTAATGTGCTATCTTGACCTTGTTATTGAAAAATCACATTTGTTCTCCACGCAGGAAGACGACAAGGAGAGCCCCCTAGTCCACACGAAAGGCAGCAAGGACATAATGCTCTTCTACTTCCGAGACAAGACCCTGTTTGGTGCCACAGCCAAGAGGAAGGTAGGCAGGTCATTTTTGTTTTATAGTAGGATTGGGGATGGACTCAGCGGTCCTGAGGTAAGGTGTCCGCCTCGAGTGCCAGAGATTGTGGGTTCGAATCACAGTGGAAACCGAGATTTTTTTCACGTGGGTCTTCTGGTAAAAATTCATCTTAACTCTTGAGTAGTGAGATCAGACTCCAGTGTTCAGTGTCGAGCAGATTAAAAACCCCGTCGCAGTTGAAAATTGAAATCAAGTAAGCATAACGACCGCTGCACGGTCAAAATTGGAAAATTCTAGTTAAAAATCTGCCCAAATTATTTTTACCTTCCCCCCAGGCCTAGTAAGCCACAGAAAGTTTTAAAAATTACCTACTATGGATAGCCTTCGACTACCTGGCAACAGACTTGAACCTGTTTGAATACTAGGATTCCAAGTAAGAAATTGTTGGGGAATATCAAGGAAAGATGGGGAAACTTGTAGACTAGTTCATAATAAAACAAGTTATGGCAGCGATCATAAGGACAGCATTATGACTTGCCTCGGGTAACCAAAAACAGATATATAATAAACAATATCAATAGCATTTTAAAAAGTGCTTTTCTTTCCAAAGGCACCAAAAGGGGATAATTACAAAAGTTTAATAAACTGCTGCAAAAAAGGACTTCAGAGAAAAACATAAATTGTTAGCCTGAAAGAAAATCAGGATAGAACTGAGGGTAATAATAACCGCCACTCATATATAGCACTGTATGGGGGTGAAACATGGACTCTAGCAAAGAAGGATGAAAAAAGATTGGAATCGTTTGACATGTAGTGCTTCCTGAAAGACCTAATTGGACAGAAAGAAGATCCAATGATAATGTACTCACTGAAGTGGACGCACAAAGAAAAATATTCCATATGATACAAAAAAGGTAGGTTGAGTTGGCTGGATTGCAATATATGTTGAAAGTCTTCTACAGAAGATACTAGAAAGCAGGATTCAGGGAAAGAGAGGACAGCTGTGGCCAAGACTCAATTTTACATCACAGGGATGCAGGAACATTAAAGTACGAACATATACCGAAATGAAGAGAGCTGCAGAGGATAGGGTCAAATGGAGAAACATACTCAGACAACCTTACAACAAGTCATAGAACTGATCAACCAGATGATAGGGTCAAATGGAGAGACATGCTCAGACAACCTTACAACCAGTCATAAAACTGATCAACCAGATGATAGGGTCAAATGGAGAGACATGCTCAGACAACCTTACAACCAGTCATAGAACTGATCAACCAGAGGATAGGGTCAAATGGAGAGACATGCTCAGACAACCTTACAACCAGTCATAGAACTGATCAACCAGAGGATAGGGTCAAATGGAGAGACATGCTCAGACAACCTTACAACCAGTCACGGGACTAATCAACCAAATGATGATAATGAATATACCGCTAGGAGATTTGATTGGCTGATTGAATCATGTGATATCATAATTAGGTTATGCTATATGAGGCGGTGCCAGCGATAATTATGACAGTCTTTAATTTTAACAAATTGTCTCCCCCAAATAGCTTATCGGGAAGTCTTTGAATTCTTCATTACAAGATCTGTCTCTAAGGAACATACGTACATACATATGTCTGTACGTAAGTATGTACCTACCTGCCTACACACACACATCTTGTTAGTAGCAGCACATACAGATCCTGTTAATAGCAGTACATACAGATCCTGTTAATAGCAGCACATACAGATCCATTTATTAGCAGCACATACAGATCCTGTTAATGCCAGCACATACAGATCCTGTTAATGCCAGCACATACAGATCCTGTTAATACCAGCACATACAGATCTTATTAATAGCATCACATACAGATCATGTTAATACCAGCACATACAGATCCTGTTAATAGCAGCACATATAGATGTATGTTTTATTGAGGCAGATCCTGTTAATAGCCTGATGTACAAATTTAGGCTCATACTTTTAATCCCTAACAGATTTGGCTTAGGAGCGGCCTGTCAGAAAATGACTAAGAAATGAAAATAATGTAGAATGGCTAATTAATTGTGCATTGACTTAATTGGCTGAACACCTTTCACATGAATTGTCTGCAGCGTGGATTGGGTGGCAAGAGATAGTGTCACATAATGTGGTCTTACAGATAGCAAACACTCACAGCATGTACTCAATGTTGAGCCAGCGACGTCTACGGTGTTTGGGGCATGTTTATCACATGGAAGACAAGAGGCTGCCAAAGGACATCCTTTATGGACAGCTAGCCATTGGTGTTAGAAGAATCGGCCGTCCCACGCTGCGATTCATGGATGTATGCAAGAGGGACAAGAAGTCATGTGACATCCCATCCGAGGGCTGGGAGGAAATTGCTCAGGATTGAGCAATCTGGAGACAGTCAGTTGGAGGGGGCATAGTGGCTGCTGACGCTCGTAAGGGTCTTCTGGCTGTAGAGAAAAGAGAAAGACTGAAGAGATCAAAAAACAGCCAGGCAAGCCAGCCTCCTCAGTATGGTTGTACGATCTGTGGGAGGAACTGTCACTCGCAGATCGCCCTTTACATAGCAGTGTTGAAATGCAGGAAACAGAGCAGGATAAAACTTACAGGGTGCCACGCGCATGGTCTATACATACTGAGACGACTACGATGATGATGATGACCTAATTGTATAGTTTACCCTTGGAACCTCAGACTAACAAAATGAGCATCACTGTATTAACGGAGCATTGAATCGGCTGTACACAGAAGAATCTAGTACAAAACTGTGTAGGCTGAACATGGAAGAATACTGTACAAAACTGTGCTCTGTACATGTAAGAATATTGTACAAAACTGTAGGCTGAACATAGAAGAATACTGTACAAAACTGTAGGTTGTACATGGAAGAATACTGTACAAAACTGTAGGTTGTACATGGAAGAATACTGTACAAAACTGTAGGCTGTACATGGAAGAATACTGTATAAAACTGTAGGTTGTACATGGAAAAATACTGTACAAACCTGTAGGCTGTTCATAGAAGAATATTAAAATAATAAGTGTACACATTACAGATAACCTGTAGATGTTTATATCTGTAGTTTTGGCTTTAAATTGGCTCATGATCGATTGCTTGAATTATGATTTCTACAGGCAGTTTCAAGTGTGAGGGTAGGACAAACATCCCCATCTCAAATTGATTCACATTTTTTACCCCTTCCTTACTTCCTTCAAGTCTTAGAGTAGGACAATCATCTCCTCAAATTCATTCACATTGTTACCCCTTCCCTACTTCTGTCAAGTGTGAGAGTAGGACAATCATCTCAAAAGTCATTCACAATTTTACCCCTTTTACTTCCTTCAAAATGAGTAAGGGTTGTAAAAACATCTCCATTCTCTAATTGAGACACATTTTGTACCACTTCGCTCCTTACTTCAAGGAATAATGCTTTCCGATAGCTGTTATCATAAAGATTTATCATTTGCTGGTGAAAACTGTTAATCCTGATTGTAGCTTGTTCTATATTTAATGGAGTTTAGCAGACTCATACAAACCATTATCAAGAATTGATCAAGGGACAATGTTGAGACTGTGAGCTGGTCATTCAATCAAATAATAGTACGCTTAGGCGACCAGGGACCGTCGTGTCGAATGACCATTTCCATGACCACGTCTGATGGCTGCATCCCAGACGTCCTGCAGTTCTGTTGGGGAGGTGGTGATCTGTTTTAGCCAGGTGTTGCAAGGGCAGCCCCGAGGACATCTTCATGATAACTCCCCACAGAATATCGGAGCTCTCGTGGGCTGGGACTTCCCGAGAAAGGCGAGCAACATGACCGAAGAGGGAGAGACGACGTCAATCAATCGTTGAGGCAATGCCTGCAAGTTGAGTACGTCGATATTTTCACTGTCGGAAATCATGTCATGCCAGACGATCCCGAGGATGCACCTCTGGTTGCGCAGGTGGAAGGCCTCAAAACGCTACCGTTCCTGCTATAATAGTGTCCAGGACTCGGAGCCATACAGAAGAATGGGGCAATGCAAGAGCAGTAAATATGAAGCCTTGTCTCCAGGGAGAGCTTTTACTGGGACCAGACTCTGCGGAGCGAGTGCATGGATGAAGCCGCTAAGCCCATCCTTCGGGTGATGACATGGCTGCTGCGTACGTCAGAGGACTGTCTGCTGCTGAGGTATACAAAGTCCTCGGTGGCTGCAACAGGGTTGTCTGACATATCATGTGTACAACAAATGAACATTCAGACTGAACTGACCAGCTACCACTGACTACTAGTTGCCACTGATATATCTATTATATATATCTTACAAATCAATTAAAATTGTTTTGCCCCCCTGTGGAGCACAGCAGATCTTTACATGCTGCTCCTTCTGTCCTGTGTCCGCTATTTCAACTCCCTGCTTACATCATCTTTATGAGTCTCGCCAGAAACCCATTTAGTCTTCCACAAAAATGATCTTATTCACGTGTGTGTGTGTGCGTGCGTGCGTGCGCGCGCGCATGTGTGTAAATATATATATATATATAAATATATATATATAAAAAAAAGGAATACATATATATACATACATACATACATGAGGGACAGTCATTGAGTAACAGGGATTTTATTATAAAGTGATTTTGACGAGAATAATAATAAAGTTTGCGTAGTTGTCAATGGCTCGTTGCGTCAATCGACCACTACCATGTCCAACTACTGAGGCTGTGTTCATGCGCCACGTGTCAACCGAAATCCCTACAGACTCCCCAGTGGAGCCAAGTACTCCACTGCCTTGGGATGAGGGCCGCGAGGAGTGTGTTAGACCAATGTTTGTGTCAGGCTGTCCATGTCAAACTTGGGATGAGGGCCGCGAGGAGTGTATTAGACCAATGTTTGTGTCAGGCTGTCCGTGTCAAACTTGGAATGAGGGCCGCGAGGAGTGTGTAAGACCAATGTTTGTGTCAGGCTGTCCGTGTCAAACTTGGGATGAGGGCCGCGAGAAGTGTGTTAGACCAATGTTTGTGTCAGGCTATCTGTGTCAAACTTGGGATGAGGGCCACGAGGAGTGTGTTAGACCAATGTTTGTGTCAGGCTGTCCGTGTCAAATTTGGGATGAGGGCCGCGAGGAGTATGTTAGATCAATGTTTGTGTCAGGCTGTCCGTGTCAAACTTGGGATGAGGGCCTCGAGGAGTGTATTAGACCAATGTTTGTGTCAGGCTGTCCGTGTCAAACTCCCCGGTTTTTTTCCGTGTCCTGCCGCCCAGTCCTCTAGGTTGTGTCCACCTTTTGGTCAGCGTGACTCTTGCTGTACTGAGAGTATGAGGTTGGGAGAGGTATCGTGTAACCTCCTGTAGAGGGATGGGCGGGCAGGAGGAAGGCCAAGCAGGAAGGTCCTTGAGTAGTGATAACCTGTACCGAACTCTGATGTGTAGCCAAGCGGCTTGTACTACGGAAAATATTATTTCAGGATACAAATAGGTTCTTTAACAATATCCCATGTAGGGGTCGTGACGGACAATCAACTAGTATTCAAATAAGCAATAAAGCGTACCTCATGGCTGCTCCATTGTCAACTTGCACCATGCTAAAACAATGTGGCATTATTAATTTTTGTGGTCAGAGGGGGTGAAGCCTTCTGAAATCTACAGAAGAATGAAGGTTTAGTATGGAAACAGTTGTTTGACTCAGAAGAGAGTGTATGAATGGGTAGGAAGGTTTCAACACAGAAGACAGAACGTCATTGATGAACTGCGGTATGGGAGACCAGCAAGCATGGCAACTGACACAGTGAAACAGCAGATCGACCAGCTAGTCCGTGGCAACAGGCGAGTCACTATTGATGAAATTGCTGCACATTTCAACATGAGTCACTGCGCTGCACACAAAATTGTCCATGGTGACCTCGGTTATAAGAAAGTGTGTAGCAGATGGGTCATAAGGCAGCTGACAATGAGGTAATCGTGCAAAATTGGTTCAAGGTCACACCAAAAGACTTTTTTTTCAAGAGGACATCCTTAAGTTAGTGGACAGAAATGTGGACAAAAAAAAAAAGGTGGACAAAAGTCTAAAAATAATACACAAAAAATGTATGTTCTGTACTTAATTCCTCTCAATTGAATATTCATTAAATATATATATAAAATAATAATATTTTGTAATATATATATTATGTAATATATATATAATTTTATATATAATTGAATATTAATTAAGTATTGTACTTTTTGTGTAAAAAAAAAAGTAAAGTAACCCATAGCATTACTGCCGTAGGGGTGTGAAGTGTTAGTGATCTCACATTTCAAAGGCTCGGCCATATGATGATGGTAGCCGTCTCCTCTCTCTTGCCACTTTTACTTCCAAGACTGAAGCAGTACCCATTTAAGGCTGGGTCGACCTGGGAGCCATTGCAGTCTGAAAAAAACATTACCGCATCAACTGGGCTCCAAAATGGACAAAAATGGCAGCTGCTCGAAAAAAATCAGAAGAAGACTAGCCATGGCAACACAGAGGCTGAACAGCCTGAAAAAATTATGGCAGCACACCAGTAGAACGACAAAAGTAAAAGTTTTGAGAGCTTGTGTGTTTCCCATGGCAGCATATGGCTGCAAAGCATGGACAGTTATCAAAACATCTAGAAAGAGAATGGAGTCCTTCATGTCAAAATGTTACACAAAGATCCTCAGAATACCCTGGACAGAGAGAACAACAAATATAGACATTCGGCAAGAGTTGAACATCAAAGAGAACTGGTTTATCAATTCCATCAAGGCCAGAAAATGTAAATACTTTGGTCACATCAAGAGACACAACGGTCTTGAGAGGACAGTGATGGACGGTATGATGCTAGGCAAAAGAGGCAGGGGTAGACCAAGAAGACAATGGCACCAAGATATCCAGAAATGCCTGGTCATGACTTTGGCGGAGGCTGGAGATTTGGCTAGGGAGTGAGTTGCTTTCAGACGTGCTGTGTTGGAAGTGATGTTTTACAAAGTACAAGCTACATGATGATATATACATGCATACATACAGTGCTTGACAAATTTAAGGGTGACTGACCAGTTGTAAAAAATGTCATTAGTCAGCACGGTCGAACTACAGTCATGCAATTTATGTCAACAAATTTAAACTAGGCACTAATTCACTTTTATTTCTAAATAACAATGCCTACCAAACCAAAATATATTGTACTAATTACACAGTATTAGTCTATATCTTCTTAAGAAAAAATTCACTGCTGTCATAGGCATGGTATTTGTGTCCTTGAACATGCTTGGTAGTTTTAGCACCGAAGTACCATTTATTGATGGCTTTAGTAGGTTTAAATTGGGGTAGTGGAGGTCCATTTAGATCCATCAGCATAAGCTAGCTTATGTACAATCTATTCAAACCGAAATATTAATCATGCGACAGACGTTATGTAATAACAATTAAAAACTGATATTTTTGTTATTAGTCAAGCAAAGATTTTCACTCGTCACAGACGAGCGCTTTTGTCAAGCCCTAAATATACATATATATATATATATATATATAGAGAGAGAGAGAGAGAGAGAGAAAATGAATGTATTACGCATTGTTAAGTTATGTATATTATTTTATTAGCAAATGAGTCAAATGTTGATTTAGTTTGTACAACCATGTACATATGTTGATATTTTTGGTTGTATAACGATCTCCACAAATCTTATAACCACCACTATAATCATCACAAGTGCTTGTATGTGTTGTTATCATAATTCTAACATAGGAATCCTCCAGCGAGAAGAAAAAAGAAAAAGTGAAGGAATTGAAAAAACCTGGCAAAGTAGGTCCTGCTTTAACAACTGGGCATGAAACCATGGAAATAGCATAGTGGCCACTTTGAACTCTCATTTTTGTCGTTTTTTTTTCTAAAGAAAATTCGCCAGACCATATCTGTCAACCTGTTCGGACGAAAACATACCCATGGAGAAGCCTGTATGCTGTGATAATGAAAACTTTACAAAAACAATTTTAAAAACTTTCGCGAAATAAAATATATTAAGCTTCATCATGGAGCATATCCTTTGCAGAACATGGCTCTCATCACAGCCGCCATGTTAGAACCTCCATCTTTAGTCAATTTTACTTTCGTTTATGTCATATGTCCATGCTGTCCTCAGTCTGCCTCTGCCTCATTTGCCACATACCATATGTTCCAGTACAGTTTGTTCGAAACTATTCTGTTCTGTTCCTGTGAAAATATTTCACAGCACTCCGGGCATACTCATAGGTGCTCATTGTCTCTCAGTAAATGATGAAGTGCGTGGATATGTTTGGTTCCTACAGCTCGTTGATTGTACGCACTTCTGCTCCGTCCTCTCTTGTACACACTTCTGCTCCGTCCTCTCTTGTACACACTTCTGCTCTGTCCTCTCTTGTACACACTTCTGCCCCGTCCTCTCTTGTACACACTTCTGCTCTGTCCTCTCTTGTACACACTTCTGCCCCGTCCCTGTTGAACGCTTTTTCTTGATCTATGAATGCCAATTAAAGAGTTTCATCATATTCCTTTGCTTTTTTTGCTAGATGCCGCAAGGGCAAAGATGGCATTGGTGCAGCCCCCGTTTTTTCTGAAAACCATTTATGCTTCGCTTAGTTGGAATTCTATGGTTGGGTAAAGTCTTTAATATACTTTTTTTTCCAGTGAGGCTCAGCAGTGGAATCCCTCTGTAAGTTGTGCCGTCTCTCTTACCACCTTTCTTCTTCCATATGGGGACAATTATGACATTTCTCCAATCTTCAGGTGCCTCTTGACTAGTCCATACAATGTTGAATAATCTCTGAAGCCAGGCTATTCCCGCGTCGCCCGCCGCTTTGATCAATTCAGTTGGTATATCGTCTGCTCCAGGGGACTCGTCTTCTTTCCTAAATCAATATTTCTGGTTTGAATTCTGTAATTGTATTGGAGCTGGTTGATTGTTGGAACATGTCTTCTGCTGGTGGTAAATTGAGGAGTTGGCTGAAGTATTAATTTCATAATTAACTTTGGGCCATTTAATTCTCTGCCTGAGCTGTCATTTATGAATTCCATTGGGTTGTAACACTCTTCTCTATTCCTCGTGGCTCGGATCTTTGGGTTGTAACACTCTTCTCTATTCCTCGTGGCTCGAATCTTTGGGTTGAAACACTCTTCTCTATTCCTCGTGGCTCGGATCTTTGGGTTGTAACACTCTTCTCTATTCCTCGTGGCTCGAATCTTATGGTTGTAACACTCTTCTCTATTCCTCGTGGCTCGAATCTTTGGGTTGTAACACTCTTCTCTATTCCTCGTGGCTCGGATCTTTGGGTTGTAACACTCTTCTCTATTCCTCGTGGCTCGAATCTTTGGGTTGTAACACTCTTCTCTATTCCTCGTGGCTCGAATTTTTGGGTTGTAACACTCTTCTCTATTCCTCGTGGCTCGAATCTTTGGGTTGTAACACTCTTCTCTATTTCTCGTGGCTCGAATCTTCTGATAGAATTTTCTATAATCTTCCCATGTTTTGATTTTAGAAGATGCAATTACCTTCTTTGTCTGGTTTCTTGCAGAATTCTAGTCTTCACAGTCTTAATCTGTTCTACTCTTTACCCATGCTCTATATCTATTTTTCTTTTCTTTTCTACCAGCATTTACATTAAATGTGTGGGAAAATTCGCTGGTTATCAGTTTTAATTTGATTGGTTGTTTCAAGCATCCTGACCTTGAAAATTCTCATAACAAATAATAAAAATATGCTCCTTGTGTTATAAACCAAAAAGAAAAGAAAAGTATTGTTGAAAAAATATAGAGCAGAATAGATTATGTAATTGTCCTTTGAAAAAGCTAAAATCTGTCCTCATACAATTGTAAGAATTTAGTCCTTTGATTACACTATAGTCTGTTCCAGACAATTGTAAGAATTTACTATATTGAATAAACTAAAATCTGTCCTCATACAATTGTAAGAATTTACTCCTTTGATTACACTATAGTCTGTTCTCATACAATTGTAAGAATTTACTGTATTGAATAAGCTCAAATCTATCCCAGACAGTTGTAAGTCTGTTCTCATACAATTGTAAGAATTTACTGTATTGAATAAGCTAAAATCAGCACCAGACAATTGTAAGAATTTACAACTACAAAAGTAATAACAAAATGGTGCGCGCCTGAGGATGCCTGCACAGGTTGACAGATATAATAGATTTACTTAGATTAGATTGTTTTGTTTTGTTTACATCTGTTTATCCCCCTCCAATTTTTGGTGCATTAGTCTGGTGGATATTGTGCATCTTTCGCTTGGGATGTTGTTATTTTGTTGTTGCTTGTATAACATACATATATACATACATACACAGACCTTACTCTGGTTGGCAGGGCATTGGACCTGACATCACATTTGCATTTATTTAACCTAGCCAGCTTGATCCTAGGAATCGGTGTCTGTAATTGTGATGTGGTTTTGTTTGCAATAGTTTTTAACACGTGAGATTGGCAGCTCCATGCACAACTTTACCTGGTCGTGTGACCCTCAGGAAGAAAAACAGTAGGATTTTCTGGGGATACAGGTGAGAAGCGGGCTGACGAAGGTATTGCGAGCAGATCTTTATCCATGTTGCCTCTCTCCCAGACCACCAGAATTTCAGATGGATGTCCAGTTGTTACAGTACCCGTCATTGACACTGGACTCTTTCTTTTCTACCATTGTCCTTTCAAAAAATCTCCTATATGCCAGATTAACCTAAGACAATCTCCCATATACCAGATAAGTCTGAGACAATCTCTCATATACCAGATAAGTCTGAGACAATCTCCCATATACCAGATAAGTCTGAGACAATCTCTCATATACCAGATAAGACTGAGACAATCTCCCATATACCAGATAAGCCTGAGACAATCTACATGCCAGATAAGTCTGAGCCAATTCTCTCATAAACCAGATAAGTCTGAGACAATCTCCCATATACCATATAAGCCTGAGACAATCTCCCATATACCAGATAAGTCTGAGACAATCTCCCATATACCAGATAAGCCTGGGACAATCTACATGCCAGATAAGCTTGTGACACACTACCAGATTTGCAAGGGGAAAAGATGTGATTATTTGGGAACATATGACGAAAGAGAATAAATATAACAAGATAGAAATGGTGGTTCATTGCAGCCACTGGAAAACATTTTTAACATTAAAATGTCATGTATAATTAATTTGGCAAGATGTTTGAAATGTAATTGAACTTCTTCACTGCCTTGTCCTTGGAGCAGTCGGGTATGTATTTACAGTTGGGTAAAATGGAGCATCTTGTAATCAGGTCACTAACCCGATTCCTTTGCTGTGATAGCCAACTGGTCTACCAGTCATACTCAGATTCTATTTATTAAGTTACTGCTTTCCTGAGGTCCCTCGTCAGCGATCAGCTAGACCTCGAAATAGGCAATCACATTGGCAAAGCTGCTGACATATTTTCCCGTCTCACAATGTGTGTCTGGGAAAACCCCAAACTGACAGCCAAGACTGAGGCCACTGTCTACAATGCCTGTGTCGTCAGTATGCACCTATATGGTAGCGAAACATGGACAACCTATACCAAACAAGGGCAAGGGCTCAACATCTTTCACCTACGGCACCTGAAATCCATTCTTGGCGTCTGATGGAGAGACAGGGTGAGAAATGCAGAGGTGCATTCTCACACCAGTATCCCAAGTATGTACAATCTCCGTAGGCATCGAAAGCTGCGATGGTTTGGTCATGTTTGTTGCATGGAAGACTGTCGATTCCCCAAAGAAATTCTAAATGGACAGCTGGGTGTGGTATAAGAACAGCTGGCCGAGGATCAGTGATGCATGTAAGTGGAACATGAAGGCTCTGGATATGGATCGGACGTCTTGGGAAGACGTAGCTGCAGACTGATCCTAATGTAGATGCAGCCTGAAGAGCCACCTTAGGCTGGGTGGAAATAAGCTTATGCAATACAAGGAAGTGAAGAAACAACACCGAAAGGAAAAGGAAAAACAAAAACTCAGTAGAGAGTTGATACTCCCAGGTCAAATCATACTGTAGAGTCAGTTATGACTGAAAGGGGCTATTATAGTCAGTCATGACTGAAAGTGGCTACTATAATCAGTCATGACTGAAAATGGGCTACTATAGTCAGTCATGACAAAAAGGGCTACTATAGTCTGTCATGACAAAAATGGCTCCTATAGTCAATTATGACTGATAAGGGCTGCAATAGTCAATTATGACTGAAAGGGGCTGCTATACTCAATTATGACTGAAAGGGGCTGCTATAGTCAATTATGACTGAAAGGGGCTGCTATAGTCAATTATGACTGAAAGCACCTCTTGACAACGGTCACAAGACAGAAACTAACTTGATACGGCCACATATCGTGATCAAACGGTCTTGCAAATACGATCTTGTAAGGCAGGGTGCAAGGCAGTCTATGAACAGGCCGTCCCAAAAATAGGTGGGAAGACATTAAAAAATGAACCAATCTCTGACCAGAGGTGGCACAGGCAGCGGCCGCTGGCAGAGACAGGTGGCGTGGGAGTGTCCTCGTGGGTGCCTCAACTACCTCACCGGTTACGAGATGACCTGACCTGACCAGCAACCTGTCACCAGGGGGGACTAGCCAGCTTACTCACCTGATCTCAACCCTATTGAACATCTCTGGGATATCTTGGGACGATCAGCAAGAGCTAACCATTCACCAGATGTGACCTGAACCAATTGTTTGAAAACCTTCTGCAGGAGTGACAGGTGATTCCCCCAGAACACTATCTCTGCCTAGCATGTTTCAATGCCGTGGAGGTCACACACGTTACAGACCGTTAACCAGCAATTTTTCATGAAACTGTCACACTCTGGTGTCCAAATTACTGAAGAACAACTTCTTCTTCTTCTTTAGTGCAACTGCTCTCGCCATACAGCATCACAGAGAGGTGGGATGTGTAGATTTCTTGTTATCGCCAAGTGGGAGACTTTTGCTGTCGTTAGGTGTAACTTCTTGAGAGTGTCAGAGACACCCTCCATCCATCGACGTCGTGGTCTGCCTCTTGCTCGTGGATGTGAGACCTGGTTGGTCGTAATGCATTCTGACTAAATGACCAAACCCGGATCAAGATGCTGAGCAGCGAATGAGCTGAATTAGTCAGCGACCCATAGCTGACTGCTAGCGTCAGGGCCAGCGAACCAAAGCTGCC
This sequence comes from Ariolimax columbianus, assembly GCA_036924085.1. NCBI lineage: Eukaryota > Metazoa > Mollusca > Gastropoda > Stylommatophora > Arionidae > Ariolimax > Ariolimax columbianus. Next base: position 22,139,729 of record JAVGWX010000025.1, on the reverse strand, counting down.
AAGACCCTTCTACACCTCCACGCGGTGATCCTGGATAACATAACAGACAGCAGCAGCACAGACTGGATAAAGAGAAGGGCTCGAAGAGGGAATGCTAACCCGATACTCAAAAAATTCTTGCTGAAGTCGGATATGTTGGACCGAAAGGTGCAAATATCGCAGTCAAGCTGTAAACTACGACACAACACCTTCCGTTCTCTGGACTATATTCTGCTACTTAAGCCCTTTCATGGTTTGGTAGTGGGAGATTGAGAACGAACGAAGCCACGCCAAATAACCAAACCACTTGATTTGTTGAGAGTCAATGTAGGCATTATCTAGGTTTGTCCCCACTGTCTGCCTCAGCATGGTGTTGCGGATTCGGTCACGGATTGTCTTTCCCACTTCACATCATCTCATAGCTCTGGATTTACGTTAAATCAATAAAGTCTCTGTCTTACCTGTGTTGATCTTCTGAGGATCACCTGATCATCAGCAAACAAGTTATTTAAAGTAGCGACTTTGAATGTCAGCTCTATGTTTGTGTCCTTCACCTTGGTTGTCGCTTTCATCGTACACATTCCCACCTACCTATTTACGTGAGCATATATTTTTGAAACAGTTGTAAATCACCTATCGGTTTGCTGTCCCTGTCGTAAGGTCATTTTTACACTATTTATAGTTTCTGTAGCTCTTTCATTGGTAACAGCTTTCTTTAAAATGCGAAATAACAAATATTATACCGTCAACAAATATAGCTGTCCAATTGACGGAACAACGATTTAATGAAATATAATTGACTTCTCATTTTTGGATTTCTTTGTGCGGTGAGATTTTGTAAGCAACCCTTAACTTATTTTGATTAGTATGTATTGCAGAAACAAATGATCTTCTGTATTCAGATCTTGTATGGTACTAAGGCCCATAGTTGAGCCCTCTCGGTAGATTGTTCTTCTGAGTGTTTCCTTGGGTCTCCCTCTTTTCAGAACGCCCCTTTGTGTCCATTTGAGTGCTTGCAATGGAAGACGCTTGTTCATTCTGAAGACATATCTGATGTATGTCCATCGCTTTTTTTCTGGATGATGGTCAACATGTATAGTTGGTTTGTCTCTGTTCTTATCGAGTCATTAGTTATGAACTGGTCCCAGCTTATATTAAATAATTTTCTTAGACATTTATTTTCAAAGATTTTTAGTTTGTTTTCCAGCACTTTTGTTGTCTTCCAGTTTTCACATACATATGTCAGGATTGATATTACGATTGATTTGAATAGTCGGAGCTGGGTATGTTTGCTGAGTACCGTTGATTTCCAGATGTTGGTGAGCTGATTAAAGGCGCATTTGTTTCTGCCTTATGCGCCGTATTTTGGCGCACAAAGAACATAGATGGACAAATAGATAGATGTATTGCATCGTGCACCTAAATTCATGAATTTATCGTATCGGGCATGAAGTGTCTTAAATGACTGAATTCATGAATATCGATGCTTAATGTGTTTACAATTTTTGCACCATTATCAACATCAATTATGCATTCCTGAATAAACACACCCAATTCATGAATTTCTCTTATTATTGTGCATTGACTCTATCATGAATCTATATTAACAAATCTAGTGATATGTTTTGTCGTGTGATATAGCATAAATTATAATTTATGAATGTCTACTTATATTGCACACAACCTGTCTACCTAAATTCATGATTTTCATTTTCTGTTGCACGAATCATGCCTACCTAACTTCAAAAAATTCCATTTATATCTCACATATCCTGTCTACCTAAATTCATGAACTTTCATTTATATCTCACATATCCTGTCTACCTAAATTCATGAAATTCCATTTATATCTACCTAAATTCATTCCATTTTTATCTACCTAAATTCATTGTTTTACATTTATGTTGCACATATACTGTCTATCTAAATTCATAAAATTCCATTTATATTCCACATATCATGTCTACTTAAATTCATGAGTTTCCATTTATAACCCATACCCTATATCTACCTAAATTATATCTTCTTTTTTTTTTCCACATACCGTATTTCAGCTGCCCTTTTTCATGAATTCCCAGTTATAGTGTCCCTACTTTGTCTCTACCCAAATTTATGAATTTTCTATTGCATTGTACTTACCCTATTGTGGTCATGCACATTCATGAATTTCTCTATGAATTTCACACCTCGTAAACCAGTTGTGCACAAATCTTTTGCGTGTATGACTACGGTAATATTTTTTGTTTGTTTAATAAACGGCCCATGGCCTATCTTATTTAATCTGGGAATCAAATTATATCAATAACTTATTTAATAAAGAAATTATATCATTTTAACATTATATTTGCTCAACGAATTTCATCATCTTAATATCACATAAATTTCATATTTTTTCAAGGTTTTTTTCATCATGCCAATATCAGATATATTTGTTCAAGGAATTGTATAAGATCATATTTTCTCAAAGAATTTTGTCATATTAATATCATATTTTCTCAAGTTATTTTATCATATCATATTTCTCAAGAAATTTTATCCTATTATCATATTTTTTCAAGTAATTGTTTCATATTAATTATTTTCTCAAGGAATTTTATCATGTTAATATATTTTCTCAAGTTATTGTTCCACATTAATATATTTTCTCAACGATTTTCATCAAATTAATAACATTTTCTCAAGGAATTTTATCTTTACTCTGGGAAATCATGTTAGCTCAAAATTGGTTAACGGGAAGAAAGTAGAGGGTGGGCATAAATAAGGAGTACTCTAAGTGGTGTGAAGTGAAAAGTGGTGTGCCACAGGGCTCGGTTTTGGGACCAATTTTGTTCTTGATATATATAAATGATTTGGACATTGATATGGGATCCATGATTGCAAAATATGCTGATGACACAAAACAATGCAGCAGTGTCCCATCTAAAGCAGAAGTGGATATATTGAGGATGGATTTAGATAAAAATTCAAGAATGGTCTGTAATCTGGCAAATGGAGTTTAATGTAGATAAATGTACAGTCATTCACATGGGCAGATCCAATATGGAATATAATTACATAATGGGAAAGAACAATATTAGAAAGATAGATAAGGAAAGGGACCTAGGGGTTATAATAGATCATACAGGTAAGGTGAGTGAGCAAGTTCAGGTAGCAGTAAAAAGGGCAAATGCAATGTTAGGTATGATAAAAAGAAATATTAAACATAGGAGCAAGGAAGTGATAGTCAAACTGTATAAAGCATTAGTTAGACCTAGATTGGAGTACTGTGTACAGGTGTGGAGTCCTTATCATAGAGGGGATATAAACATGCTGGAAAGAATGCAAAAAAAACAACAAAGATGATAGTGGGATTCCAGAATTACAGATATGAGGAAAGACTCAGAAAATCCGGCCTACAGTGTCTCGAAGAGAGAAGAATTCGTGGTGACTTAATACAGGTTTATAAGATGATCAGAGGAACAGATTAATTAGACTATAACAAGTTTTTTCAAAATACAACCACCTACAAGAACAAGAGGGCATAGCTAAAGAATTAACTAAAGAGGGGTCCAGATTAGATATTAGGCAATATTTTGTTAGTCAGAGATTGGTGAATGCTAGGAATGCATTGCCACGGGAGGTAGTGGAGGCAGGGACAATTAATGTATTTAAGAATAGATTGGATGCGCATAGCTTTAAGAGCAAGGTGATGTAAATGAAACTGGTTGTATACAGACTCTACAGAGCCTTCTAAACCAGAATAAAGATGTTAAGTTAAGTTAAGTTAAAAGATCTGAAAATCATATTCACTCAGGAAGTCATTTCACATTTACTCTGAGAGTGTCATATTTACTTCAGGTATCATATCACATTACTCTGGTATCGTAACTTATTTACTCTGAGAATATCACATTCATTTCATATGCACTCATATTTACTCAATGAATAATATGATACTGTCATCATCCGCTAAAGAAATCTTCAAATTAATATCATATTTACTCAGGGGATCATGTTGAAACATGGATTAATATCATATTTACTCAGGAAGTCGTGTTGACACAGGGATTAATATCATATATACTTCGGGAATCAAGTTGACATTGTGATTAATATCATGTTAAAATAATGTTTACTCAGGGAATCATGTTCACAGGTATTAATATCATGTAAATATCATATTTACTTAACATCTTAATACAGCTTTACAAAACTCTGCAGAGTCTGTATACAACCGGTTTCTTTTACATTTCCTTGATCTAAAAATACCAATGTGCATCCAATTTTTTCTTGAATGCATTAATTGACCCTGTCTCCACTTCTTCCTGTGACATTGTAATCCAAGCATTCACCACCACTCTCTGACTAAAACAATATTTCCTCATATCTAGTCTGGACCTTAATTGTGTGGTGTATCTCATCAAAGAGCTTTAAGCATAAATATAAACTTGTAAAGATATTTTTTTAAATGTTGTTTCGAAAGTTATCAGTGATATGAAAGTTGTGCTATGTTATCACCAGTAAAGGTTATCGTATCACTATAGCAGGCGCCTGGAGGTAGGTTCTGCAGTCAACTATATTGTCAGTTTTATTTTTTGTCCCTGGTGCATCTGTTAGGTGAGCCTGAAGATCGGAGAGGCCGAGTGGTCGGACAAGTTCTCCATGGACACAGTGGGGAGCAGCGGAAACATAACGTGCAAAAACAAGGCAGTAGGAAACAATATGGAGGTAATTTCTTTTGTTTTATTCTTCTTTGATCTTTTCTTTATTCACTCATTGCTAAGGAGAATGGATCGAAGAGGGTAGGATAACCCAATATCTTTTCTTGGCTCATTCGTTTCTAAGGAGAAGGGATCGAAGAGGGAAGGCTAACCCATGATCTTTTCTTGGCTCACTCGTTTCTAAGGAGAAGGGATCGAAGAGGGAAGGCTAACCTGGTACCCAAAAATGCCTGCTGAAGTCGAATGTGTCGGACCAAAATGTGCAAATATCAGAGTCAAAGCTGTAAACTACAACACAACACATTCTGTTCTCCGGATTGCTTCCTGCTATTTGTAAAGCCCTTTTCAGGGCTTGGTAGCGGGAGATTGAGAAGAAGACCTAAAAGATAATTCACTAGTTTTAGTGCTAGACTTCACACAGGAAATAACATTTTAAAATTAAATTCGCGAAGTTTTTGGAATGAAAACATTTTCTTCTTTGTTTGATTCTTTCAAGATCGTGACCTCATTTCCAACAAAGTATTCCTAAGTGGCACTCGTTCTGGAAATCCGAGGACATGCATTGTCCATATGGTAGTTTACAGCTATGAAACATAGACTGAATAAGAAAATTGAATCCTCCGAACTATAATGCTGCAGGAAAGTTCAATAACGTTGACAGTTTTAAAAAGAAAAAAAACAATAGTCCTAAAAGACCTAAGCTTAAAAATATTATTGCTCATGAACAGCATAACATCTGGGAAACTGAAATACTCTGGCCACATCAAATATCACAATAATCTTGGGAAAAGCAACTACACTGGAAGGGAAACTGAAATACTCTGGCCACATGAAACATCACAATAATCTAGGGAAAAGCAACTATACTGGAAGGCTTAGTACCTGGGAAACGAAGAAGAGCCAGACAGAGGAGAAGATGAGCACACTGCATCAAAGATGTTCTGAAGATGACGGGGACGGAAGCTGAAGTCTTACAGAGCTGCTGTGATGAGAGTATTCTTCTTCTGCGTTCTTCCGGAAAAGGACGTTGTGCCGTAGTTTTACAGCAAGGCTGCAGTGTCTGTGCCTTTCAGCCATATCCAATTTCTGCTGGCTTTTTTTTTAGTACCGGGCTTGCCTTCTCACTGCGACCCCTATCCCATGGCCAGACTACACTAGTGTATCCAATTTCCAATGCAGCCACTTGTAAGCGGAATAGGGTCTTAGCCAGCTATGAGTCTCTGGCTGCTGTCAGCTCATGCACTGCTGCATCTTGGCCCCTGTGATGAGAGTGCCGTTCTGCAAATGTCAAGGATGAATTTGACATTTATACTTACACATTTAAAAAAAAGATATATTTGTAGTCATATACCTGAATTGTCCAATTTTGTTTCTCCCTATTTGTCAGGTTGGTGTGCAGATAAAACTAGCTTCATCAGGCCTGACCAAAATTGTGACCTTCACCCCTTTCTACCTTCTCATCAATGCTTCCACCATTCCCGTGAGTGTGAAAGAGGTGGATCAATCGGCGTGGGTCATCTTGGACCCTGGAGAGGTAACGGCAGAGAATGTCTATAATGAAAGAATATGCCAGTTAGTTTATTTAAGTAAGGGAAATTATCCAGAAAAACCTGGTAAAGTTGCTAGAAAGAACACCACAAACACCACACGGATGACGGATACTACCAACTGTCCGGAAAAGACCAGGTTATCATACTAGGTCTCCGAATGGGTCACATCAGATGAAGACACCACCTGTACATCAGATTCAAGATAGGCACCACCAGCCTGTTCTACTGCGGCCTGGCAAACATGACAGCAATACATGTACTTCAAGACTGCCCCCAGCACACAGATTGTGGCTCACCCAAGCAAACATGACAGCAGCACATGTACTTCAAGGCTGCCCCCAGCACACAGATTGTGGAGCACCCAAGCAAACATGACAGCAGCACATGTACTTCAAGACTGCCCCCAGCACACAGATTGTGGAGCACCCAAGCAAACATGACAGCAGCACATGTACTTCAAGACTGCCCCCAGCACACAGATTGTGGAGCACCCAAGCAAACATGACAGCAGCACATGTACTTCAAGACTGCCCCCAGCACACAGATTGTGGAGCACCCAAGCAAACATGACAGCAGCACATGTACTTCAAGACTGCCCCCAGCACACAGATTGTGGAGCACCCAAGCAAACATGACAGCAGCACATGTACTTCAAGACTGCCCCCAGCACACAGATTGTGCAGCACCCAAGCAAACATGACAGCAGCAAATGTACTTCAAGACTGCCCCCAGCACACAGATTGAGGCTCACCCACGCAAACATGACAGCAGCACATGTACTTCAGGACTGCCCCCAGCACACAGATTGTGCAGCACACAAACAAACATGACAGCAGCACATATACTTCAGGACTTTCCCCAGCACACAGATTGAGGCTCACCCAAGCAAACATGACAGCAGCACATGTACTTCAGGACTGCCCCCAGCACACAGATTGCCCACGCCAAAAAGAGTCGTTGTGCAATGGGTTCCATCCCACTGTAATGGGGGGGGGGGGGGGGGGGGGTGTTTTCTAGTGTGACCTGCAAGGAGTCCAGGAAGGTTATTGTATTGGGACCAGATGCTGGGCCGGATGGGAAGCAGAGCACGCTGGCTACATAAGAGGTGATGCTTGTTGCCAGTTAGACAGGGGAGCAGGTGGTGGTCTGCGGGCCACGGCGGACTTGGGTGCTATCTGTTCAGTAGGCTGAAGATGGGTGCTGCTGGTGAGTGCGTCTGTGGTGTGGGGAGAGTGGCCCTTGAACATCTGCTACAGGGTTGCCCGACATACGAGGCCCAGAGGGAGCATGTGTGGCCATCACCATTGCCAACAAAGCACGAGCGCTATGGCAGTGCTGACAAATTCGAACAAATTCAAGTTGGCGTCTGACAATCTGGGTCTCCAACATGATTTGAACCCGCAACCACCAGCACCCCAAGGCGAACACTTTACCTCGAGACCACTGGGTCCCCTTAATAATAACAAAACTCGTTGGTAAAGAAAAAGTCAAAGCAAAAGACCTGTACAATATGTCTATGACAAAATGGAATGAAATGCACAAATAATTGTAACCTGTTCACGTAACGACTAACCATATGTTTGTTTGTCTGATGTACGCAGTGTAAAGGCTTCTACCCTCAGACGGTAGCCAAGGAGATGACAGTGGTAGCTAAGGTGCAGGACAGCGATCTTGTGACTGCTCCATTTTTCTTTAACAAGGCTCACACCACTTTGTTGAGACTGGATGATAACGTGAGTACTGTGGATTACAATACTGGATGATAGTGGGTGTAGTGTGGATTACAATACTGGATGATAGTGGGTGTAGTGGGGATTACAATACTGGATGATAGTGGGTGTAGTGTGGATTACAATACTGGATGATAGGGGGTGTAGTGTGGATTACCATACTGGATGATAGTGGGTGTAGTGTGGATTACAATACTGGATAATAGTGTGTGTAATATGGATTATTATGCTGGATGATAGTGTGTTTAAAATGGATTATTATGCTGGATGATAGTGAGTGTAGTATGGACTATAATGCTGGATGATAGTGTGGGTGATATGGATTATAATGCTGGATGATATTGTTTGTAATATGGATTACAATACTGGATAATAGTGTGTGTAATATGGATTATTATGCTGGATGATAGTGTGGATTACAATACTGGATGATAGTGGGTGTAGTGTGGATTACAATACTGGATAATAGTGTGTGTAATATGGATTATTATGCTGGATGATAGTGTGTTTAAAATGGATTATTATGCTGGATGATAGTGAGTGTAGTATGGATTATAATGCTGGATGATAGTGTGGGTGATATGGATTATAATGCTGGATGATATTGTTTGTAATATGGATTACAATACTGGATAATAGTGTGTGTAATATGGATTATTATGCTGGATGATAGTGTGTGTAAAATGGATTATAATGCTGGATGATAGTGTGGGTGATATGGATTATTATGCTGGATGATAGTGTGTGTAAAATGGATTATTATGCTAGATGATAGTGTGGGTGATATGGATAATTATGCTGGATGATAGTGTGTGTAGTCTTAGTCTACCTGTCCTTCTACAGCGGCAGATGCCCTTGTGTAAGTCCCAGCTATTGCATGAGCTGGATGTAGCCAGGAGGAGGATCTGCTTAGCGGGCTAGGCTCGAACAGCTTATTACTTCGCTGCGTTGGCACAATTGCTGAGGAGGGTGGTTATCTGATGTGCAAGCCCATCTTAATAGACTCAAACACTAGAGCAAAGTAGACCTGCAGCCTGTTGGGCACCATCTATGCTGCTCTTAATAAACCACCTAACCATGGCCGGTGGTATGTCATGTCACACAGTCAGTCACCTCTTACGACATGCTCTCTGTGAGGCAGTGGTGCTATTCTTGTCTTTGTCATAGTGTAGTATGGATTACAATGTTAGTTGCCCGTCGCAAGCGAGTGACAGCGACATCACACAGTGCTGTCTTGATGACGTAACTTGCGCTGTATTTGGATTATAGGGAGGAAGAAGCTGCGCTGGTCGTCCTCACTCTTTGGTCCCTAACAGTCAAGACGGCTGGAGGTAATTAAGGATACAGGCACTCTGGTCTCACCTCCTTTGAAACGGGTTGCTTGAAATATGCGGGGCTCGAACCCACGCCGTTAACATTCATCGCTTTGAGAAGAGAGTGTCTTACCTCTCGAACACAGCGGCAATATTGTGATGATAGTGTGTGTAATATGGATTACAATATTGGAAGATAATGTGTGTAAAATGGATTACAATACTGGATGATAGTGTGTGTAATATGGATTACAATACTGTATGATAATATGTGTGGCATGGATTATAATACTGGATGATAGTGTGTGTTATTGGAGGGATTATCTGGGACCTCTTTTGAATGAGGGCAGTATTCATCTCTGACCCTCATTCCTTGCCTCGTATGGTGCAGATAGGGCTGGCTGTGGTATGAGTGGATAGTTGCTATAGAGGCCTTGAACCTCTGGGAACTTGTATGAATCAATTGTCCTGGCCATGTTGGGGCTTTCGGAAATGATAGAGCTGACATACTGGCCCCAAGGGCAGTCACTGCTTGCATCAGGGTCAGCGAAACAGAGCTGATCAAAACCCTATTCTGTCTCCAAGCAGTGGCTCTGGACACACACTTCACAAGTGTAGTCTGGCTAATGGAATAGGAATTGCAGTCCCGGTGCCCCCCAAAAAGCCAGCTGAGACCGGATTTGACGGGCCAAAAGACCCAGATATTGCAGCCTCACTGTAAACAGCGACACAACGTGACATCCTTTTCGAGACAAATGCCTAGTGACACAAAGCATTCCGTTCTCCTGACTACTTGCAAAGCCGTGTTCAGAGCTTGGTAGTGAGAGATTAAGAGCAAACACAGAAGAAGAAGGGCATACGCTGAAAAAGTAGGCGAAGAAGATTGGTTCAGAACATCAGCCACCTTGAAAAGCTGGAAACCAGATTGGCTTCAGAACATCAGCCACCTTGAAAAAGCTGGAAACTAGATTGGCTTCAGAACATCAGCCACCTTGAAAAAGCTGGAAACTAGATTGGCTTCAGAACATCAGCCACCTTGAAAAAGCTGGAAACTAGATTGGCTTCAGAACATCAGCCACCTTGAAAAAGCTGGAAACTAGATTGGCTTCAGAACATCAGCCACCTTGAAAAAGCTGGAAACTAGATTGGCTTCAGAACATCAGCCACCTTGAAAAGCTGGAAACTGCTGCTTGCAAGCATTATCTGCTATGAGACTATTTGTTGTACTGATACATCTTTTGTTGTACTTGTTGTTTACTTTCTGTGACATAAATGTCGACTTTTTTACAGTATGGTGGCATTAACGCAGAATGCCAAGTTAGTGAGTCTGCCATGATCACCACTTTCAAGATGTACAAGCCAGGCATGGCTACCGTCTTGTTTGTCAACCACACTTCTCAGTGCACAATTGTCATGAAACAGACGTGAGTACATTGATATAAGTCATTTATAGCTGTACTGTTGTCATGAAGCAGATGGGAGTACTTTGATAACGGTCATTTATAGCTGTACTGTTGTCATGAAGCAGACGGCAGAACTTTGATAAAGGTCATTTATAGCTGTACTGTTGTCATGAAGCAGATGGGAGAACTTTGATAAAGGTCATTTATAGCTGTACTGTTGTCATGAAGCAGATGGGAGAACTTTGATAAAGGTCATTTATAGCTGTACTGTTGTCATGAAGCAGATGGGAGAACTTTGATATAGATCACTTATAGCTGTACTGTTGTCATGAAGCAGATGGGAGAACTTTGATATAGGTCATTTATAGCTGTACTGTTGTCATGAAGCAGATGGGAGAACTTTGATATAGATCACTTATAGCTGTACTGTTGTCATGAAGCAGATGGGAGAACTTTGATATAGGTCATTTATAGCTGTACTGTTGTCATGAAGCAGATGGGAGAACTTTGATATAGATCATTTATAGCTGTACTGTTGTCATGAAGCAGATGGGAGAACTTTGATATATATTAATGTAGGTTATTAGTGCTCTCGAGGTAAGGTGCTCGCCTCAAATGCAGGAGGTCGTGGGTTCAAATCACGGTAGAGACTGATATTTTTTCATGTGGATCAGTCTGTAAAAATTTCCCCTGATCTCTGAGTAGTGAGATCAGACACCCGTGTGCAACGGCACACACATTAAAAATCTCTCGGCAATTGGAAATTTAAAAAAGTAGGCTTAACAGCCGCTTCTTGAGCAAAATTAAAGTTGAAAATCTACTAAAATTGTAGGGGAATGTGTTGCTATAACATCAGGTCTTGGTTATATGGTTAGTGGAGCGGAATAGACAGCACCTAACAGGCTGCGGGTCTACCTTGCTCTAATTAACACATCTACCACCACCAGTCCAAAAATTGGTGATCGTATATTCCAGGGGCTACCAACCGGTACAGATACTGGAATTGACTTGGCAAGTCACCGGCAGATTTTTTTCTTGCTAAAATATATGAAACAAAGGAGGTCACACCTTCCCACAAAACTAATTACACAGGTGGACTGAAGATAGATAGATCTCTTCTTGGTAAAGAGTAGCATTTGTCTGCTATTTAGTACAGAGAAGTTTATGAACACTTCATCTACAATGTCAGTTTTTAGCTTTATGTATCCCTGTATAGTCCTCATTGGGATGTCTCTTTCTTTGACTACAGTGGATCATCACAGGAGGATTTGAACCTAGAACCCCTTACCTCTCAGTTGTACACTTGGACGGACCCAGCCGGCCTGAGGGAGGTAACCTGGAGTTGCGGAGAGAAGAAGAATGCTAAGAGTACCATCGATCAGGTCTGTATGGATTTCCCAATAAGCATCTGCCCATTTCATGTCATGTTTTTGTAATATATGCCTGCCGGAGTAGTTTCCCGGACCGATCTGTGTGGGACAGGACAAGAATATGATGGATGTCACATTGAGAGGATGTTGTCAGTGGATGTTGTCACCAATGCCTTGTGGGATACCGGTTCTTCTGGAGTAAACCCCGAGTAAAAATCTAGAGCTGGTGTCTTTAAGGTACTCTAGTGGTGGTTTTCATCGCTATTCTGGTAACTCTTGCGACGTGGCTGCAGGCTGTATCGGCTAATGCTGGTCCAATTAGTGGAGAGGACCTGCTACTCAGGCAATAGTTTGTTCTCCATAGAAAGATGCCCAAGCTTATGACCTAGAGAGTATACTCCCAAGTCACATCATCCTATAGTCAGTCATGACTGAAAGGTCCACTATACTTTCAGTGGGGACAAATAATGGGGTCTGACTTCTCAATGGTAGAAGATTATGTGTGTGACAGGCCAAGAGTATGACGGATGTTACATTGAGAGGATGTTGTCAATGGGGGGGGGGCGGGGGGGTCTGAGTCTCTTAACTCATTCACTCCCACGAGCCGATACAACGGCTTCCGGTTTTTTCTAGAAAACCCAGAAGCCGGTGTATCGGCTTTTGTTACTATGTTCACAAAATCACATATTTTCCCATTCCTAGTTCTCCTAAATGTTTTATTTTGGTTTTTGGCGGAAGTCCAGATTTTGCACTTTTTCATTCCGGAAGAGTTAGTTTGAGTTTCGTTGAAAAAATGTTTAGTTTCGTAACTTGGAAAATATAATTTTTTTTCGGAGAGCAGCTTTGAAGCTATTCTACGCACCTTCAGCCACACCAAATAGAGTTTTTTCAGTAAAAGCTCAGGAATAGATAGATTATATTATTGCTAATGGTAGTGATGATGAAGATATCGATCGTTATGATAGCGCTGTTTCAATTTATTTATCTAATCTTAGTTCTACGTCGAGCGATGAAAGTAAAACCAAGTCTACTGCCGAAGGCGCGGTGCCCTCTTTTGTCTCAAGCAATGGTAATAACAGTTCACAAATTCAGTAAAGGTTCAAGATCCGACACAATCATTCTAGTGTGTATAATATTAATGTGTGTATATATATTTTGAATACAGCAGGAACATTCTTTCCGTGTGCGCGTAAATTGTAAACACTCACGCTGATGTTGATCGGAGCTTTTATTTTTTAGCACGTTTTCAACTTCACGTGCCTTCAGTAAAATGTAAATACTGTGAAAACAACTGCACCAAATTAGGTGCAACTTTCAGAACATCGTCCTTTGAGGATTTCCGTCAATAGAAATTCATTACGTTATTTGTATATTGGTTTAGAGCTGAATAATGTTTTGATGAGGGGAACATTTTTGTTCATAATTTTAAAAAATAACAAACGATTATGCAACTTTAATTCATCAAACACAAATTTACACCTGCATTTGTAAAATATATGTATTCCATTGTATTCTAGTCTCAATTGTGAACAGTTTGGTATATAATATGTGTTATTTTAGTAAACGTCTATTGAAGACAAATAGATCGCAACTAAGTGATGCTGTTTTTCAGTTTTACATAAAAATAAAATTGTGTCCAGAGGTCCAAAATATTTGGGAGTGAATGAGTTAAGGGTAGAAGTTTCTGTGTGTGTCACAGGACATGAATGTGACGGATGTCACATTGAGAGGAAGTTGTCAGTGGGGACAAATGGTGAGTCTTACTTCTTAAGGGTAGAAGATTCTGTTTGTGTGACAGGACAAGAGTATGATAGATGTCACATTGAGAGGATATTGTCAGTGGTGACAATAGTGGGGTCTAATCTCTCGAGGGTAGAAGACTCTCCATCTCATGGTTTTGCATGTACCACCAAAAAAAAACCTGTTAAGTGTGGAATAGCCTCGGTTTGACAGAAAGCTCTAATTCTGCTTCTCTCACACATAAGGAGTGCCTGATTAGTGTAATTATAGAGCACTCACTTTTCATGGCCAAGGGGCAGGGTTCAAATCCTGCAACCCAGTTGACCCAGCTGTAAATGGTACCTGACTTATGTTTACGGAAGGAAAAGGCAGCGAGGAAGGAAACTGGCCACCCCCACCTCACATCAGCTCTGGCTTAGTTTACTGAAGTTCCTAACACTTCATTTCCGACTAGCGACCGAGTCCGTTGAAGGACAGCCTGCATCAGAAACATCTTCACCTCCTTCTGCGTTCAGGTTTGTTGGTTTTGATAGGTCAGCCAGTCCATTGACAGGAGGAAGTCAAGTCTTTTCCAGCTTAATAATAGTTATATTTTCTTGTTGGTAGGATACAATAGTGGAGTGTTGAGATGCGAACATCATTAAGGTTTACTTTGTGTCTCATTTCACGGGGATTTGGGGTCTCACAATCTGAAGGTGCTGGGTTCACTACCCAATCACAGTACCGGCCGTTGCCCTGTGGAAGCAAACCCGTAGAAAATGTAGGAGGGATCAGGTCCTTACATAAAATGTAAATACATGCCAAAGTCGGATGCGCTGGGCCGGAAGGTGCAAAATAAAACAATGCAACGCAAAATTGCATTGGGGAATAAAGAAATAAAGGGAATGCAAATTTCAATAAATTATTGGGGCGCAGAAGATAGGTCACAAGGCAATAGAAATAGTGCAAAATTGCTTAAAGGTGATACCAAAATTTCACCAAAAATTTCTGCTCCTGTAAAAAGTTGTTAAAATTCCTTTTATTTATTGACTGTGCCTTGTATTTTACTTATTGGCAATAAAGTTATCTTTTCTTGTTGGCAGGACAAAATAGAGGAGTTCTTTGCCCAGAACAATATCAAAGTCTACTTTGTCTCCTTCCTGGATGGCATGCAAAGAGTTGTTATGTTTACAGAGGATCTGGCATTGGCTACAGTAGCTCAGGAGGTGAGTTTATGGGGCTACTATTCAGCTCTTCTCTTCAGGTGAATTGGGGGGGGGGGGGGGGAGATACAGCACAGTGAATGAGCTGGCAGCAACCAGCAAGTCATAGCCAGGTGCTTGGATCAGAGTCAGTGAACCAGGTCTGACCCAAACCCTATTCTATCTTCAAACGGTGGTCCTGGAAGCAGGCTGCACCAGTGTAGTCTGGCTAAAAGAAGAGGAATCTACAGTGGGAAGGTATAGAAAAATTAACTTGGGTCCATGGATCTCAACTGGAGAGAGGCAGAAAGGAAGATCTAACTTGCTGGAGGAGGGTTGTCAGTGGCAAATGCCCTGAAAAGAGCGACCTGCATTGATTGATGAAGGGACCTTGGTGTATGGGGAATTTTAAATTTGATTTGATTTGAATTTTGATTTGATTTGAATTTTGATTTGATTTGAATTATGTTTGTATTGGAATTTTGATTTGATTGTAGCAGGTTCCTTATCATACTTACCTATATTTGATTGGTATCCCCTTTATATTCCGGGTTCACATTGACATAGCTAAAAGCTTATATACCATTTCTTTGTACAAGGCTGGTGAGCTGGAGCAGGCAGACCAGGAGATCAACTTGAAGATCCATGATATGGGCTTTTCTCTGATCAACAACGAGAAGATGGTGGAGCTAGTATATATGGGCATTACAAGGTAAGGATGGAGAACATCAGATTGTTTGTCAAGTAAATAGCTTCTTCTTCGATCAACTAATGATGTGCTTCTTGTTCGGTGAGATTCATGAATGAAAATATGCGTTTCATGTCTTCACCGGTTCCCCACAGCTTTTCGAGCATGGCCGCTCATCGGACCAGACTGCCTCTTGTTGGTCTGTGTAAGTAGAGCAGTCCTGCTGGATATGTTCTGGTGTTTGCTTGGGTGCTCTACAATCGCACGTGGCGGTGTCTCTGAGACCCATTCTGTGGAGGTGGGCCTTGAGTCGGCAATGTCCTGTTCGGAGTTTGAAGATCTTTGTCTGCCTAAGTCTACCAAGTTTATCTATGCTGTCATTTTCTGACTTGTATTCCTTGTGTTGGTTTCTCCATTCCGTCTTTGTGGATTGTTTGTTGAGTGTCTTTGCTTCTTTATAGCTCTGTGGATGGCGAGTCTGCATGCAGTCACTTCAAGCTTTTGCAAGCTCATCTACTTTCTTATTTCCAAGGAATCCCACAGTAAGCCGGAATCCACTGTAGAATTATTTGGACAGCAATCCAATGTTATATTTTATTTCATATGAGAGTCTATCTTGTTTGGATCTTGGAGTACGCTCCTGAAGTCTGTTAGAATAACTGTTTTCCTTGTAGTTTTGTTCTAACCTTTACCATGCAGAGTCGTATACCAACCATGCATTCACCCTTCACCTTTTATTTATGAATAATTAAGCACAGAGACAATACAAATAACCATTATTTTAGTACTGAGCACATCTACACATGTTTTTTCTGTCTGAAAAATTATATGTTCTATTACAAATGGATTTTGAACGATTTATCTTCTAATTACGCGGATTGGGGCCAGCCGATTTTTTGGGAAGGGGGAAGTAGGTTGTCGTAACAGATTTTGTGAGGTAGACCTGTTTATTTAGATGTAATAAATACGTTTGAATTTGGATGCTAACAATGTCAATATTATAAACACAGTATCAATACAATGTTGTGGTTTCCATGGATTTCTATCGCAGCGACTAGGCCTAACGGTCTAGTCCAAATTTTTTTTTTTTAATATTAATTTTCACTTCCATCTTCTTGTATCTCAGAAACTAACAAACACATACCTTCTTCTTCTTCTTATGCTGTCAGACGCCGACCTTTATTTTTTCGAAAAAAGCAGCAGTCATCCTGAGGCTGTCGACACTGCCATAGAGCTTGTCTAGTGTTGCCACTGGTGATGGCCACATCTGTTCTCTCTGATCTTCGTATGTCGGGCAGTTTTGCAGCAAATGCTCAGCGGTCATTTTCCCTGTACTACACGAGCATTCGTCAGTGCCACCTATCTTCAATTTGTTGAATAGGTGGTACCTCAGTCTAATGTGGCCAGTGCGAAGTCTGAAGACCACGACCTGCTCTCTTCTGTTCAAAAACACATACCAAAAGCAAAAACACCAACAAGTTCTTTATTTAATTGTTTCTCTACACACAACAAAATCATTTAATAAGAACATGGGTTGCTGCATGAACAGCTGTTGCTTCAGTTGTGAAATTAGTACAGGTTTCTCCTGCTGGTCACTGTCACACAACATTTTTCTCATTGCTGGGGTAGTCGAGGGTTTTGAAGGCTGAGGACGACAAACCGCTTCGCCACTGCTGTCACCACGTTGTGTGCTGGCTATGTTTGTTTATTTCACCTCCAACAGAAAAACAACATATCCCATACTGGGGATTCGAACTGCTGCCCTCCTTGTCGGCAGGCAGGCCTCGAAACCATTCGGCCACGCGCTCCTCCTCCTGCTGGTATGGAGTGGTTTTCTATGTCGCCGCTGGAGTGTGCAATGTAGATTCTATTGCCTCCCCCCCTTTTTTGGCTGGCTCTCTGTTGCCCATCTGCGCATGCACGTGTCTAGGAATTGCTAGAGTACTGTCTCATGAGCTATGTAAAATGTGGATATTTTTCTTCATTATCCAAGATTATTTTGGACCAGTACTGAATCGTATCCATGGTTCTGGAATGAGTTCTTTGCACTTTTTTATTTTAGCTTCAAGGGTGTCTGCATGTTATTGTCTGAAAGACAATAGCAAAATCAGGATTGAGGAGAAACAAGAATAAAAAGAAAAATTAAACCTATACTGCATCAGATGCGAAATGTCAGCACTAGAACTCGCACCTACAACAGCGTGGTTACTCCGGCCATGATATATGGCTTACGTACTGTGGAACTTTGCGGAAAGTTGATGCAGATGAGACCCCACGTGGCTCAATGAGCAATTGAGCGAAAAACATTGAATATTTATCTTTGGTACCGAATCCTCAACGTAGAAGTCAAATGTCAGACTTCCTTCACTGACATCATAGATGTCGCGGAAATACAGATGGGTCGGCCATGTCGTGCACATGTAGAATATCAGATGGACACGTAAAGTGACGTCGTGGTGACCCTACGACTTCAGACATACTCACGGACGTCGAGATTGAGGTGAAGAGATGCCATGAAGGAGACCCTCCGTCAAAAGAATGAAATGAGTTCACTCAGAATTTGGCTGCCAGGCATCAGACACATGCTACTGATTGGATACCAGGATTTAGAAATTTGTAGAGAATAAATAAGAAACAAAAGGATCCCAAAAAGGATAATAGTCTGATAAATGAAGAAGTGCGTAGTTTACCTGCTATCATGGGGAGAGGATACTAACGTCGTTTCAGGCATATCAGATATGTTAGTTATCGTCAGATAAAATATACTGGCCAAGACGCCTGCCTTACATCCTTGTTGTTCTCCCTGGAAATGGGCTATTTTTATGGTAGTCTGGCTAACGAGGTGGGGAATTGACATATTCCACCTAATAGTGAGCGACATGCAGATGAAGCTAAGCATAGCACAACCACCTGGAGGACCACAGTCTTCCTTCATCAGCACACTTGGGATGTGTGAAAAGCTACTGCCACTAAATGCCCTTTTCAGGGCTCACAAATGAGTAATCTGACTCAATGTGGGCACTCAACAACAACAACACACTACACCTCCCTTCAACATCTATCAACACAAGTGGATAGATGACGATGATGTTTATGTTTATGTTCTTATGCTGATCTGATTATTTGACCGACAGCTCTGGCGTGATCTGGGAGGAAAAGAGAAAGAGGTTCAAGGCCATGAAGCTGAAAGATGCAGTGTCGTTGGAGCAGTCCTACCAGAAGTACCTTCTAGAGGTCGCAGCTGGAAAAGCAAAATCAGCCACTGTCACCCTTGAGAACAAGATGGAGGTAAGTCCAGAATAGTTTACTAGTATTTTAGTTGGCCAAATAGTTTGGGTATGAGCCAACTGACCTAGTGGGAACATGTTTAAAACTTTAGTATGCACAGGCTTGTTTTATAAATATAAAATGAAAACCAAAATCTGTATGCTGTGTAATTTGATGTGCAGAGATAGACATACACTTTGAGGTACTGACTTACTTCCCCTGTCCTGGGCGCCACAACTTACTTTCCCTGTCTTGGTCACCATGACTTACTCCCCCTGTCCTATCACCATGACTTATTCCCCCTGTCATGATCACTATGACTTACTCCCCCTGTCCAGGTCACCATGACTTACTCCCCCTGTCCTGGTCACCACGACTTACTTCCCCTGTCCTGGTCACCACGACTTACTCCCCCTGTCCTGGTCAACACGACTTACTCCCCCTGTCCTGGTCACCACGACTTACTCCCCCTGTCCTGGTCACCACGACTTATTTCCCCTGTCCTAGTCACCACGACTTACTTCCCCTGTCCTAGTCACCATGACTTACTCCCCCTGTCCTGGTCACCACGACTTACTTCCCCTGTCCTAGTCACCACGACTTACTCCCCCTGTCCTGGTCACCACGACTTACTCCCCCTGTCCTGGTCACCACGACTTACTTCCCCTGTCCTGGTCACCACGACTTACTTCCCCTGTCCTGGTCACCGCGACTGACTTCCCCTGTCCTAGTCACCAGGAATTAATTTGTAGCTGTTTTTTCTTGTTCTTGTAGGTGGCTGTACTTTGAAAATTTTTTCAAGTCTAACAAGTTATCCTTTCCCTTGATTATCTTATAAACCTGCATTAAGTCAACTCAAATTCTTCTCTTTTCTAGACACTGAATGTCGTGTCTTTCCTCATAACTGGAATTCTGGAATCCCACTATCATTTTTGTCGCTCTTCTTTGTATCCTTTCCAGCATGTTTATATCCCCTCTACGATAAGCACTCCACACCTGTACACAGTACTCCAATCTAGGTCTAACTAATGCTTTATACAGTTTGACTATCAATTCCTTGCTCCTATGTTTAATATTTCTTTTTATCGTACCTAACATTGCATTTGCCTTTTTCACTGCTACCTGAACCTCTATTATAAACCCTAGGTCCATTTCCTTATCTATCTTTCTAATATTGTTCTCTCCCATTCTGTAATTATGTTCCATATTGGAAACATAAACAAAACAAAGATAATGACCACCGATAAAACACAATGTCAGCATAAATTTGCAGTGGGTGGTGAGGAAATAGATCAGGTTACACATTTTGAATATCTGGGCTCCAGAATCGACCAAAATGGTGACTGCTCGAAAGAAATCAGAAGAAGACTAGCTATGGCAATGCAGAGACTGAACAGCCTGAAGAAATTATGGCAGGGCACCAACAAAACGAGAAAATTAAAAGTCTTGAGAGCCTGTGTTTTTCCTGTGGCAGCTTATGGCTGTGAAGCATGGACGATTACCAAAACTTCTAGACAAAGAATCGAATCATTCGAGTCAAAATGTTACAGAAAGATCCTCAGAATACCATGGACAGAGAAAAGAACAAATGTAGACATTCGGCAAGAGTTGAGCATAGAGGAGAACTGGTTTATCAATTCCATTTTGGCTAGAAAATGGAAATACTTTGGTCACATCAAGAGACACAACGGTCTTGAGAGGACGGTGATGGAAAGTATGGTGCCAGGCAAAAGAGGAAGGGGTAGACTAAGAAGACGATGGCACCAAGATATCCAGGAGTGCCTGAGTATGACAGTTGAGGAAGCTGGTGTTTTGGCAAGGGAACGAGTTTCTTTCAGACAGACTGTGATGGGAGCGACGTTCTACAAAGGACATGCTACATGATGATGATGATTGGATCTACCCAATGTGGATGACTGTACATTTATCTACATTTGCCAGCTCTCTGACCATTCCTGGATGTTATCTTGACCATTCCTGGATGTTATCTTGACCATTCCTGGATGTTATCTTGACCATTCCTGGATGTTATCTATTCATCTCTGCCCATTGCTTCACATTATTATCATACTCTTCTATTGAAGGTTGACTTTGAGAATATGAAGATGATCAAACCTAGCCAGCACATCATTAGACGCAGCTTTGAAGATGGAATCTGGGTCCAGCTGAGAAAGTCTCCACACTCCATGCAGTTCCATGCAAAGTTCAACAGACTTCAGGTATTGCTGCTGGGTTTTTATCTTCTCTGTCACATCGCCATGATCACCCATGCCCTTTGCCATGATCATCCATGCCCTTTCCCATGATCATCCATGCCCTTTGCCACGATCACCCAACCCCTTTGCCATGATCATCCATGCCCTTTACCATGATCATCCATGCCCTTTACCATGATCATCCATGCCCTTTGCCATGATCACCCATGCTCTTTACTATAGTCATCCATGCCCTTTACCATGATCATCCATGTCCTGTACCATGATCACACATGCTCTTTACTATAGTCATCCATGCCCTTTACCATGAGCGTCGAACTTTTGGAAAGTAAGTAAAGGGAATTAAGTAATAAAACTCAGATGACACCACTCCACCTATGTACCAGTTTTGTCTTCTTGATGTAAGTCATGAACAATGACAACAACCCAGAAAAGCCAGGTCCAAGTGTCAGAAAAGATATCTAAGGAAGGTGGTCCAAGTGACAAGAGGAGACAAAGTCTCAAAGCCCAGCCCTTGCAGACTCAAGTGGAGCCATGTCAACTTCGATTGTTTGGCCGTGTTTGTGGAAAAAGGAAATAAGATGTTACTGGGTCAGTCATGGGAAGAAAACAAACAGGGATCTACACCTCGAGGGCGACCCAAAGTCCAGGGGGAAGGACAACATTACACAGTCTATAAGGGACACAGAACTAGACTGGAACCATACCAAGAGGATGACAGCTGATAGAATGGTTGACACTCTTTTTTGCAGACCTCTACACTACAGGGCAGAAGAGGAGAGACTAGGTAAGGTAGAAGACTCTACACCCCATGGTAGAAGAGGAGTGACTAGGTAAGGTAGAAGACTCTATACCACAGGGTAGAAGATGTTTGAGGATGAATTTTTATTGATATTATTATCTGCATTAATTTTATCCGCAGATTGACAATCAACTTCGCCAAGCCATCTTTCCAACAATTCTGTCCCCACTTCCTCCGCCAAAATCTGTGGCTGCAGACAGTGGTGAGTGCACACATCATCATTATGTTTGTTTTGGTGCTGTTGCTCAATAATGATCAACCTTGTTGTTGTAAAGGCACGCTCCTGTCAACTACAGGCAGTCCTTTTGGTTATATCATGTCAGAGTATATTTGCCATAACTAATGCATCATTATGTATGCTTGGACTGAAAGCTACACTGAAAGACAGCCCTGAAACTGGCTCAATTTGTAGCAGCTATTGCTTCCTTTCCTTTTTATCCGTTACCCAGTTTATCATCCTATCATCTTCCTTACATCGACAACTCAGTTTATCATCCTATCACCTTCCTTACATCGACAACTCAGTTTATCATCCTATCATCTTCTTTACATCGAAAACTCAGTTTATCATCCTATCATCTTCTTTAGATCGACAACTCAATTTATCATCCTATCATCTTCCTTACATCGACAGCTCAGTTTATCATCCTATCATCTTCCTTACATCGACAACTCAGTTTATCATCCTATCACCTTCCTTACATCGACAACTCAGTTTATCATCCTATCATCTTCTTTACATCGACAACTCAGTTTATCATCTTCCTTACATCAACAACTCAGTTTATCATCCTATCATCTTCCTTACATCGACAGCTCAGTTTATCATCTTCCTTACATCGACAGCTCAGTTTATCATCTTCCTTACATCGACAGCTCAGTTTATTATCCTATCACCTTCCTTACATCGACAACTCAGTTTATCATCCTATCATCTTCTTTACATCGACAACTCAGTTTATCATCCTATCATCTTCCTTACATCGACAACTCAGTTTATCATCCCATCATCTTCTTTACATCGACAACTCAGTTTATCATCCTATCATCTTCATTACATCGACAACTCAGTTTATCATCCTATCATCTTCCTTACATCGACAACTCAGTTTATCATCCTATCATCTTCCTTACATCAACAGCTCAGTTTATCATCCTATCATCTTCCTTACATCAACAGCTCAGTTTATCATCCTATCATCTTCTTTACATCGACAGCTTAGTTTATCATCCTATCATCTTCCATACATCGACAGCTCAGTTTATATTCTTATCATCATCTTCCCTCCCTCCATTAACTCTTTCTTATCATCATCTTCCCACCCTCCAATAACTCCTTCTTATCATCTTCCCTCCCTCCATTAACTCCTTATCATCATCTTCCCTCCCTCCATTAACTCTTTCTTATCATCTTCTTCCCTCCCTCCATTAACTCCTTATCATCATCTTCCTTCCCTCCATTAACTCTTTCTTATCATCTTCTTCCCTCCCTCCATTAACTCCTTCTTATCATCTTCCCTCCCTCCATTAACTCCTTATCATCATCTTCCCTCCCTCCATTAACTCTTTCTTATCATCTTCTTCTCTCCCTCCATTAACTCCTTATCATCATCTTCCCTCCCTCCATTAACTCTTTCTTATCATCTTCTTCCCTCCCTCCATTAACTCCTTCTTATTATCATCTTTCCTCCATCCACCACTCAGTTTATCATCCTATCATCATCTTTCCTCCATCCACCACTCAGTTTTGTCTTCCTATCCATCATCTTTCCTCCATCCACCACTCAGTTTGTCATCCTAGCAGCATCATCATCTTTCCTCCATCCACCACTCAGTTTGTCTTCCTATCCATCATCTTTCCTCCATCCACCACTCAGTTTGTCTTCCTATCCATCATCTTTCCTCCATCCACCACTCAGTGTGTCATCCTAGCAGCATCATCATCTTTCCTCCATCAACCAGTCATTTCTTTCTTCCTATCTTTCCTCCATCCACCACTCAGTTTGTCTTCCAATCTATCATCTTTCCTCAATCCACCACTCAGTTTGTCTTCCTATCTATCATCTTTCCTCAATCCACCACTCAGTTTGTCTTCCTATCTATCATCTTTCCTCCATCCACCACTCAGTTTGTCATCCTAGCAGCATCATCATCTTTCCTCAATCCACCACTCAGTTTGTCTTCCTATCTATCATCTTTCCTCCATTAACCACTCAGTTTATCTTCCTATCTATCATCTTTCCTCAATCCACCACTCAGTTTGTCTTCCTATCTATCATCTTTCCTCAATCCACCACTCAGTTTGTCATCCTAGCAGCATCATCATCTTTCCTCAATCCACCACTCAGTTTGTCTTCCTATCTATCATCTTTCCTCAATCCACCACTCAGTTTGTCTTCCTATCTATCATCTTTCCTCAATCCACCACTCAGTTTGTCTTCCTATCTATCATCTTTCCTCCATCCACCACTCAGTTTGTCTTCCTATCTATCATATTTCCTCCATCCACCACTCAGTTTGTCTTCCTAGCAGCATCATCTTCCTCCCCTTCTATCACTCAGTTTGCCATCCTATTGTTTTTGTTCATCATTGCAACTATAAAATTCTTCCTCACTAGTGCCGAAGCCATTCATTGAGGCTAGCTTGATGACCAGAATCCACGAGCACAGCGACCTCCTTCAAATCAAGTAAGTTGACTCCTGCCTTCTATGCCCCAAGGCCTAGTGTGGAGATAACCCATCATTGGTTATGATTTTCACTGACTACCATGTGTTGAAATTGTTCCCTTATCTCCCTTAACCTTTAATAAACCAGACAAAAAATAACGTATTATTTCCTTTAGCTCCATGATTGTTCAACACATTATGGCACGTCACGGTTGTTGACTTTGAGAGACTTCAAATTGTTTTATGATTTTGTTGTGTGTAAAAGTCAAGTAACCCATAGCATTACTGCCATAGGTGTGTGAGGTGTTAGCAATCTCACATTTCAAAGGCTCGGCTAAATGAGGGCGGTAGCCATCTCCTCTCCCTCGCCGCTTTTACTTCCCAGACTGAACCAGTACCCATTTAAGGCTGGGTTGACCCTGGAGCCGTTGCGGTCTGAAAAAACATTTCCACCCCAACTGGGGAATGAGCTCAGTACCACTCAAATGTGAAGCCAGCACACTAACCACTGCGCTACGCGACTCCTGTTGTGTGTAGAGACATATATTAATAAAGAACGTGTTATTGTTATTATTGTGCGTTAGTTTTTGAGATACAAGAAGATGAAGGTGATAGTTTTGAAAAACAGCACAAACATATAGACTCACCCGCTGTCTGCGTCCTTTGATTGGGGGAGGGGGGGGGGGGGGGAATTAGTAGAAAATGGGCTGTCGATGTTTACTGTAATGGCCGTATCTGTCACTTTCTACTATAAAGGTAATTATTCTATCTACATAAAGAAACTAAACAAATCTGCCTCAGAAAAATCCGTTGCATAAATTTGGACTCCACCAAGAAAACCATACCAGGAAAAGTGAATAGGTATACTCCACCAAGAAAACCATACCAGGAAAAGTGAATAGGTATACTCCACCAAGAAAACCATACCAGGCAAAGTTAATAGGTATACTCCACCAAGAAAACCATACCAGGAAAAGTGAATAGGTATACTCGACCAAGAAAACCATATCAGGCAAAGTTAGTAGGTATACTCCACCAAGAAAACCATACCAGGCAAAGTAAATAGGTATACTCTACCAAGAAAACCATACATATGAAAATGAAGCGAGAACCGAGCACTCACAATATTTTTGGTTCATTCTGTGTTGCCAGGTATTTCAAGATCCTCATTCAAGAAATGAATCTGAAGATAGACCATGGCTTTTTGAATGCACTTCTGGCAATGTTTGCTTCGGATGTTCACACACTTCGAGAGAAAGAGGTCTGTCTAATTTGCAATTTTGTTGTATTTTTTGTCTTCATATTTTTGTTCATGTTGTCATATGTAGATACATAAATAATGAACATAGTATAGCGTAACAATCAGTCAATCAATGGCCGTCATCCATTTCACGGCGTAGGGCATTGACAATCCTTCTCCAGCAAGTTCGATTTGGGCTGCCCTGTCTGTCTGTCTCCAGTTGAGGTCCAGAGACCAAAGTTCATTTTTACAGTCTTCTCTCGGTGTTTCTTGGTCTACCTCTACCCCTGTAGATTCCATGTCAAGGTCTGTCTGGCCAGATTTTATCTTGATTTTCATGTGACCTATTCAGCCCCGTAGCCTATGTTGCTCCACAGGTTGTTGTTGACTCCTTTCCCATAGGTCTTCATCCCTCACCATGTCTTGTCAGCCTGTACCCCTTACCCTCAGCAGAAATTTATTGACGAACGACTGGAGTCTCCTCTGTATTGCCTTTGTCGTTCTCCAAGTTTCTGCTCCGTACATGAGTACTGACTTGACATTGAATTAAACAATCTTAACTTGGTTAGTTAGTTTTCTTTCCACTTGTGCCATTTAGCGTCGTGGGGAGCGTGAGTCGTCTATCCTGCGCCAAGTGCGTTGCGTCGGTCAATGTGAGCCCTTGTCGTTGCACAATCACTCTAATGTCATCTATCCACCTACCTCGCGGCTGCCCTATAGCCAGATCTACCAGCGCTGTAAGCCATCAGTGGAAGATGATGAGGGTGCATTCTCATGAGATGACCAAACCAACTTATTTTCTGCCTGGAAATGTATTCGGCACAAGACGTAGTGCCGACCATACTTCGAATGTCGTCATTCCACATTCTGTCTCTTCCGGTAACACCGATGACTTTCCTCAAACACTTCCTTTCACAAGTCGAAATTCTGCTCTCGCACGCCCTTGACAGAGGCCATGTTTGGCACTGGTAGCACAAAATCGGCATAAATATACTGTTTATCAGCTGTTGCTTTGTTGCCAAACTAATGCTCGGGAATCTAAGCAATGGGGACAGCTGATAAGTCACAGCAGATACTTTCTGGCACCTTGTCTCGATTTCCCTGTCGACCCTACCGTCTGCCAAAAAAATACTGCCCAAATACTTGAAGAGCAATATCATTTAGACTTATCTTGAGTGGCACAGGAGTTCTACTGATCATCATAGTTTCTGTTTTGTTCTCGCTAATTCGCATTTTGTATTTAGCACAGGTAAGTCGCTAGCATGTGGTTTTGCAGTTTGTTTTCATCGTCGTACTTAACTTGGTATCAGTCCTTATTTCCCTGGATTTCCATATATTATTTAGTAACAGGAATACTGTATTTGCCTTTCCAATTCTAGCCCTTATATCTGCCACTGCACTCCCCTGAAGTATCAATGGAGCTACCCAAATATGTGAAGGTGTTCACCTCTTCCAGTGCCCTACCCTCCGAGCATGACTGGCTCTTTGCGCTTAAGGTGTTGATTTTAAACAGCTTCCTTTTTTTCGTGTTAATATTTGGTGTGCCTGATTGAATTCCAGGATTTAGAGATCAGAGTGGTCGAGCTTCTCTATTAATGAACTCGGGAAGGATTAAATACAGTGAGCTGAAAATAGTTGTATTGACCTAGAAATTTCAGACAGAATGAGCTGTGCAAATTTCACGGCGTTCAATAGTTTTTGCAAAACGGACAAACAGATCAACATGTATTTTCTGTTTTATAGTTAAGATGTGATGGAAACCATAGATACTTGCTTACTTTCTGTGTCCGGCAACCTCAAATAGTCTTAGCCCAAAAACCAGGTACTGTCAATGCTCTTTCATTTACAACCATCAGGTCCTCCATTGCACAGGATTCCTACATCCTAGAACATATAATCAGGTGTTCCGGGTCCCCACATTCGCAATATTCATCGTCTGCAAATCCTCATTTTTTCAGGTTAGACCAAGATATGAGCACACCTGTTCAGAGATCTCCACGAAGAATATGGCAAATCATGTCCTGGTGCAGGTTCTTCTTTGATCTCCATCCAACCTTCACCGTTCTTTTGACACCACTTTTCTATGCGGTTTCTCCCAGGGCTCTGTTCTGAGAGCTGTATAGTCTGCAGAAAACATTTCCTTGATTTCAGTCGTATTCTTTCTATTGTATGTCCAAATAGAGGGTGTCTCTGGACACATGACCGCTTTTTGCTCTCAACTTCAGATGTGGCATGTCATCTGATATCCGGAGGTGCAATTGCATAGACTTTCTCCGTTGGTGTCGGTGTAACGCATCCTGTTACAATTCGGCATGTCTTATTTACCACTACATCGACATGTCTTGTGTGTGTTGATTCATTCCATATCGGTACTGCATACTCTGCCGCTGAAAGACATAGTGCAAGAGACCACAGATTATTCAGATCAATACACACATTTCTCATTTAGCCATGATTGAACCTCTCCTACAGGTGGCACAGTTCAACGAAGATGTGGCACTGACCAAAAGAGAGCTGAAGGAAGAGGCGGGGGTGTCCATGCAAGCCAAACGTGTCAGCTTTTATGACTACTTCCACATCTCTCCGATCAAGGTGAGTTTAAAAGTCTAAACCGACCTACAGTGTCTAGAAAAGAAAAGAAATACAAAGAAGAGCGACAAAGCTGATAGTGGGATTCCAGAATTACAGTTATGAGGAGAGATTCAGAAAAACCAGACTACAATGTCTAGAAAAGAGAAGAATTTGAGGTGACAACACAGGTTTATAAGATGATCAGAGGAATGGATAAATTAGACTATAACAAGTTTATCAAAATACAAGAACAAAAAGGCATAAGCTACAAATTAACTAAAGAAAGGTCCAGATTAGATATTAGGAAATATTTTTTTAGTCAGAGAATGGTGAATGTTTGGAATGCATTGCCACAGGAAGCAGGGACAGTTAATGCATTTAATAATAAATTGTATCCACATAGCTTTTACAGCAAGGTAATGTAAATGAAACTGGTTGTATACAAACTCTGCAGGGTCTTCTAAACCAGTATTAAGACCTTAAGTGATCTTCAGCCACAGCATTACAGAAAGCCTAAATAAGCTGAATGAAGCATGAAAGGCAGCTGGCCTAAACATAAATAGAAAGAATACTCAATTTTAACACTTTCTGCCTTACTGGGAAACTACGACTCGGGGGTGAGCCTGTACATAGTTGCTACTTTGTCTATAAATTGTCTAAACTTAACTTAATATCTTTATACTGGTTTAGAAGACTCTACAGAGTGTATGCAACGAGATTCTTGGAAGGTGCTTTTTACCAATGTGCGAGTCCATCCAATAAATAATATATAGACTCAAACACTAGAGCTTAGTAGACCCGCAGCCAGTTAGGAGCCATCTAAAGCTGCTCTTAGAAAACCATCTGGGGAAAGGTACAAATAACTTTGGTAGATTTTTTACTTGAATTTTGTCCGGCCAGCGGCCGTTAAGCCTACTCTTTTCAATTTCCAACAGCCAAGGAATTGTTAACCTGCTTAACACTGAACACGGGAATCTGATCTCACTACCTAGAGATCAAGGGAATTTTGACCAGATGATCGACATGAAAAAAATCCCAATCTCCACCGTGATTCGAACACACGACCTCCGGCACCTGAGGCGGACACCTTACCTTGAGACCAGACCAGAGAATAAAAAACAACCAGATCTCGCGCAGAAGAGTGGCGGACTTCCTTGAAGTCAAAATCGAAAAGGGTGAAGCACTCATTCTAAATCCATGGCTACTGAGCCAGGACCGGTCCAGAATAATCATGGGGGTTCCAGTGATAACGGAGAAAAGTGAGCAATCAGCAACAAAAGAAAAAATCCACGTTCTGCAGGAGCTCAAGAGACAATACCTTAACAACTCCTTTACTCATGAGTGGTCTGCCTGTGTCCTTGTGTATAATACAGACAAGAATAGCATCACTGTCCCACAGAGAGCATGTTGTAAGAGGCGGCTTAACTGTCTGACATGATATAACACCAGCCAGCCATGGTTAGGTGGTTTGTTAAGAGCAGCATAGATGTCGCCTAACAGGCTACGGGTCTACTTTGCTATAGTCTTTGAGTCTATTAAGGTAGAGTCGCACAGCGGAGTATTAAGCTGCTCGAACATAGCCCGATAAGCAGGAAACCCTTCTCCCGGCTATATCCAGCTGATACCAGAGCTGGGACCTGCAGATGGGCGTCTGCTCCTGTATAATTACAGGTTAACTAAGAATTAAGATGTGTACACAGATGGATCGGGTACGGGTGAAAAATAGGGAAGACATTGATTAGTATTTCAATTGTATTTGGAAAAAAAATAATAATTATCTACTCATTTTTACCTCCTTCATGCCTTCCAGATCCATGTGAGCTTCTCACTCCAAGTAGGATCCATGAGTGACACGCCACAGGCTAACATCCTGGGGGTGTTCCTTCAGAGCGTGGGTGTTGTCCTCACCGACGTCCAGGATGTTGTGTTCAAGTGAGTCATTCTATCAAAGTTATGTCTTAGTCGGCATATACGTCTACAGGGGTGGATGCCCCTGTGCAGGTCTCAGCTCTGGCAAGAGCTGGATGGAACCGGGATGAGGATTTCCTGCTTAGCTGGCTAGGCTTGAGCAGTTTATTTCTCCGCTGTGTCGAGACAACTGCAGCACAGGATGGTTAAATAATGTGTGAGTCCATCTTAATAGACTTAAGCACTAGAGCAAAGTAGACCCGCAGCCTGTTATGCGCCAACTGTGCTGCATATATCTATTTCACTTGTAATCTTAGCGGTGTAATCACATCTATTTTACTTATAAACTTAGCCGTGTAATCACATCTATTTCACTTATAAACTTAGCTGTGTAATCACATCTATTTCACTTGTAAACCTGGATTTTCTGCTTAGCGAGCTAGGATTGAGCATCTTATTACTCGACTGCGTTGGTACAACTGCCGCACAGGATGACTAACCGATGTACAAGTCCATCTTAATAGACTCAAACACTAAAGCAAAGTAGACCCGCAGCCTGTTCGTCGCCATCTATGCTGCTCTTAACAAACCACCTAACCATGGCCGATGTCATGCCATGTCACACAGTTAAGCCACCTCTTACAACATGCTCTCTGTAGGGCAGTGGTGCTATTCTTGTCTGTATCATACACATGGACACCGGCGGACCACTTGGGATATCAAAGTTAAGTGGTCTGTCCACTTGGAATCTGGCCGTCAGAAGTAAGAAAACTGTCCCTTACATACCAGCTGCTGCTGATGAAAATCTGTACATCAGACTAACCAAAACCCATACACTAGATTAACCAAAACCCATACACCAGATTAACCAAAACCCATACACCAGACTAACCAAAACTCATACACTAAACTTACAAAACCCATACACAAGATTAACCAAAACACATACACCAGACTAACCAAAACCCATTCACCAGACTAACCAAAACCCATTCACCAGACTAACCAAAACCCATTCACCAGACTAACCAAAACCCATTCACCAGACTAACCAAAACCCATACACCAGATTAACCAAAACCCATACACCAGACTAACCAAAACCCATAAAGACGTGAACGAGAACCCGTACATAGTTGCTACTTTGTCTACAAATTGTCTAAACTTAACTTAACTTCTTTATACTGGCTGAGAAAACTCAGCTGAGTCTGTATACAACCAGTTTCATTTACATTTCCTTGCATTCTACACATTCACCACTCTTTGACTACAAAAATATTTCCTAATATCTAATCTGGACCTTTCTTTAGTTAATTTGAAGCTATGCCCTCTTGTTCTTGTAGGTGGTTGCATTTTGAAAAAAACTTGTTTTAGTCTAATTTATCCATTCCTCTGATCATCTTATAAACCTGTATTAAGTCACCACGATTTCTTCTCTCTTCTAGACACTGTAGGCCGGTTTTTCTGAGTCCTTCCTCATAACTGTAATTCTGGAATCCCACTATCAGCTTTGTCGCTCTTTTTTGCATTCTTTCCAGCATGTTTATATCCCCTCTATGATAAGGACTCCACACCTGTACACAGTACTCCAATCTAGGTCTAACTAATGCTTTATACAGTATGACTATCACTTCCTTGCTCCTATATTTAATATTTCTTTTTATCATACCTAACATTGCATTTGCCTTTTTCACTGCTACCTGAACTTGCTCACTCACCTTACCTGTATGATCTATTATAACCCCTAGGTCCCTTTCATTTTCTAACTTTCTAATATTTTTCTCCATATTGGATCTATCCATGTGGGATGGCTGTACATTTATCTACATTAAACTCCATTTGCCAGCTCACAGACCATTCTCGAATTTTATCTAAATCCGACCACAATATATCCACTTCTGCTTTAGATCAGACCATCCTGCATAGTTTTGTGTCATCCACACATCAATCTTCAAATGTTTTAATATATATCAAGAACAAAATTGGTCCCAAAACCGAATACTGTGACACTCCACTTTTTACTTCACACCACTCAGACTACTCTTATACCCACTCTCTGCTTTCTTCTTCTTCCCGATAAACAATTTTCATTCCATTTTCCCCACCTATTCCATGTCATTTTCACTTCCTAAATAATCGTTGATGAGTTACTCTATCAAAGGCCTTTGCAAAATCTAGATAAATAACATCTACTGGCTCCCGTTTATCTATCATTTTAGTAAGCTCTTCCATGAATTCTAGCCTCTCAGTTTCCCCTATCCTCTGTAATGAGCACTGACCATTACTCTTCCCCAGGCTGGGCTACTTTGAGAGAAACCATTGCTTCTACAACAACTCTCAGCTGATGAGTGAGTTCGTCAGGCACTACAGCGGGCAGGTGTGTACTTTATCATTATCTTCCTGGTTTGTTACTGGTCAGGTAAAACACACTGATCGAACATGTTAGTCAGGGTCAAGGTGAAATACACTGATCGAACATAGTAGTCAGGGTCAAGGTGAAAAACACTGATCAGACATGTTAGTCAGAGTCAAGGTGAAATACACTGATTGGACATGTTAGTCAGGGTCAAGGTGAAATACGCTGATTGGACATGTTAGTCAGGGTCAAGATGAAATAAACTGATCAGACATATTAGTCAGGGTCAGGTAAAACATGTTGATAGGGCACATTAGTCAGGGTCAGGTAAAACATGTTGATAGGACACATTAGTCAGGGTCAGGTAAAACATGTTGATAGGACACATTAGTCAGGGTCAGGTAAAACATGTTGATAGGACACATTAGTCAGGGTCAGGTAAAACATGTTGATAGGACACATTAGTCAGGGTCAGGTAAAACATGTTGATAGGACACATTAGTCAGGGTCAGGTAAAACATGTTGATAGGACACATTAGTCAGGGTCAGGTAAAACATGTTGATAGGACACATTAGTCAGGGTCAGGGTGAAATATACTGGCGAAGAGCCCACCTCAATTCCACACAGGTCTCCCTGAGAACAGGCTGTTTTCCCGTCAGCCTGCCTAACGAGATGGCAGAAATTAATGTGATCCCCGTAGTAGTAAGCAACGGGCAGAATGAAGCCAAGCATAGCTCAACCATCTGGAGGACCCTGGTCCGTCTCATCAGCACACTCGTGATGTGAGGAAAGCTACTACAACCCACCACTTAACATACCTTTCATGGTGCACAAAAGAGTAATCTTGCTCATTATGGGCATTCAACATCACATGCCCTGTTTGTCAAGTTACACAGTAGGTTGTTTCTTGCACAAACTCTTTGTTTCACCACCTTACAGTGTTCCTTGTAGGACATTGTGCATTGTTTTGTAATTCCTAGGTCTGTAGGTGTATCATTCAAGTTCATACCCCTGCCAATTAACCCAAACGGAAGAAAAGGCTTTCAAAAACAAGATGTGATGCTTCTTCTGCGTTGTTCTAAATCTACCGCTACCAAGCCCTGAACAGGGATTTGCAAATAGCACGACGTAGTCCAGAGAACGGAATGCGTTGTGTCACTAGTTTACAGTTTGACTCCGATATTTGCACCTTTCGGTCCGACACTGATGGTTTGAAATGCACAATCCAACTGTAAAACTTAGCCCAGCATATCAATATTAATAAAAAATTCACTTAGGCGTCTAAGACCCGTTGTGTCGATCGACCATATCCATGGCCCACTGCTGCAGCACAGTTCAAGGCCTCGTCCACTGTGGAGGGGGAGAATTCTATCTGCTAAAGTCGTGTTGTGCGAGGACGGCCTCTTCTGTGCCTCCAGCCAATCGAGGGAAGCCCTTTGATGCTGAGGAACGATCTGGGAAGTATCTTTTAGATCTGGGTTTCCTGGTCCAGCCGTATGACATGACTAAACAAAGAAACTTGGCACAGGTTTCCAAGATTGAGTGGAGGCTTGTTTTAGTAGAAACCTCCATATTGTGAATGTTTTTGTTGTTTCTGCTGCTGCTGTTGTTGTTTGCAAATGCCCACAATTAGTAGGTTACTTTTTTGTGTGTCCTGAAAAGGACGTTAAGTGGTGGGTTGTTGTAGCTTTCCTCACATCCCAAGCGTGCTGATGAAGGTGGACCGGGGTCCTCCAGGGGGTTGTGCTATGCTTGGCTTCATCTCCGTGTCGCTCACTACTACAGGGATCACGTAAAACTTCAACAACAAAAACCCGACAACAGCCTGTTTCCAGGACGACCAACGAGGAGGTCAGGTGAGGGTCTTGGCCAGTATATAAAGATATAGTACAACGCACACCGCCTTGAAGAATAGAGAAATAAGGCAACATTTTTAAAAAGTGTTTAATGCCCAGGATGCACTGCTGGTTGCGCTAGTGGAAGGACTGATATATCTTTTATTAGTAATGTCAAGGTTTCAGTGCTTTATCAAAAATAGCGAACCAAGAAGAGGAGGAACTGACCCTGCCTCATTTGCTTTCAAGTTTTATGATGTACAAAGCCACACAGAGTCAATTGCAGCTGTTGACTGCCTCGTAAAGGAAAATTGGCGATTGACTGAATGAAATTGCTGGACATCGGTCAAGGTTCAGCACACCATATCATCCATGATATGCTACAGTACCACAAAGTGTCCGCAAGGTGGGTGCCACGGTGGCAGCTTACGCCAGAATTGAAACGACCACGCGGTGATGCCTGTCAGTAACTTTTGGGGTGATTTGAAGCAGAAGGTGGTGGTTTCCTAGCAAGAATTGTTACTGGAGATGAAACCTCGGTTGACTACCACGAGTCTGAAATTAAGAGAGAGAGCAAGGAATGGCGCCAACTCTCCTCACCAAAACTGAAGAAGTTTCGCACGCAGCAATCTGCAGGGCAGGTTATTCTGACTCTCTTTTGGGATGAACGAGGCATTATTTGAGAGTACTACATGCCAGGGGGAACGCTGTCACCAGTGCCATGTATACAGATCTCTCCAGGAATCGTCTTCGACTCTCAATTTAATCCAAACGATGTGGACGTCTGAGTAAAGATGACAATGCTCGACCCCATACTGCCCATGCAACGATTGCAACCGTTGAGGAATTCCACTTTTAGTGTCTACCACGGTGGCGGGGTGGGCTAGTGGTTAAGTGACATGGCACACAACCCAAAGGTACTGGGTTCGATCTCCATCACAGCACTGGCTGTTACCCCGGGGAAGCAAACACTTAGAAAATGCAGGAGGAAGCAGACCCTTACATAAAATGCATGCTGAAGTCGTATGCACTGGGTCGACAGGCGCAAAATAAAAACCACATTGCAACGCACACCGTCTTGGGGAATAGAGAAATAAGGCGAAGGGAAAAAAAGTGTCTACCACATCTGCCGTACTCACTAGACCTAGCCCCCAAGTCCAGATCTTTGGACAGCTAAAAGAGGCATTGGGGGAAAGACTTTCAGGTCCGATGAAGAGGTCCAGCAGATGATGAATGAGTGGTTACACACACGACCCAGAGTTTTTTTCCACAGGAACCCATGCACTTTATTGGTGCTGGGGGACGTGTCAAACGCAAAAACATATATATATACTACGTAAAAAAATGATACGGTTGTGTTTCACTTTATCAGAATAAATTTGCCATCAGAATAAATTTGCCAACAAAATATATTTTAAATAATTTCATTTGAAGCCCACTCGTATGATTACAGGATTTTGTTCTAACATTACCTCATGTACTGTAATGTTCTATGATTACAGGATATCTGACTTGTTCTAACATTACCTCATGTACTGTAATGTTCTATGATTACAGGATATCTGACTTGTTCTAACATTACCTCATGTACTGTAATGTTCTATGATTACAGGATATCTGACTTGTTCTAACATTACCTTATGTACTGTAATGTTCTATGATTACAGGATATCTGACTTGTTCTAACATTACCTCATTTGTTTTAATGTACTATGATTACAGGCTATAAAACAGATGTATGTTCTGGTCCTGGGCTTGGATGTTCTTGGAAATCCTTTTGGATTGCTGCGTGGTCTGTCTGAGGGTATCGAAGACCTCTTCTATGAGCCGTACCAGGTTTGTGAACTGAAATTTTTGTTTTCATATTTATTTATTTATGAATTTTTTGGTGTAAATGTGAATGATGACGTAACAAATTATTTTTTGAAATATAAAGGCTGCTCAACATTACCCTCTCTCATAGTATAAAGGCTGCTCAACATTACTCTCTCTCATAGTATAAAGGCTGCTCAACATTACCCTCTCTCATAGTATAAAGGCTGCTCAACATTACTCTCTCTCATAGTATAAAGGCTGCTCAACATTACCCTCTCTCATAGTATAAAGGCTGCTCAACATTACCCTCTCTCATAGTTGTCACTGTTTGTCAGGAGCGTTATCAGTCACTCAACCAAAACAGAAACCAAATGTTAGCCGCAGTACCTTCTTCTTTCGTTTGCTTGGAGTACATCTACAACTGCAAAGTTGTCTCTTGTATGAACCTCACTGTCTTCTGCAGCTCACACATAGGTCCATATAGTTTCCCTTCCAGTGTTGTTTCTCTTGGCCAGTATGTCTACCTCAGTATCTCATACTCTGTGCAGTCCTGAAGTATATGCTCCGCAGTCTGAGGTGCCTGTCCACATGTACACATACTTGAGCTGCCAATCCTA
Organism: Ariolimax columbianus; assembly: GCA_036924085.1. Classification (NCBI taxonomy): domain Eukaryota; kingdom Metazoa; phylum Mollusca; class Gastropoda; order Stylommatophora; family Arionidae; genus Ariolimax; species Ariolimax columbianus. Next base: position 22,102,781 of record JAVGWX010000025.1, on the reverse strand, counting down.
GATTTTGTATACATGTGGCTGCGGAGTCGGTTGTGACCCGTTCTGAGGCACAGTATAACAATCTGCTCTTGCCTACTTATATAATGACAGTCATCTTGTATTTGTGTTGGAAGCTCTCTCATTGATTTAAACATCTTTTTCTTTTGATGATATGTAACTGGTACATCTGGTCGCTCATCTGCAGCACCTTCCCTCGCCAGTGTGTCAGCTCTCTCATTTCCTGGTATTCCGTAGTGAGACAGTATCCACTGCACCGTGATTCTGAGCTGGTTGCTCAATGTTGACAATAAAACTTTTAGATCTGACAGCTTCCCGGATGATAGTGCTTGGAGTACTGATTTTGCATCTGTCCGAAACACCACAGGATACGGGCCAAGGTTGGTGTTCATCAGTTTTTTCTGTCGCCAATTTCATCGCTTTTATCTCTGCATCATAATTATGGCAGAATTTTCCTGTTGGGTCTGCAACTGTTTCCATAGGCCACAGTACCAAAACAGAAACCAAATATGTTATATGATGGGTGTTCAAATCAAGCTGAGACTTTTTGTTCTAATTATTCCTGAATGGGTTATAGTGTGCTGGAACTACTATCATTAGTTTGGGGCACTTGTATCCTATTACTTACTGCTAGGTGGCCCAGTCACATGACAAATACATAAAAATGGGGGACAACACTGTTAATGCTTGCATAGAACAGCATGTTGTGATGAAGTTTCTTGTGAAAGAAGGCGTGAAACCTGCGGAAATTAACAGAACACTGCAATCACAATACGGTGATGAGACACTCAGCCGCAGTAAGACATTTGAATGGTGTAAACGTTTTAGTGAAGGCCGTATATCCATGTGTGACGATCCCGGCGGTGGTGCCCCCCAACCCACCAATCTATGTGTTATCTGCAGCAACTCGGCTGGGAGGTATTGCCACATCCACCTTACAGCCCAGAATTCGCTCCAAGCGATTTCCACCTTATTGGAACCCTAAAAGAATTCATGAGAGCTCAGCATTTCAGCACTGATGACGAAGTGAAACAGGCTGTCCTGGATTGGTTCAGACATACTGACACATCTTTCTACGCTGAAGCTTTTCAAGCATTACTTAATTGCTGGGATAAGTGCATAAACATTGAAGGAGATTCTATTGGAAAAATAAATGGCCACTTTTAAAAAAAATGTTGGTTTTCCTTCCCCCCAAAAATAGCATAGATTTTTCAAATACTCTCCACGTGATCAAAATGCTGAGCAGTGCATGAGCTGCAGTGGTCAGCAACTCATAGCTGACTGCTAGCATCAGGGCCAGCGAACCAGAGCTGTCAAGACCCTTCTACACCTCCACACGGTGATCTTGGATAACAGGCTGCAGCAGGACAGACTGGCTAAGGAGAAGGGATCGAAGAGGGAATGCTAACCCGGTACGCAAAAAATGCTTGCTGAAGTTGGATGTGTTGGACCTAAATGTGCAAATATCGCAGTCAAGCTGTAAACTACGACACAACGCATTCCGTTCTCTGGACTACATTCTGCTACTTAAGCCCTTTCAGTGTTTGGTAGTGGGAGATTGAGAACGAACGAAGCCAAGCCAGCCAAATCCTCTCCACAACCTGTTTCCTGGAGCTCGAAGATGTTGGGTGAGGTGAGGTCTTGATCAGTATGTTTCATCCAAGCCTGATTACTCTTCACTGCCAATGGAATAAAGTGCAAGTTAAAATGCAGTTTTACTTGAGAAGATATGTTGTGTCAACCTAAATGACCTTTTATCAGGGACTTGACAAACGGTGAACTAATTTCTGTTTTACGGATAAACGCAAATCTTGAATCAAATAAATAAAAATGTGTCAGTTAATGATGCTGTGCGATGACCATTAGTAGTAAAAGAATGACTTATGTGCAAAAATATTTTTAGGGAGCTATTCAAGGGCCGGAGGAGTTTGCTGAGGGCCTTGCCTTGGGAGTCCGCAGCTTGTTTGGTCATGCAGTGGGTGAGTAATAATGAACTGTTTTTTTTTTGGGGGGGGGGGGGGGGGGGGGAACCCCGCAAGCGAAGGCCAGTCTGTCTTTAACAATATAACTTCACTTAATGTCTTCATACTGGTTTAGAAGACTCTGAAGTCTGAATACAACCAGTTTCATTTACATTTCCTTGCTGTAAATGCTATGCACATCCAATCTATTCTTGAAGGCATTAATTTTCCTGCCTCTCTACTTCCTGTGGCAATGCATTCTAAGCATTCACCACTCTCTGACTAAAACAATATTTCCTAATCTGGACCTCTCTTTAGTTAATTTGTAGCTATGCCTGCTTGTTCTTGTAGGTGGTTGTATTTTGAAAAACTTGTTATAATCTGATTTATCCTTTCCTTTGCTTATCTAATAAACCTGTATTAAGTCACCTCGAATTCTTTTCTTTTCTAGACACTGTAGACCGGTCTTTTCTTTGACAAGATCACATGTATTCATATTTCTATAGATAACATGTGTTTTCATATTTCATCTCTTCTCTTGCTTGTTTTTCTTTTTTCCCTTGGGGGCATGAATGTCCATTTTGTAAATATGCATTCCATTTGAGTATACAGTCAAATAAGGAACTGGCCTGTTATGTCTTTGCACGATGGAAAGGACACGACACCTTTTTTCATGCTTGTTTCAAATTGGTTTTAAAATTAGCTGTATTCATAATTATCAATTATCCAAGGTTGCACCTCATATCGTAGTGGTGCCATTTTGTTTTGATTGCACATAATTAACCCATGCAGTCTGGTCAGGCAAAATATACTGATCGGACATGTTAGTCAGGGTCAGGCAAAATATACTGATCGGACATGTTAGTCAGGGTCAGGCAAAACATACAGGCCAAGACCCTCACCTAGATTTCCTAGCAGCCCTCCCTGAAAACTGGCTGTTTTCATGGCAGACTGGCTAACGAGGTTAGGAATCGACATGATCCCCGTAGTAGTGAGTGACACGCAGATGAAGTCAAGCATAGCACAACCACCTGGAGGACCCGGTCCACCTTCATCAGCACGCTCGGGATGTGAGGAAAGCAACTGCAACCCGCCACTTAACATCCCTTTTAAGTGTGCACAAAAGAGTAACCTACACATTGTGTGCATTCGCAAACACCAATAACAACCTTGGCAGCGCCTTGTATGGTAACCTACTCGTAATATCACATGATTCAGTTGGCCAATCTCCAGCAACATTACATGATTCGATCAGCCAATCATGTCTCCAGTGCAAACATGGGATAAACAGACATACAGAAATGCGTTAAAGAAATAATTAGTTACATTTTTCTAATTACTCTGTAAATTGATATATGAAGATGGCTTGTACAAGGTATACAGTAAAATCATACACATAACATGCTCTCGTATATAATATGCATGCTTGATTTAGCCTAAACTGTTCTGGTAAAAGGAAAAGTCATCCTCTACGTTTGTTCTCAATCTCTCGAAACCAAGCCCTTAACAGGGCTTTGCAAGTAGCAAGATGTAGTCCAGAGAATGGAATGCGTTGTGTCGTCAGTTTACAGCTTGACTGTGATATTTGCACCTTTCGTTCCGACAGAAAATTCATGTAATATTATTATACACCATCATTTTTCAGTCCTTCTCCCAAAATGCCATCCTCGCTGTCCGCAAGTTTATTCAGAATACATTTGAGGAGGCTTTGTTGAATTATATTCTATCTAATTTTTTCCCAACAACAAGTGCGCACTCTACAACATCTGTAAGAGTCGGTAGACGCATGCTGTCACCAGCAGTATATCTGTGATTAGCGTCACTTAACCATTCATTCAACGGAAAGGATAAATTAGACTATAACAAGTTTTTTCAAAATACAGCTGCCTACAAGTTAAAGAAGGTACAGTCACAAATTAATTAAAGAAAGGTCCAGATTAGATGTCAGGAAATATAATTTTAGTCTTGGAATGTATTGTCACAAGAAATAGTAGAAGCAGGGACAATTAATGCATTCAAGAATAGATTATTTTTAGGTCAAGTGAATGTAAAAGAAACAGGTTGTATACAGACTCTGCAGAGTCTTCTAAATCAGTATAAAGAAATTAAGATAATTCCATTTTTTTGGAAATTGTACATCTTTTGATAGTGTCTTTCTCTTCAAAATTATGAAAGGCGGCAATATTCCTCAATCAGGAGTACACACTAACATAACGGTGAAGTGAGACATCTCGTTTCCAGTTGTGCACACAGTATAAATATACGTACGGTAAAGATGTATGTACTATACAGATGTACGAACGGTAAAGATACAGTTTTTAAGGCCTTTTGTGTCTACAGTCCTGTCGTAGAGCATATCGAAAGTCAGATATGTTTGATCAGCATTTCCAATTTGTGCAAGGTCATAGATACTCGTATGTTCGTTAATGGAAAAGTGTTGACCTGCTGTCCGATTGCCATTAAATTCTGCATATTTTACCCTTAAGAGTTTTTCTGCTGCAGTATCACATTTTTCTCCAATTCATGCCTCTATTGTGTACCATTAGCTTTCCTATAGATCCCAGCCAATTTATGTGACGACCTCATGCCTCTATTGTGTACCATTAGCTTTCCTATAGATTCCAGCCAATTCATGTGATGACCTCATGCCTCTATTGTTTACCATTAGCTTTCCTATAGTTTCCCAGCCAATTCATGTGACGACCTCATGCCTCTATTGTTTACCATTAGCTTTCCTATATATCCTAGCCAATTCATGTGACAACCTCATGCCTCTATTGTTTACCATTAGCTGTCCTATATATCCTAGCCAATTCATGTGATGACCTCATGCCTCTTGTTTACCATTAGCTTTCCTATAGATTCCAGCCAATTCATGTGACGACCTCATACCTCTATTGTTTACCATTAGCTTTCCTATATATCCTAGCCAATTCATGTGACAACCTCATGCCTCTATTGTTTACCATTAGCTGTCCTATATATCCTAGCCAATTCATGTGATGACCTCATGCCTCTTGTTTACCATTAGCTTTCCTATAGATTCCAGCCAATTCATGTGACGACCTCATACCTCTATTGTTTACCATTAGCTTTCCCGGGCTTTCACATAGATCCCATTCAATTCATGTGACGACCTCACATCTCTATTATTGTTTACCATGGGCTTTTATATAAATCCTAGTCAATTGATGTGACAACCTCACATCTCTATGTTGTTTACCATGGGTTCTCCTTTAGATCCCAGTCACTTTATGTGACGACCTCACATCTTTGTTATCGTTTATCACAAATAGCAAACAAATTAGCAACAATGATTGTTAGTTGACTGTGTTGTTGGTACAATCATTGTGGCTACTTTGTTGACACTCACGCACTAATATTCATCATACACACACTCACAGAGGTGTTTGCTTCTTTGCTTCCGCCAGGTGGGGCTGCCGGTGCTGTGTCCAGAATCACAGGAACTCTGGGTAAAGGTCTGGCTGCCCTTACTCTAGATGATGATTACCAGAAGAAGCGACGGGAACAGCTGAACAAGAGGCCAGCCACGGCCAGAGAAGGCTTCGCTCGAGGCGGAAAGGGGCTGGTCATGGTACGTTTACTGTTAGATATTGTGCTTGCAGAGTCCAAGATTTCCCTATGGCAACCTAATATGGGGCTTACTATATTGTAATCCTTGTGTTCATTAAGACACATTATATGCCGTAAGCCAGGTAGCCAAATGTTGTCTAAACTCATCTCTGCATTTTGCTTTCAATTCTTTGAACACTGCCTACTCAGTCCGTAAAATCCCATCCCCCTGTGCTCCTGAGAAAATATGCACCATGTTGACATTTGAGTAAAGCTATTTACCATGACAAAACTATGCTTTAATTGAGTTATTGTATCTAAAATTGACTGGCCTGCTAATCTCTAATGTTCATATTTCAGTAGAGTGTGGAATATATTCATCAAATTTACTTGATACATTATGTGAGATCTCACCTGGTTAATAGATGAGATGTTATTGTTACTTACAGTGGTCTGTATTGGAATGCTATAGTCCATCACTGGCTGCACATATTCCAGATATCGCCTTCTATCTTAAACCTTCTCTCACCTTGTACCTTGCAGCTACTGCATTCATATGGTTTCTATCCTCTCTTCATCTCCCATGTGCTGTACTTTTGATTTGCAAAGTTTGCATATTTCATTGATCTCACGTCTCGTTTGTTTCCACCAGGGTGTTTTTGATGGTGTCACAGGTATTGTCAGGAAGCCTGTGGAAGGTGCCAAGCAGGAAGGTGTCGCTGGCTTCTTCAAGGGTAATTTTTATGTTTGAAAATATATTTTCTGTGTTGCTAAGTGATTCACAATGCTTTGACAGTCCACGACATGTGGCGCCACACCATACCTCAAATTAAACTGTACAGCTCGGGAGGCCGCGCAGAGCACCTGACGTAATTTTATCGAGGTGTGGTGGTCAGCGGTAGTTGATTTACGTTATCCATGCATAGCGACGGCCATTTTAATCAAACTTAAAAATGAATGGCTATTTAGTAATAATCTAAACAATACTGATCTTTTGATTGTAGAGAGTTCCTTTTTTCGTAATATAAGGTAAGATACCGGCAATGGCGATTGTGGAACTAAGTTTTAGATGTTTGAAAATGATTTCTTCTGTTTTTCGCTTGGATTTGAATATTCACCGATTGTTAAGTATAGGGAAGTCAAGTTCCTGTAACGGATTTTTCGAAGGTAGATCTGTAGATACAATAATTACATTTATAGTCGAAGTGACAGACATAGACATTACGGCAGATATTGGTAATCCGTTGTCAGAATTTTTAATTTTTTTTCAACCAAGGTATGCTGAATGTGGGAAAATCTCAAGTGTGCTGTTTCCTTTTTCAACACTATCACCTTAATTTTTTTTAAATCTCAGAAACTAACATACACTCAGCAAAAACAATAACACCAACAAATTCTTTAATCATTTATTTCTCTCCTCACAATCAAATCATATCAATAGACCATCAAATAAAAATGTTACAGGCTCTCAAAGTAGCAACCATAGTTAAACAATGTGACGTCATGAAAAATAATTCAGGGGCAGGACAAATTGCATAATTTTTATAATACAGAGTGGTAAAAGTAAACAAGTTACAACACAAAAGCATGGTTTTTCTCATTTCTATCCCACTTTGAAGGTTTTCATTTGAAGCACCCTTGTATATCACATTTTTTAACCATGTTGCAGGAATGGGCAAGGGACTAGTAGGTGTGGTGACCAGACCAACCTCTGGTGTTGTAGATTTTGCCAGCAGCTCTCTAGAAGGTATTCGCAGGTAAGTGGCATGAAGGTTTATCCCTTGTCTCACTCACTTTGAGCTGTGGTAGCGCAGTGGTTAGTGCACTGGCTGAAAGCCCAGCGATGTGAGTTCAATCGCCAATTGGTACGAGATATTTATTTGAATTGCAAGCAGCTCTAAAGTCAACCCAGCCTAAAAATTGGCTCCAAATGTAGGTTGGAGAAGGAAAAGACGGCCTGTGTGATACTGACCACATTACTCCTAGTGTGTTATTGGTCAAAGACAAATATTCGCCTAGCACCATATTCCCCAATTTGCCACTTTGGCATGTTTTTTCTTTGTCCATTCTCAATCTCCCACTGCCAAGCCCAGAAAAGTGCTTTGCAAATAGCCAGATTTTGTCTGGAGAATGGAATGCATTGTATGATAGTTTACAGCTTGGCTGCGATATTTGCACCTTTCAGTCTGACACATCCATCTTCATCAGACATTTTTGGTTGCCTTCCTTCTTTGATCCCTTCTCTTTAGCCAGTCTGCTTTGTTGTGGCCTGTTATCTAGGATGCCAAAAACTTTGTGCAGGTGTAGCAGATTCCACTGTTTACACTAGGGTATTCTAACTAAAACGTTACCACACACAGCAAATGACATAGCACACAGCAGGTGGCATATTTATTATATCATAATCTTGCAACACTATTAAAGTGAGTGCAACGAAATTACAACACAATACAATACATATCATCTTAACTAAGTATTCGTTTATATATGTTAATATAAATATTAAACTAAAGCGGAAATTTTAAGCTGTAGCTATTGATGGAATTCCCAGCTATCAAAACCCAGTTCTATTGCCGTACACACCTCACACACCCCTCCTCTTATCTGCATCCCCAACACACTCTAAAAAAAAAACTTCTTTCTTCAAATCCCCTCAGGCGGGCGATCTGGACATAATGCATTCAATATATTCTACGTGTACTTACATATGATCTCTCAACTCAGTCGATCTGCGTATACACAAGCTCTGAAACATCCATCGTTCCCTCAGTGTCTACACACGCACATCTAAATCTCACCTAGTCAATCTACACACACACATCTAAATCTCACGTAGTCAATCTACACACACATCAAAATCTCACCTAGTCAATCTACACACACACATCTAAATCTCACCTAGTCAATCTAGACACTCGCTTAACTCGTCAGGACAGACCTTGTTCACAAGGTGTCCTGCGTACAACACATTCAGATTACCTCTAGATACAAAATGCCCAACACACACCTATTTCAGCGACTGGCCCCGACTCAATGGTGTATGCTGTTTGAGCGATCCTGTTCTATCTCTAACATTTGTACAACAGTCTATCAATCGCTCTTCTACTAAGTCAGTGAGCTAAACAGACTCCTATCTACATGCTCGCTCTCATTCCCTCTCCATGGCCAGCCTGCTTGAGCTAAACTTTGTCTAGTATTATATAGACTCAAGCAGTATCAGAGCTGACCAATGAAAATCAGGGAGATGTCCCCAATCAGTCGCTAATGCAATGAATTACTCTGAACACCTGTCACTCAAATATCGCAGCAAGCTTTCTGCTGCCCACCTGTCTGTCACTCATCCCTCACTACCCAAATCAGAACGCCAGTGGCCTGTTCCTAGTCTAACTGTACACATTCTTTCCCCCAACTCCGTTTTCCTTTGTTGAGACGGTGAGTGACCTTGGCGTAGTGTCCAGATGGAGAGTGACCTTGGCGTGCATTCAGGTACCTTTGTTCTCAGAGTCGCCGACCGCATCACCCCTGCTCAGGCTGGAACTATTACACAGGCTATATGGAAGATTGACGTCAACACTCTTCTTCTTCTGCGTTTGTTCTGAAAAGGATAATGTGTCGTAGCTTACAGTTCAGTTCATCCCGTAACCTATCAGGTCGTTGGGGCACACTTGAAGACAATCTCACACCATCTCTCTCTGTTCGCTGCCGCCAGTCGTGCCTCACCGGGATGACGATTTGACCACTCACTTGACTGATGTTGTCTGCTTATCTCACTTAACACCTCCGCTCTGGTGTGAGACGGCAGGCTGCGATCGAGCCGGTATAGTAGATTTTGATTGTATCTTCATGTATGAATCTTGGGCTTAGAATCTTTTGGCGGCACCCATCTCCTCTCCAAGCTGTGGTGGACCAACATCTGCATCTGACCTGGAGGAGGCCAACCCCTCCCAGGCGAGACATTGCCTCGTCTCGCGGCTCTAGTTTCCCAGTGTCCACCCTGAGGAGGTGAGGTTGGTTTGTGAGTTCACTTAATTGGCAGGCTACTAAATTTCACTTTTCACCCTTCCAAACTTCCAAAGAAGAACTAGCCGACTCTCAACACCGCTGGATTGCGATGCCGAGCATGAATACACCTTATCGAGGCTGCAATATCTGCACCTTTCGGCCCAATACATCCGATTTAAGCTGGCATTTTTTAGTACCGTGTGTGCCTTCCCACTGCAATCCCTCTTCTTCTTTGCGTTCAGGATCTTTGGTCATTCTATACCTGCAGGCCAGTCACCATGATGAACACTGCAGTCTTTACCAGGTCGGAGCGGATGCCCCACAGCTTTTGTCTCAGCTCCGCGCCCTCTGGCCAGGTCTGGAATCTCATTTTCCTATAGAGTGGCCTACAATCCCTATCCTTTGGACAGACTACACTAGTGTAGCCTGTTTCCAGGGCCAACACATGGAGGCGGAATAGGGTCTTGTTCAGCTATGGTTTGACGACCCGCTTGCTGCTGTCAGCTCATTCCCTGCTGCATCTTGGTCCCCGCTAACACTCAATGTTTATATGTAACCAATCTCTGCATCTGACTTCATGTTTCTATTCATTCATTCAGGATCACAGACTTCACCGAGGAGATCCATCGTCTTAGGCCGCCACGCAGATTCAACCGGGATGGAATTATCCGTCCGTACATCCGTGAAGAAGCTGAGGGCTACAACCTTCTGTTAGAGACGGATAAGGGCAAATACGTGGAAACTGACGAATACATCACACATGTCAAGGTCAAAGAGGATGGGAAGACTGTTTTTATTGTTACAGACAAGTAAGTTGCCTTTGATGCGTAATACGGTTTTATGTTTTCTCTTTTTTTTGTTATTCAATTTTGTTCTGTATTTCTTTAATTTATATATTGTTGTTGTTTCGAATACACAAAATGAGTCATCATCATCAGTGCCAAAACCTATGAGGTTGTTAACCTATGCACTGTTATTGCAGTTTGTCGTTTGGTACGGGTATATATCAAGATCAAATAGTCTTGCAAGTACGATCCTGCACAGAAAGGTGCAAGGCAGATGCCGAAGATGTTGTCCCAGAAAGAGGTGGGAGGACAATATAAAAACATGGACCAATCTTCGACCAGAGGAAGCACAGGCAGCGGCCGCTGACAGAGAGGGATGTCTTCATGTGTGCCCCAACGAATTCACTGGTTACAGGATGATCTGACGTCTATGTCCTAAAATCTATTTGCTTTGAGTGACACTTTGGGTCTTGGAAAGCCAGCTACAGAAACTATGAGTACCTAGACACCCCACCATTTGCTGACAGGTGCTGGACACCTATGGGACTGCCCGGAGTGCAATAATGTTGATTATTAACAGAATAGTGCAGAAGAAAAAGGACACCTTATTGAAGGGCCAGGCAGATCAATTCTGGGTGTTCTCCCTCCTCAGGGGGGAGCGTGTAGCCTAGTCGACAGTGAGCTGGCTTACTTAGACTGGGATTACAGCGTGCCATGGTTCGAGTTCATGGATGAACAGGAAAAAAAAGAAGTAGTTCTTGCCTGGTTCCTTCAGTTGACCCAGCTGTAAATGAGTAGCTGACGTATGAGCTGTGGAAGATAAAAACAGCAAAGAACGGAACTGACCACCCCACCTCACATAGGCTGCGGCTTAGTGTATGAAGAGCTATCTTCATCCTCGACAGCAATTGTTGCCATGGGACTGACATTTACCTTGTATCCTCCTCAGGAGGATCATGCTTGCCAAGCGCGGGGAGATCTTCGGAGCCTGGGACACTGAATGGGTGTTTGCCTACACAGAGCTGAAAGGAGTTCCCAAGCAGTCCAGCAAGGGCATTGAAGTCATCTTGAAGGTGGGTCTTCTCCTCCTCCTCTGCTGCTTTTCTAGATTCAAGGTCATAATGAGTTATACATACAGGCACATAGTTGAACACATACACACACATATATACATGCAGACACATATATAAACATACACACATGTAGTTGAACACACATATAAACATGTTTAGATATACTTGCAAACACACATATAAACATATACACACACATACATATATATATATATACATACATGCAGACACACATATACACACATACATATATATATATATACATGCAGACACACATATATATACATGCACGCACACACACACAGTTGAAAACACACACATACATACATGCAGACACACATAGTTGAACACACACCCACACACACAGTTTTTTTTCTCATAATTTTTCAAAATTTCACATTTCATGATGGTAGGTTACTTTGAGAGCCTGCATCCTTTCTGTTTGTCATTGTATAAACATGATTTGGTTGTGCGTAGAGACATAAATGAATAAAGAACTTGTTGGTGTTTTTGTTTTTGTTGTGTGTTTGTTAGTTTCTGAGATATAAGAAGATGAAGGTGACAATATTTATAAAAACAAAGCAAACAAATTTGAACTCGCCCATAGCGACCGTCACTCCTCTATAAATCTATCAGAACCACAACAAAGTATCAATACTGTGTTTATAATATCGGCACAACTGTTAAATTCCACTTCAAACGTAGTTATTACATCTAAACAAAACAAAACAGATCTACCCCCTTAACATCTTTACAACAATCAACTTCACCTTACTCAAAAATCTGTGTAATAAGAAGATAAATCTTTTTAAATCCATTTGTAATCTAACATATAATACTTTAACCAGTAAAAGTATTCAGCATTAAAAATTGGCTATTCGTAGGGTCTCAGTGCTTGGTCGTCTATAAAAAAAAAATTTTAATTTTCAACGTGTAGGCCAAGTGTGTCAAAATGGTTTTGAACTTGAAGTGGTATATATATATATATATATATATATATATATATATATATATATATATATATATATATATATATATATATATATATAGACACACACGCACTCGCGCGTATGTGTGTATATTTAGTTAGTTATATGGCTGCGAAAACAATTACCAAAACTTCTAGACATAGATTTCTTCTTCGTACGCAGTCAGACAGTAACCATTATTTTTTCGAAAAAAGCAGCGGTCATCCTGAGGCTGTCGACACTGCCATAGAGCTTGTCTAGTGTTGCCACTGGTGATGGCCAGATCTGCTCTCTCTGATCCTCGTATGTCGGGCAGTTTTGCAACAAATGCTCAGCGGTCATTTTCCCGGTATCACATGGGCATTCGTTGGTGCCACCTATCTTCAATTTGTTGAATAGGTGGTACCTCAGTCTATTGTGGCCACATATTGTGGCAAGACTACGACCTTCTCTTCTGTTCAACTGGTAATAGGCATCGTTTTTGGTGTAGCCAGTATGTTCGGTTTCCCATTTGGTCATGTATCTGGCTCTAATAAGCCGTTTTGACTCTTCGTATGTCATACTAGTATCTGATTGTGGTAGTTTTGCACCTTCTTTTGCCATCCTCGTTGTCTTGGATGTTGCAGTGAGATGGAACCCACTGCACCACTACCCTTTTTGGTGCGGCCTGCTGGCATAGTTGATAGAGTACTGCTCTTAAATCATTGAGTTCAGTATTTTTCTGTGTTTTTAGTGCTGTGACTACGGCCAGAGCATCTGTAAGCAGGACTATGTGGCTTTCATTTCTTTTACCTGTCACCATTTCTTCCACTGCCGCCCTCAGTGCCTCTGCCTCCGCTCTGAAATTGCTTGTGTATTTTCCAGTAGCGATAGAAAGTGTTATTTTTCTGCCATTTGGTAGGCTCAGGAATGCTCCTGCCCCTCCGTTCTGTGTTGTATTTGTTACGGAACCGTCAGTGTATGCATGGGTCCAGTCCATGCTTGGGTAGTTTTCCGTTATGTAACTCAGGGTAGTATCTCTTCTTTGTTTTTCAGACTGGCAGTTTCCAATACCTGGTATATTTTCTACCACCTCTGGAAATATATGCTGCCTCCAGGTAGGTATTGCAGCTGGGCTCTGCAGTCTCTTCTGTCGGTCATGGATTGCAGTTTTGTAATCTTTTCAAGTTTTACAATTGGCGTTGTCTTCATGCCTCCTGTTATAACTCTCATGGCTTGGTTTTGGAGTTTGCTAACTTTATCGAAGTTCGCCTTTGCTGCTGTTGTCCATGCCGCAATACCATACTCGAGAACTGGTCTCACTCTTCCAGTGTACAGTTTCTTTAGTATACTTTCGTCTGCTCCCCAGCTTGTGCCAGCAAGTTTCCTCATGATTGCCATTCTCTCTCTGGCTCTCATTCGGTTTCTCTCGATCTGACTTTTCCATGTCATGCGCCGATCAAATGTGACTCCCAGGTAGTTTGGGTTGTCGTTTGGCTGCAGGTATTTGCTGTTTAGACTTAATTTGGTGTTTTGGGGTTTGATTGATAGCGAGAATATTGTACATGTGGTTTTTTCCTCGTTTATTTTGACCAGCCTAGAGTTCGCCCACTCTTCCAGCGATGTTAGGGCCTGCTGCATCCGATTTCTTGCTATGGTGAGATTCTTTTCATAGGTCCACATAGCCAGATCGTCTGCAAACATTGAGCTATGGACTCTTCTTGGTATATTCTCTGTAATGTCATTTATATACACCAGGAAGAGTGTGGGTGACAGTACTCCCCCTTGGGGTACTCCCTGCTCTAGTGTCACCTTTTTGCTCATCTGCCCTTGTACTTGAACTCTGGCCGTTCTGTTTTTGAGGTAGTGGTTGATCCACTTGTACATTTTCCCACAAACTTTATTTCTTCTTAGCTTGACTCTAAGTCCATCTTTCCAGACTTTGTCAAATGCCTTTTCCAGGTCCACCCAAACCGCTACTGTGTGTTTCTGTTCCTGGTAGGCATCTTCTATTTCCTGGGCTATGAGGATGACCTGGTCCTCAGTGGATCTGTGCTGTCTAAAGCCTGCTTGCTGTGGAATTAGTATGCGTTTTTCTTCCAGATGCCACATCAGTCTGGTGTTTATCATATACGTTCCATCAGTTTGCCGACACAGCTCAGTAGGCTGATAGGCCTGTATCCATTTGGATCTGTTTTGTCTTTTCCTTTCTTTGGTACTGGTACAAGTACTGTGTCTTTCCATGCCTGGGGTACAATACCCCTTTTCCAGCTTTGGTTCAGGACTGATAGCAGTTTCCTCTTTGCTGTTTGGCCCAGCCCCATCAGCATTTCGTTTGTTATCCCGTCTTTTCCGGGAGATTTCCTTTTCTTTAATGTTCTCATGGCCTCTTCCATTTCGTTCATTGTTAATTTTGCCATCATATGCTCTTCTGGTGCCATATTGATGTTGTCGTGCCCCTTTTGCTCTTCATTAATGTCTGTATGCCTATCTGCAGGGACATCTATGTGGTTCGCTCTGGCATAGTGTTTAACAAAGGCGTTTGCGGCTTTTTTTCTAGTGAGCAAGTTTTCGCCCTGCTTGATGGTAATTTGTTTGTTTGACGGAGTTTCGTCATACATGGCTCTGACTAGCTTCCATAGACATAGATTTGAATCATGCAAATCAAAATGTTACAGAAATATCCTCAGAATATTCTTGACTGAGAGAAGGACAAATATAGATATTCATTAATAGTTGAACATGAGGAGAACTGGTTTATCAATTCCATTTTTGCCCGAAAATTGAAATAATTTTGTCACATCAAGAGACACAACGGACTTGAGAGAATAGCGATGGAAAGTATGGTGCTGGGCAAAAAAGGCACTGGTAGACCAAGAAGACGATGGCACCAAGATATCCAGGAATGCCTGGGTATGACTGTGGCGGAGGCTGGAGTTTTGGCAGGAAAAGAGTTTCTGTCGGACAGACTGTGATGGGATCGACATTCTATAAAGGACATGATGATGAGTTAGTTAGTCAGTTAGTTAGTTAGTAAGATTAAAACTAAATACACAAATTACTCTTTGCAGATGATCAGTGTCTGCTGTACGATGATGAACCCATAGATATAAATGAAAACACACATTGGAACACAGTTGAACAGACACATACATTACATGAATGTAGGCATACATCATCATCATCATGTAGCATGTCCTTTGCAGAATGTTTGCTCTCATAACAACTGATCTGTAAGGCTCTCGATCTCCAGCCAGAAAGCCTGCTTCTGTCATTGTTATTTTCAGGAGCTCCGTGATGCCTTGTGTCCATCTTCTCCTCTGTCTGTCTCTGCCCAGCTTTCTAGGCACCATACCCTCCAGTATCGTTCTTTCCAGGCCATTATGATGTTTGATGCGGCCAAAATATTTTAGCTTTCTAGACAAGATATTGTTTACTAACCGATTTTCCTCGATATCCAGTTCTTGTAGGATATCTGTATTTTTCCTTTTCGCTATCTATGGTATTTTGAGCACCTTCCTGTAGCATTTTAGTTCAAAAGATTCAATCCTTTTCTCAGGTGTTTGTGTGGTGGTCCACGTTTCCCACCCTTACGTTGCCACCGGGAAGAGCAAGTTCGCAGGATTTTTGTGTTCGTCATTTTATTAGAGTTCCGCCATAAATTTTCCATTTTATTCAACCTCTGCATTGCCATAGCCATTCTGCCTTCCTTCAGGCAATCTCCATTGTTGTTTGTAATTGAGCCGAGGTTCGGAAAACTTGTGACTTTCTCAATCTCCTGTTGTTCTAGAAAAAAACTTTAGGTTTGGTCTTCGTCTTGTCTGTGCTCATTATTTTGGTTTGACTTATATTCAGGTATAGATTTTGGTCTTCGCTGTGTTGGTTTACCGACGGGATTATCCTTTTCAGTCTTATACCGCTCTTTGAGAAGAGAACTGCGTCATCTGCATATCTGAGCTCTGGTTGTTATTGTTATTGGATCGAATTTATCATTTTTGACGTTCCTCATTATATATTCAGCATATATATTGAATAGATAAGGCACACAGTTAAACACATATATACACATGTGTTGGAAAGACCTCTACACTAAAGTGGTATAATTCATTTGAATGTTCGTAAGTCTGTGATTTTTGTATTATTGTTGTTCACAGGAAAAAGAGAAGAAAAAGCTGTTTGGTAGTAATGTGACCAAGAAGGATGTGGCTATTGCTGATGTAAGATTAGTCCAGGTGAGTTTGTGAGTGGTCCGTCAGGGTCTTTGTGTGTGACAAAGACAAGAATAGCACCACTGACATACAGAGAGCATGTCGTAAGAGGCAACTAACTGTGTCATGGTTAACACCGGTCATGGTTAGGTGGTTTGTTAAGAGAAGCATTGATGGTGCCGAACAGGCTGCAGGTCTACTTTGCTTTAGTGTTTGAGTCTATTAACCTTCAGCACGCCAATGTTAGAAGAAAACCACCTTTCCTGGCCAACAAAAACGGTGTGCGGAAAAAAATTTTTATTTTTTTAACGGAGTCACTCCCGACAGCCATTTTTTACTGCTGAATACGTCCTCCATACATAATATACACGATATTTTGCCGGTTAAAGTATCGTATGTTCAATTACAAATGGCTTTTGAACAGTTTTAATTTTGTATATGCCGTTTGGAGCAAGCCGACTTTTGCGAAAGGGGAAGTAGATTGTTGGGAAAGATTTTTATCGTGTAGATCTGTTTATTTTGTTTGTTTAAATGAACGAACTACGTTTGAAATTGGAAACTAACAGTTGTGGCGATATTGTAAACACAGTATCGATACGTTGTTGTGGTTTCCATCGAAGCGACTAGGCCTAGTGGTCGAGTCCAAATTTTTCCCGAGATTTTCAACTTCATCTTTTTGAATCTCAAAAACTAACAAACACACAACAAAAACAATAACACCCACATGTTCGTTATGCTATTGTGTATCTACACGCCAGAAAATCATATTTATTGACAAACAAACATAAAAGTTACAAATTTTGAAAGACGACTACCACAGCGACTAATTAAGAAAATTAATTAGGTCACAAAAGACTGACATTTTTTTCAAAAATATATTGGAGTGCTTAAGGTTAAGATGGACTCATACATCAGATAGCCATCCTCTGCAGCACTTGTATTAATGCAGCCGAGTAATAAGATGCTCGATCCTAGCTCGCTAAGCAGTAAATCCAGGTTTACAAGTGAAATAGATATGATTATATCACTAAGTTTACAAGTGAAATAGATGTGATTACACTCCCAAATTTACAAGTGAAATAGATGTGATTACACTCCCAAGTTTACAAGTGAAATAGATGTGATTACTTGGTGAAGGGATGCAGAGAAAGTAATGTTATTCAGTTAGTAGCACTATCCTGTTTGCTTTCTTTCCTTTATACACTCTTTAAGTGGGGAGAAAGACTAACGTCTGATCGGTCAGGTACAACATACTGATCAGGCATGTTAGTCAGGGTCAGGCACAACATACCGATCAGACATGTTAGTCAGAATCAGGCAAGAAATACTGGCCAAAAACCCTCACCTGCAGGAACACATTCTCACATATATACATGCAGGAACGGACTTGTTTTCATGGCAGCTTGGCTAACTAGGTGAGGGATCAACATGATCCCCGTAGTAGTGAGCGACACGCACATAAAGCGAAACATAGCATAACTGCCTGGAGGACCCCAGTCCACCTTCATCAGCATGCTCGGGATGTGAGGAAAGCTACTGCAACCCGCCACTTAACGTCCCTTCTCAGAGCGCACAAAAGAGTAACCTACTCATTGTGGCCATTTGCAAACAACAACACTCATCTAGTGACTTTCTCACGGCTCTGTATAGTCTTCGTCACGGCTCTGTATGCATCTTGGTTTATGACTAGTCGTCCCGCATCATACAAAGACATCCCCAGTCTATCTGCAATGTCCAGATGTCATCTGCATTAGGGGTGACCTCTTTTCCTCGTCCCAGGAACCATGTCCTCCATTATCACTCACTTCAGACTCTTATGTCAATTCACATGACTGAAATATCTCAGCTTTTGTCTTGCAATTCTTTCAATGAGCCAGAAATTCTATAATATGCCTCTTTGCCAGTCCATCTATCTGTAACACTTCATTTCAAAAGTAGGTGGTTGTTGTTGAATGCTCACAGTGTGTGAGGTTGAAGTGGTGTGTTACAGAAGCTTTCCTCACATCCCAAGTGTGTCGATGAATGGGGTCCTCCAGGGGGTTGTCCTCTGTTTGGTTTCATCTGCGTGTCGCTCGCAAATACTGGGATCACGTTACTCCCCCATTTCGTTAGTCAGACTGACATGAAGACAGCCCGCATCTACGGGGAACTGCGTGGATACGAAGTGGGGGTTTTGACCAGTATATTTTACCTGACTGAGTAACTTGCCCACATATATTTAAGTAAGTTTTGCCTGACCAGAAATTAGTCTCCTTACTCCTGACTAACTTGCCATAAGTATGTTTTGCTTCACCAGACATTAGTCTCCTCTCTCCTGACTAACTTGCCATAAGTAAGTTTTGACTGACCAGACATTAGTCTCCTCTCTCCTGACTAACTTGCCATAAGTAAGTTTTGCTTCACCAGATGTTAGTCTCTTCTCCACTAACATTGTGCATCAGTAAGTTTTGACTGACCAGATGTTAGTCTCTTCTCCCATCAAAAGTAGGTAAATTATATTGAAATTAACATTAGGTAAAATATATAGAAATGAACTTTTAGGTAAAATATATTGAAATGAACTTTTGCCTTCCTCCTTGACCAGGATGTCCTAGGAAAGATTACAGATGCCATGGAGGCTGACAAGATTGAAAGCGGAGTGTAAGAGGATGAGATGAAGTGAGACAGATAGAACAAATCACATACAGCTGCAGGGGGTCGGACTGGCAGACATATTGACAGAAATTAGTCTGCATGGGAAGACACAGTCTCACTATGCCATACATTGAGATGGACTTTCATAATAGAAGTGGTTCGGGATGGAGAGAAAATTGTTTGATTTGTGTGTTAAAAACTCTGGCATTTCTGGAGCCTCTGAGAGCATTTAGTTAGGTAAAACTTTCAGTTTCAAATACTTTGGACTCGTATATTCAAGTTTTTGCAATTGACAGAACAATTTCTGGTACAGTTTTGACAGAAAAGAGTTTGTTGTAGAGCTCACCAAATTCCGGGTTGAAATTACAGCTTAGTCTACCTATTGTGTGGTAACTGCAGAAACAACAGGTCTTTATTCCTCAGCCCTATCAACTTCCTCAGTGTTCATCTATATAAAGCGAGGGTTGTCCTCTGTATGGTCAGTTAAGGAGGTTACACTGGCCAAATGTTTCGACACTACAATCAAAGCTGTATGGAGCTAAAGAGCAACTACAGTCAACGGTCGAGTTTATCGCAGAAACTCGCCTGGTGGTGTAAAACCATCTGAATGATCGTCTATTGTTAAAATGTTATTTGAATATTGGCTTCGTCGCTTACCTGGGCTCTTTGAGATCTTCTCTCCCTTTCTGCTCGTCTTTCTCCAGTGGCGTACTTTTGTGGGGTATTTTGAGGTGCTTGATTTTCTCTTGGGGCTTATATCTTTTGCAGGATTATCAAAGCTGTGCCCAATCTTTCTTATATTTGTATTTTGTCATAATTTCTGCTTCTAGTTTGGAGAATCTAATCATTTGTCTTTCAATTTGAAGTATTCGTTTAACATACCTTAACATCTTTATGCTGGTTTAGAAGACTGCAGAGACTGTGTACAATCAGTTTCATTTACATTACCTTGCTCTAAAAGCTATGCGCATCCAATCTATTAATCTATTCTTGAATGCATTCATTGTCCCTGCCTCCACTACTTAGTCGACCTGTACTTCTACAGGGGCAGATGCCCATGTGCAGATCACAGTTCTGGTATGAGCTGGATGTAGCGCTGGAGGATGAGTTTCCTGCTTAGTGGGCTAGGCTCAAGCAGCTTAATATTCCGCTGCGTTCGGACAAGCGCTTACAGAGGGTGGTTTACCCATGTGCGAGCCTATCATAATAGACTCAAACACTAGAGCATAGAAGACCCTCAGTCTGTTAGGCGCCATCTATGCTACTCTAATCAAACCACCTAACCATGGCCGGTGTTATGCCATGTCACACAGTTAGTCGCCTCTTACGACATGCTCTCTGTGATACAGTGGTGCTATTCTTGTCCTTGTCATAAACAAAGACCCCAGCAGTCCACTCGGATTGCCCCAACTACTTCCCGTGGCAATGCATTCACCACTCTCTGACTTAAAAAAATATTTCCTAATATCTAAACTGTACCTTTCTTTAGTTCATTTGTAGCTATGCCCTCTTAATCTTGTTGGTGGTTGTATTTTGAAAAACTTATTAAAGTCTAATTTATCCTTTCCATTGATTATCTATTTAACCTTTATTAAGTCACTTCTTCTTCTGCACTCGTTCTCAATCTCCCGCTACCAAGTCCTAAACAAGGCTTTGCAAGTAGCAGGATGTAGTCCAGAGAACGGAATGCGCTGGTTTACAGTTTGACTGTGATATTTGCACCTTTCGTTCCGACACATCTGTCTTCGGCAGCAAATCACTTCTAATTCTTCTCTTGTCTAGACACGGTAGGCTAGTGTTTTTTTTAGTTTTGCCTCATAAGTTGCTTCTATTTTGTTTCTCCTGGTCTGTTTACAACCTTTTGGTTTCTCTTGTCCTTCATTCCATTATGATTTTGTTTTAAGTTATGTTCTGTTGTAGCATTGATAATTCAAGATTATCATTTTAATTTGACATAATATTTGCTGTTTTCTGTTTGTTTGCATTTCTTAGTTTACATTGGACATTTTTAGTCTAATATTATTACCTACACATTATTAATGCTATTATTATTATTAGTCTAATATTGTATACACGTTATTATTCTTATCTGTCGCCTGTATTGCTCTATACAAGGTATGGAGTAAGCACTGTAGTTTGGCCCATTGCAGGAAGCCTGTATCAAAGTACTTACCCTGGCAGTGGTGCTTTCTGTAGCAATTCAATTTACTTGATGTTGCATGCACAACCCTTTTCAGTCATCTTTGAGAACATGTTTTGTAGGTTCCAGTGGGCACGTATCTCTTTCCTATTCTATTATCACTCAAACGATTATTATTATAATATTCGATACACAAGTTGAATTTACAGACATATATATATATGAAACTCTTGTACAATAGTTCCTATATTAATGTTTCAACATTATAATAATTGTTATTGATTATGGCCTTTTGAGTCTTGACAGACAGTCAATAAGCTAGTCTGTTTTAGAGATGGCGGTGGCAGAATCTGTCCTGGAGGGACATCGACTTTCGTGGCTGATTTTGCCGATTCTCGATTGGCAGGGACGAAAGCTGTAAACAGAACAAGTTTGATTGGTGTGTAGGCTCCTTTCCTTTGCGTTGCTTGTCTTTCATCTTTGTGATCAGAACTATCTCGATGCTCGTTCTCAAGGTCGCTCTCCATGTAGCTCTATCCTCTGCAATCTCCTCCCAGGTATTTGGATTGATCGTAAAATCGTTCATGGATCTTTTGCAAATGTCCTTGTTTCTTAATTTAGGAATTAACTTGGAGATAAAGTACATAGGAGATTAAGTTAGTTATAACAAAAAGCCGTGATAGCACAGTGGTTAGCACACTACCTGCTGAGCCAAGCAATCTGGGTTCAATCCCCAATTGGTGAGGGATATTGTTCTCCGGGGTCGGGTCAGCATTAAAAAAATGGGTACCAGAACAAATCTGGGAATTAAAGGTGGCCTGCGTGTTGCTGACCGCTAGATCAGTAGTGGTCAAGAAAATATGGGCCTAACGAGGGGGAAGACAAATTTCTTTAGTATTCAGTCGCCAGGTAAAAAGTTAAGGAGCCAGGCATGGTGCAGCATGAAAGTTCCTGATAGGTTTTCAAGCTGACGGGTAGGGGCGAATTAATCTTGAAAATAGTTAGCTAGTTTTCTTGTCGCTTGTGCCGTTAAACCTATGGGGAGCTTAAAGTCGTTTGTCCTGCCCCAAGTTCATTGTGTCGGTCAATGTGAGCCCATGCCGCTGCACAATCATTCAGCAGCCAGATCTGCCAGCGTTGTAAGCCATCAGTGGAAGGAAGTTGATGAGGGTGAATTCTCATGAGATGACCACACCAACGTATTTATTCATGTTCAAAGTAATATGTACCTACTTCCACTATTCATAATTTGTGTTATGCTTTCGCTGCCTTGAAAGTCGGCGAAAATAGGAAATTACAGGGAATATATTTTGTGTCGTTTTTATGAGGGGGGGATGTAAGCTGTTTATGGGTAACTGGCTTACTCTTAGAAAAGGAACTGGCCCACCCTACCTCATCTTCTTCCAGTTTACAATAATTTTGCCGACTTGTGTCTTTCAGTCTACGGCAACTTCATGTGTCAAAAAGTTATGCAATACAGTATCCTTGGATTTAGTTCGGCGGGTGTGCCGTATGCTATATAGCCAACGATGTCCTGTATGCAGTCCGATCCTTCGCTGTGTCGTACCATTTTGGACCTAGGTCTCTCACCAGACTATCTTGCCATCATATGGATAGATGGTCACCAAAACATCGTTCTCAGCGTCCATCTGTTATGCGCACCACATGGCCAGCCAAGTGGCATTTGCGAGACGATGTTGGACGCGTTCTGTGATTTCAGCATTGTGGATTCCATCTTTGATCACGGTCCGAAGAACACATCTTTCAATCACTTGCTTGGTAACTGAGTTTCACTCTATCCACGTTGACAGAAACACTCTTCATAGTCTGGCCGCCGCACGATTGCATAAGGCAGACTACTGATCTGTTGATTCCTAAATCCGTTGTCTAATTTTATTGCAGTAACTGTTTTTAAAAAATGACTGCACGAACACAAACTGTTTGACTGTATACTTTGTTTAACAAAATATTCATTAACCCTGTCAGATAACACTACAAAGCTTGAGATGTTGGGATGGAGAGGACTTTGGATATCTATGATATTGACCTTTGAAGATGGCATTTTCTCTGATCTGACTTTTACATTTGGATGTTCTTAGTTGACCTGTACTTATACAGAGGTAGATGCCCTTGTGCATCTGGTCTGAGCTGGATGTAGTCGAGAGAAGGGTTTCTTGCTTAGTTGGCTAGGCTCGAGCAGCTTAATACTCCGCTGCGTTGGGACAATCACTTACGGAAGCTGGTTAACCGATGTGCGAGTCCATCTACTAGACTCAAACACTAGAGCAAAGTAGACCCACAGCCTGTTAGGTGCCAACTATGCTGCTCTAAACAAACCACCTAACCATGGCCTGTGGTATGCCATGTCACACAGTCGCCTTTTGCGACATGCTCTCTGTGTCTTTGTGAAGCAGTGGTGCTATTCTTGTCCATGTCATACACAAAGACACTGGCAGACCACTCGGAACTTTGAATGTGGTTATTTTTAAAATGTGATACTTGGAGAATGACAATGGTAATACAACAGGAGACTCCAGTCGTTCGTCACTAAATGTCTACGGAGGATAATGGGTATAAGCTGGCAGGACATGATGAGGGATGAAGACCTATGGGAAAGGAGCCAACAACAACCTGTAGAGTAGCAGATCAAATGAAGGAAATGGGGGTTGGATAGGGCACACGCTAAACATGGCCAGACAGGCCCTGGCATGGAGTCCACAGATTCCCTGGACCTCCACTGAAGAGATACAGAAAGGGCAGCTCAAGACCGAACTTGCTATAGGAAGGTGGTCAATGCTCTGAGCAACGGCATTGATAATGTGTAACTCTGGTCTTTATTGTTTTATTTGCAATAAATCTGCGATACTTTCACCGTAATGCTTTCTTTTCACTCCCTTTGTGCAATAATTGTTTTGCTGCTGAGATTATTTCTTTTCTTTTGCAATAACCGTTTACTTTTTAACTGTACTATTTCACAGCAACTTTTTGCTGTAAACCTTTGTCCTCATTGAACTTTTTGAACAAGAACTATTTGCAAATAATCTATCATTTTATTGCAACTGCTATTTGAAGTTTGTATAAAGGAGAATTGGTGACCATTAATCGATTTTTAAAATCACAGAAGGTGTTCTCATTAATTGATGGACAAAAAATAACAGACGAGACCGTTAATCAATTAAATAATCACAGGAGTGCCCGTTAATCAATTGAGACATCACAGAAGGGATGTCTGTAAATCGATGTAAAAATCGCAGAAGGGATTCTGTTAATCAATTGAGAAATCACAGAAAGGATGTCTGTTAATCAATGTAGAAATCACAGAAGTAATTCCGTTAATCGATGTAGAAATCACAGAAGTAATTCCATTAATTGATGTAGAAATCACAGAAGGGATTCCGTTAATCGATGTAGAAATCACAAGTAATTCCATTAATCGATGTAGAAATCACAGAAGTAATTCCATTAATCGATGTAGAAATCACAGAAGTAATTCCATTAATCAATGACAGAAGGGATGTCCGTTAATCAATTGAGAAATCACAGAAACACTCTGTTTAACCTGACCTCATGAGGTAGACTAACGAGTCTACCAGTCTGTTGAATCGGAAATCCGTTGTCCATTAAGTCGAAGGTTTACTGTACATTATTTACCGTAACTGGTTTGCTCATGCATTCTTTATTTCTTTGCAACTGTTTGCAGTACATTTATTATTATTTAAATGCAACTTTGCAGGTAAATCTAATTTTTCATGGCAACTTTCTGCGCTTGTAAAGTAAACATAATATTGTATTGTCTACAAACAATTGAAAAAGACATTGTGTTCTTGCCAATTGGTGATTTTATTTTCATTTTGAACATTTTTTTTTTCTGTTTCTTGTGACTTTGAGAAACACATAAATACTTTGCCTTCTTGTCGTGAGACTTAGTACACGAAACATAGGTAATTTTTAATGCATTCATCTGTCAAGGGTTATACACCCCGAGGTTTGCTTCATTTTATTTTGAATATAGCATTGCTACAGTTATGCGACGTGACTTTAGTCGTTGCATCGCGTGACCTGGCTTAGTCGCACCTCTTCAAGTGTAGAGGTCTTGTTTTCTCTTTCTTGTGGCTTTCAGGAATAGTTAGCCAGTGTCATGCTCAACCCTCTTTAGTAACCTCTTACAGTTCGGGCCCCATAACACACACGCGAGATCAGACTATGCCAATCCATATTTTGGACCATCTTCTTGAGCTCAGCCTATTTACTTTGAGCTCCACTTTCATTGGGCGTATCGACGGCCGCACTGAGAGCATGTCACAAGTGCCCTATTAACAGCAAGAAAACTCTACATACAACTCATGGCCTTGCACGAGCACCATTCAGAGGTACCAAAAGTGAACTGAGTTTAGGGACTATCCTTCTAGAAACAATGAACTCATTTTCCAGGGATTAGAAGAGATTGGTAGAGCTAAACAAATTTTCCATGCAATTTTGTTACAATATTGAGTGGTGTGGTGTTGTCCACTTTACCAATGCTCGGATTGAATCTTACGAGTTTTTTTTCCCCGTTACCAGCTTAGATTGAATCGTCCAAGTTCCTTTCCTTGTTACCCAGCTTAGGATTGAATCGTCCAAGTTCCTTTCCTTGTTACCCAGCTTAGGATTGAATCGTCCAAGTTCCTTTCCTTGTTACCCAGCTTAAGATTGAATCGTCCAAGTTCCTTTCCTTGTTACCCAGCTTACGATTGAATCGTCCAAGTTCCTTTCCATGTTACCCAGCTTAGGATTGAATCGTCTAAGTTCCTTTCCTTGTCACCCAGCTTAGATTGAATCATCCGATTTACTTTCTCCGTTACCCTGTTACGAGCTTAGATTGAATCATCCGATTTACTTTCCCCGTTACCAGCTTAGGATTGAATTGTCCGAGTTCCTTTCCTTGTTACCCAGCTTAGATTGAATCATCCGATTTCTTTTCCTTGTTACCCAGCTTAGGATTGAATCATCCGATTTACTTTCTCCGTTACCCAGCTTAGATTAAATCATCCGATTTACTTTCCCCGTTACCAGCTTAGGATTGAATTGTCCGAGTTCCTTTCCTTGTTACCCAGCTTAGATTGAATCATCCGATTTCTTTTCCTTGTTACCCAGCTTAGGATTGAATCATCCGATTTACTTTCTCCGTTACCCAGCTTAGATTAAATCATCCGATTTACTTTCCCCATTACCCAGCTTAGGATTGAATCGTCCAAGTTCCTTTCCTTGTTACCCAGCTTAGGATTGCATCGTCCAAGTTCCTTTCCTTTTTACCCAGCTTAGGATTGAATCATCCAAGTTCCTTTCCTTGTTACCCAGCTTAGGATTGAATCGTCCAAGTTCCTTTCCTTGTTACCCAGCTTAGGATTGAATCGTCCAAGTTCCTTTCCTTGTTACCCAGCTTAGGATTGAATTGTCCAAGTTCCTGTCCTTGTTACCCAGCTTAGGATTGAATCGTCCAAGTTCCTTTCCTTGTTACCCAGCTTAGGATTGAATCGTCCAAGTTCCTTTCCTTGTTACCCAGCTTAGATTGAATCATCCGATTTACTTTCCCCGTTACCAGCTTAGGATTAAATCGTCCAAGTTCTTTTCCTTGTTACCCAGCTTAGGATTGCATCGTCCAAGTTCCTTTCCTTTTTACCCAGCTTAGGATTGAATCATCCAAGTTTCTTTCCTTGTTACCCAGCTTAGGATTGAATCGTCCAAGTTCCTTTCCTTGTTACCCAGCTTAGGATTGAATCGTCCAAGTTCCTTTCCTTGTTACCCAGCTTAGGATTGAATCGTCCAAGTTCCTTTCCTTGTTACCCAGCTTAGATTGAATCATCCAATTTACTTTCCCCGTTACCAGCTTAGGATTGAATCGTCCAAGTTCCTTTCCTTGTTACCCAGCTTAGATTGAATCATCCGATTTCCTTTCCTTGTTACCCAGCTTAGGATTGAATCGTCCAAGTTCCTTTCCCCGTTACCCAGCTTAGATTGAATCATCCAATTTACTTTCCCCATTACCCAGCTTAGATTGAATCATCCAATTTACTTTCCCCAGATTAGATTGAATCATCCAATTTCCGTTACCCAGCTCGGATTAAATCGCCTGATTTCCTTTCCCCGTTACCCAGCTCGGATTAAATCGCCTGATTTCCTTTCCCCGTTACCCAGCTCGGATTAAATCACCTGATTTCCTTTCCCCGTTACCCAGCTCGGATTAAATCGCCTGATTTCCTTTCCCCGTTACCCAGCTCGGATTAAATCGCCTGATTTCCTTTCCCCGTTACCCAGCTCGGATTAAATCGCCTGATTTCCTTTTCCCGTCACCCAGCTCGGATTAAATCACCTGATTTCCTTCCCCATTACCCAGCTTGGATTAAATCGCCTGATTTCCTTTTCCCGTTACCCAGCTCGGATTGAAGCGTCTGATTTCCTTCTCCTGTTACCCAGCTCGGATTAAATCGCCTTTCCTTTCCCCGTTACCTAACTCGGATTAAATCGCCTGATTTCCTTTCCCCGTTACCCAACTCGGATTGAATACAAAGTTTTTCTTTTGAGTACGTCCGATATCAATCTGTGACTCTGTTCAAGAATGTATGCAATTAATGTGTACAATTAACTCAATAATGTGCTTGCCAATTGACACCTATGTAATTATCTTTTGTTGATTTTATATTGGTTCTGTTTGGCTTGCACTCCTTTCCTATTTCCACTGGATTATCCATGCTTGCTTATGAAATAAACTATGAGTTTTTGTGTGCGTTATTTTGAAGCTGTTGGGGGAAGGAAGTCAAAGTTTGCTTATAACGAATTGGTTCCCAACTTTTCCGAGAGACAGGAGGAGTGTACAAATAAACTGTGTATCAAAATATACTGAGAGACAGGAGGAGTGTACAAATAAACTGTGTATCAAAATATACTGAGAGACAGGAGGAGTGTACAAATAAACCGTATATCAAAATATACTGAGAGACAGGAGGAGTGTACAAATAAACCGTATATCAAAATATACTGAGAGACAGGAGGAGTGTACAAATAAGCTGTGTATCAAAATATACCGAGAGACAGGAGGAGTGTACAAATAAGCCGTGTATCAATATATATAGAAGTAGTAGTAGATGATAGTATATATCTATATATCAATCAATGAGAAAGAGTGAATAATTGAGAAACAGAAAGAGATAATGGTGGAAATATATAACTGAGGCGTCAAGTATATTAATTATGCATGGGAGAAAACAGGGTATATAAATGAGTGGGGTATATAAATGAGATGAAATAAGGAGAGGATATGCAATTAAGTTGCATAAGAGAGCAATCATTTCTTAAATAAGAGAGCAATGATACTGAAAATGGGGACGGGAATAAATAATGACACTGACGATGGAGAAGGTAATTAGCATACTGAAAATGCTATTTTGGAGTGTCTTTAAAACAGGGGCAAACATTGGTGAGCATCGAGAGGATGCCGTAGACGATGATCAGGACCATCTGAGCCAAGTAGCTGCTCATGAACAACTCAAAGAAATAGTTCTTGTTCACTATGTCGACGATGAAATCATTGCATCCATTGGTTGCCCAGTTGTTGTCTATGCTGGCCTGGTCTGTTAAGTGGCAGAAAAATACAGCAGTGTGTTAGTGACAGTTGTCTGATAGTAGTGAGTAACAGTTGGGGTAGTATACTTGTAGTTGTGGTGGTGTTGGGGTAGTATAATTGTAGTAGTAGTGGTGTTGGGGTAGTATGCTTGTAGTTGTGGTAGTGTTGGGGTAGTATGCTTGTGGTAGTGTTGGTGTTGGGGTAGTATGCTTGTAGTTGTGGTGGTATTGGGGTAGTGTTGGTGTTGGGGTAGTATGCTTGTAGTTGTGGTGGTATTGGGGTAGTATGCTTGTAGTTGGGGTAGTATGCTTGTAGTAGTGGTGGTTGGGGTAGTATGCTTGTGGTAGTGTTGGTGTTGGGGTAGTATGCTTGTAGTTGTGGTGGTATTGGGGTAGTATGCTTGTAGTTGGGGTAGTATGCTTGTAGTAGTGGTGGTTGGGGTAGTATGCTTGTGGTAGTGTTGGTGTTGGGGTAGTATGCTTGTAGTTGTGGTAGTGTTGGGGTAGTATGCTTGTAGTTGTGGTAGTGTTGGGGTAGTATGCTTGTAGTAGTGGTGGTTGGGGTAGTATGCTTGTGGTAGTGTTGGTGTTGGGGTAGTATGCTTGTAGTTGTGGTGGTGTTGGGGTAGTATGCTTGTAGTAGTGGTGGTTGGGGTAGTATGCTTGTAGTTGTGGTAGTGTTGGGGTAGTATGCTTGTGGTAGTGTTGGTGTTGGGGTAGTATGCTTGTAGTTGTGGTGGTGTTGGGGTAGTATGCTTGTAGTTGTGGTAGTGTTGGGGTAGTATGCTTGTAGTAGTGGTGGTTGGGGTAGTATGCTTGTGGTAGTGTTGGTGTTGGGGTAGTATGCTTGTAGTTGTGGTGGTGTTGGGGTAGTATGCTTGTGGTAGTGTTGGTGTTGGGGTAGTATGCTTGTAGTTGTGGTAGTGTTGGGGTAGTATGCTTGTGGTAGTGTTGGTGTTGGGGTAGTATGCTTGTAGTTGTGGTGGTGTTGGGGTAGTATGCTTGTAGTTGTGGTGGTGTTGGGGTAGTATGCTTGTGGTAGTGTTGGTGTTGGGGTAGTATGCTTGTAGTTGTGGTAGTGTTGGGGTAGTATGCTTGTGGTAGTGTTGGTGTTGGGGTAGTATGCTTGTGGTAGTGTTGGTGTTGGGGTAGTATGCTTGTAGTTGTGGTGGTGTTGGGGTAGTATGCTTGTAGTTGTGGTAGTGTTGGGGTAGTATGCTTGTGGTAGTGTTGGTGTTGGGGTAGTATGCTTGTGGTAGTGTTGGTGTTGGGGTAGTATGCTTGTGGTAGTGTTGGTGTTGGGGTAGTATGCTTGTAGTTGTGGTGGTGTTGGGGTAGTATGCTTGTAGTTGTGGTGGTGTTGGGGTAGTATGCTTGTAGTAGTGGTGGTTGGGGTAGTATGCTTGTAGTAGTGGTGGTTGGGGTAGTATGCTTGTAATAGTGGTGATGGGGTAGTGGTATGCTTGTAGTAGTAGTGGTGGTTGTGTACTTGTAGTAGTAGTGGTGGTTGTGGTATTATGCTTGTAGTAGTGGTGGTTGTGGTAGTATACTTGTAGTGGTCGTTGTGGTAGTATGCTTGTAGTAGTGGTGTTGGGGTAGTATGCTTGTAGTAGTGGTGGTGGTTGTGATAGTATGCTTGTAGTAGTAGTGGTGGTTGTGGTAGTATGCTTGTAGTAGTACTGGTTGTTGTGGTAGTATGCTTGTAGTAGTACTGGTTGTTGTAGTAGTATGCTTGTAGTAGTGGTGGTTGTGGTAGTATGCTTGTAGTAGTGGTGTTAGGGTAGTATGCTTGTAGTAGTGGTGGTTGTGGTAGTATGCTTGTGGTGGTGGTTGTGATAGTATGCTTGTAGTAGTAGTGGTGGTTGTGGTAGTATACTTGTAGTAGTAGTGGTGGTTGTGGTAGTATGCTTATTGTAGTAGTAGTAGTGGTGTTGTGGTAGTATGCTTATGGTGGTTGTGGTAGTATGCTTGTATTAGTGGTGGTTGTGGTAGTATGCTTGTAGTGGTGGTGGTTGGGGTAGTATACTTGTAGTAGTGGTGGTGCTGGTTGGGGTAGTATATTTGTTGTAGTTGTGGTTGTATACATGTTGTAGTGGTGGTTGTGGTAGTATGCTTGTAGTTGTATTTGTGGTTGGGGTAGTATGCTTGTTGTAGTAGTAGTGGTGGTTGTGGTAGTATACTTGTAGTAGTGGTTGTGGTAGAATACCTGTAGTAGTAGTAGTGGTTGTGGTAGTATGCTTGTAGTAGTGGTGGTTGTGGTAGTATACTTGTAGTAGTGGTGGTTGTGGTAGTATGCTTGTAGTAGTAGTAGTAGTGGTGTTGTGGTAGTATGCTTGTAGTTGTGGTGGTGATGGTTGGGGTAGTATACTTGTATTTGTGGTGGTTGGGGTAGTATACTTGTAGTTTTAGTGGTGGTGGTTGGGGTAGTATACTTGTAGTTGTGGTGGTGGTTGGGGTAGTATACTTGTAGTAGTAGTTGTGGTGGTTGGGGTAGTATACTTGTAGTTGTGGTGGTGGTTGGGGTAGTATACTTGTAGTAGTGGTGGTTAGGGTAGTATACTTGTAGTTGTGGTGGTTGGGGTAGTATATTTGTGGTGGTGGTTGGGGTAGTATACTTGTAGTGGTGGTTGGGGTAGTATACTTGTAGTGGTGGTTGGGGTAGTATACTTGTGAAGTAAATGTGGTAGTATACTTGTAGTAGTAGTGGTGGTTGTGGTAGTATGCTTGTAGTAGTGGTGGTTGTGGTAGAATACCTGTAGTAGTGGTTGTCATAGTATACTTGTAGTGGTGGTTGTTGTGGTAGTATGCTTGTAGTAGTGGTGGTTGTGGTAGTATACGTGTAGTAGTGGTGGTTGTGGTAGTATACTTGTAGTGGTGGTTGTGGTAGTATACTTGTAGTGGTGGTGGTGGTTGTTGTAGTATGCTTGTAGTTGTGGTAGTGTTGGGGTAGTATGCTTGTGGTAGTGTTGGTGTTGGGGTAGTATGCTTGTGGTAGTGTTGGTGTTGGGGTAGTATGCTTGTAGTTGTGGTGGTGTTGGGGTAGTATGCTTGTAGTTGTGGTAGTGTTGGGGTAGTATGCTTGTGGTAGTGTTGGTGTTGGGGTAGTATGCTTGTGGTAGTGTTGGTGTTGGGGTAGTATGCTTGTGGTAGTGTTGGTGTTGGGGTAGTATGCTTGTAGTTGTGGTGGTGTTGGGGTAGTATGCTTGTAGTTGTGGTGGTGTTGGGGTAGTATGCTTGTAGTAGTGGTGGTTGGGGTAGTATGCTTGTAGTAGTGGTGGTTGGGGTAGTATGCTTGTAATAGTGGTGATGGGGTAGTGGTATGCTTGTAGTAGTAGTGGTGGTTGTGTACTTGTAGTAGTAGTGGTGGTTGTGGTATTATGCTTGTAGTAGTGGTGGTTGTGGTAGTATACTTGTAGTGGTCGTTGTGGTAGTATGCTTGTAGTAGTGGTGTTGGGGTAGTATGCTTGTAGTAGTGGTGGTGGTTGTGATAGTATGCTTGTAGTAGTAGTGGTGGTTGTGGTAGTATGCTTGTAGTAGTACTGGTTGTTGTGGTAGTATGCTTGTAGTAGTACTGGTTGTTGTAGTAGTATGCTTGTAGTAGTGGTGGTTGTGGTAGTATGCTTGTAGTAGTGGTGTTAGGGTAGTATGCTTGTAGTAGTGGTGGTTGTGGTAGTATGCTTGTGGTGGTGGTTGTGATAGTATGCTTGTAGTAGTAGTGGTGGTTGTGGTAGTATACTTGTAGTAGTAGTGGTGGTTGTGGTAGTATGCTTATTGTAGTAGTAGTAGTGGTGTTGTGGTAGTATGCTTATGGTGGTTGTGGTAGTATGCTTGTATTAGTGGTGGTTGTGGTAGTATGCTTGTAGTGGTGGTGGTTGGGGTAGTATACTTGTAGTAGTGGTGGTGCTGGTTGGGGTAGTATATTTGTTGTAGTTGTGGTTGTATACATGTTGTAGTGGTGGTTGTGGTAGTATGCTTGTAGTTGTATTTGTGGTTGGGGTAGTATGCTTGTTGTAGTAGTAGTGGTGGTTGTGGTAGTATACTTGTAGTAGTGGTTGTGGTAGAATACCTGTAGTAGTAGTAGTGGTTGTGGTAGTATGCTTGTAGTAGTGGTGGTTGTGGTAGTATACTTGTAGTAGTGGTGGTTGTGGTAGTATGCTTGTAGTAGTAGTAGTAGTGGTGTTGTGGTAGTATGCTTGTAGTTGTGGTGGTGATGGTTGGGGTAGTATACTTGTATTTGTGGTGGTTGGGGTAGTATACTTGTAGTTTTAGTGGTGGTGGTTGGGGTAGTATACTTGTAGTTGTGGTGGTGGTTGGGGTAGTATACTTGTAGTAGTAGTTGTGGTGGTTGGGGTAGTATACTTGTAGTTGTGGTGGTGGTTGGGGTAGTATACTTGTAGTAGTGGTGGTTAGGGTAGTATACTTGTAGTTGTGGTGGTTGGGGTAGTATATTTGTGGTGGTGGTTGGGGTAGTATACTTGTAGTGGTGGTTGGGGTAGTATACTTGTAGTGGTGGTTGGGGTAGTATACTTGTGAAGTAAATGTGGTAGTATACTTGTAGTAGTAGTGGTGGTTGTGGTAGTATGCTTGTAGTAGTGGTGGTTGTGGTAGAATACCTGTAGTAGTGGTTGTCATAGTATACTTGTAGTGGTGGTTGTTGTGGTAGTATGCTTGTAGTAGTGGTGGTTGTGGTAGTATACGTGTAGTAGTGGTGGTTGTGGTAGTATACTTGTAGTGGTGGTTGTGGTAGTATACTTGTAGTGGTGGTGGTGGTTGTTGTAGTATGCTTGTAGTTGTGGTAGTGTTGGGGTAGTATGCTTGTGGTAGTGTTGGTGTTGGGGTAGTATGCTTGTGGTAGTGTTGGTGTTGGGGTAGTATGCTTGTAGTTGTGGTGGTGTTGGGGTAGTATGCTTGTAGTTGTGGTAGTGTTGGGGTAGTATGCTTGTGGTAGTGTTGGTGTTGGGGTAGTATGCTTGTGGTAGTGTTGGTGTTGGGGTAGTATGCTTGTGGTAGTGTTGGTGTTGGGGTAGTATGCTTGTAGTTGTGGTGGTGTTGGGGTAGTATGCTTGTAGTTGTGGTGGTGTTGGGGTAGTATGCTTGTAGTAGTGGTGGTTGGGGTAGTATGCTTGTAGTAGTGGTGGTTGGGGTAGTATGCTTGTAATAGTGGTGATGGGGTAGTGGTATGCTTGTAGTAGTAGTGGTGGTTGTGTACTTGTAGTAGTAGTGGTGGTTGTGGTATTATGCTTGTAGTAGTGGTGGTTGTGGTAGTATACTTGTAGTGGTCGTTGTGGTAGTATGCTTGTAGTAGTGGTGTTGGGGTAGTATGCTTGTAGTAGTGGTGGTGGTTGTGATAGTATGCTTGTAGTAGTAGTGGTGGTTGTGGTAGTATGCTTGTAGTAGTACTGGTTGTTGTGGTAGTATGCTTGTAGTAGTACTGGTTGTTGTAGTAGTATGCTTGTAGTAGTGGTGGTTGTGGTAGTATGCTTGTAGTAGTGGTGTTAGGGTAGTATGCTTGTAGTAGTGGTGGTTGTGGTAGTATGCTTGTGGTGGTGGTTGTGATAGTATGCTTGTAGTAGTAGTGGTGGTTGTGGTAGTATACTTGTAGTAGTAGTGGTGGTTGTGGTAGTATGCTTATTGTAGTAGTAGTAGTGGTGTTGTGGTAGTATGCTTATGGTGGTTGTGGTAGTATGCTTGTATTAGTGGTGGTTGTGGTAGTATGCTTGTAGTGGTGGTGGTTGGGGTAGTATACTTGTAGTAGTGGTGGTGCTGGTTGGGGTAGTATATTTGTTGTAGTTGTGGTTGTATACATGTTGTAGTGGTGGTTGTGGTAGTATGCTTGTAGTTGTATTTGTGGTTGGGGTAGTATGCTTGTTGTAGTAGTAGTGGTGGTTGTGGTAGTATACTTGTAGTAGTGGTTGTGGTAGAATACCTGTAGTAGTAGTAGTGGTTGTGGTAGTATGCTTGTAGTAGTGGTGGTTGTGGTAGTATACTTGTAGTAGTGGTGGTTGTGGTAGTATGCTTGTAGTAGTAGTAGTAGTGGTGTTGTGGTAGTATGCTTGTAGTTGTGGTGGTGATGGTTGGGGTAGTATACTTGTATTTGTGGTGGTTGGGGTAGTATACTTGTAGTTTTAGTGGTGGTGGTTGGGGTAGTATACTTGTAGTTGTGGTGGTGGTTGGGGTAGTATACTTGTAGTAGTAGTTGTGGTGGTTGGGGTAGTATACTTGTAGTTGTGGTGGTGGTTGGGGTAGTATACTTGTAGTAGTGGTGGTTAGGGTAGTATACTTGTAGTTGTGGTGGTTGGGGTAGTATATTTGTGGTGGTGGTTGGGGTAGTATACTTGTAGTGGTGGTTGGGGTAGTATACTTGTAGTGGTGGTTGGGGTAGTATACTTGTGAAGTAAATGTGGTAGTATACTTGTAGTAGTAGTGGTGGTTGTGGTAGTATGCTTGTAGTAGTGGTGGTTGTGGTAGAATACCTGTAGTAGTGGTTGTCATAGTATACTTGTAGTGGTGGTTGTTGTGGTAGTATGCTTGTAGTAGTGGTGGTTGTGGTAGTATACGTGTAGTAGTGGTGGTTGTGGTAGTATACTTGTAGTGGTGGTTGTGGTAGTATACTTGTAGTGGTGGTGGTGGTTGTTGTAGTATGCTTGTAGTAGTGGTGGTGGTTGGGGTAGTATGCTTGTAGTGGTGGTGGTAGTATGCTTGTAGTAGTAATAGTGGTGTTGTGGTAGTGGTGTTGTGGTAGTATGCTTGTAGTTGTGGTGGTGATGGTTGGGGTAGTATACTTGTATTAGTGGTAGTATGCTTTTAGTAGTGGTGGTTGGGGTAGTATGCTTCTTGTAGTAGTAGTGGTGGTGGTGGTTGTGGTAGTATGCTTGTAGTTGTGATGGTTGGGGTAGTATACTTGTTGTATTAGTGGTAGTATGCTTGTAGTAGTGGTGGTGGTTGGGGTAGTATGCTTGTAATAGTGGTGGTTGTGGTAGTATGCTTGTAGTAGTAGTAGTGGTGGTTGTGGTTGTGGTAGAATACTTGTAGTAGTGGTGGTTGTGGTAGTATACTTGTAGTAGTGGTGGTTGTAATAGTGTAGTTGTAGTGGTGGTTGTGGTAGTATACTTGTAGTGGTGGTAGTGTAGTTGTAGTGATGGTTGTGGTAGTATGCTTGTAGTGGTGGTGTTGTGGTAGTATGCTTGTAGTTGTGGTGGTGATGGTTGGGGTAGTATACTTGTATTTGTGGTAGTATGCTTGTAGTAGTGGTGGTTGGGGTAGTATTCTTCTTGTGGTGGTTGGGGTAGTATACTTGTAGTTGTGGTGGTATATTTGTGGTGGTGGTTGGGGTAGTATACGTGTGAAGTAAATGTGGTGGTGGTGTATGGGGTAGTATACTTGTAGTAGTTGTGGTGGTGGTTGGAGTAGTTTACTTGTGAAGTAAATGTGGTAGTATACTTGTAGTGGTGGTTGGGGTAGTATACTTGTAGTAGTAGTAGTGGTGGTTGGGGTAGTATACTTGTAGTAGTAGTAGTTGTGGTGGTGGTTGGGGTAGTATACTTGTAGTTGTGGTTAGTATACTTGTGTAGCAGCTCCAGCAGACTGAACTACCATAGTAGATGGTGGTCTGCACTAACTACATCTCATTTCCAACAAATTAACTGACACTAATGAAACTTTATTTCAATCTTCACTAACAGAACTTGCTAAATGAACAGTTACTTTAAATAGACAAACCGTTATGTGAATTGCCACAGGATGGAATATTTGTGTCTGTTCTGCAACCCAGGGAATTGTTGTCCGTGGTCCTATCCTCCTCGTCATCTGTGGCTTGTAGGGATCGATGTACTAGTCAAATATCTCTCTAGTTAAGTAGTATTTAAGATGACTTTCTTGTAGTGTTCCTCATGACGCACTACTATATCTGGTTCTATAAGATTACTTTCTTGTACGTGGTCCTCATGACGCACTACTATATCTGGTTCTATAAGATGTCTTTCTTGTGCGTGTTCCTCATGACGCACTACTATATCTGGTTCTATTGCAAAACATCAATGTCATTACTAGTTATCTCTCCTAGATAAGCTGCTGAACATCTGGGCTCACGTGGTGAAGGATTCATCTGTCGAAACCTCTCTCTGGTCTTCACAAATATATCTTCTTTCCTCTTCACCATTATCAAGACGGTCTCGTTGCTCAATGAAGGCTTGTTCTCCGCTTGCTGCCGACTTTCTTTCTACTAGAATATCAATATGTCCTCTTGTCTCTTCGCTGTCTCACACCCAAATATGATCTCGACTTCTCTCTGCCCTCTTCGCTTTGAAAACGAGACAATCTTCGCTCTGGGAAACTCTCTCCAATTGACCTTTGCGCTCCAAAACTTTCTCTCCAACTGACCTATGCGCTCCAAAACTCTCTCTCCGACTGACCATGATCTGGCTCCCTTAGCTCGCTACATCCGTTTTTTTTTCAGATCTCGTGCCTAGGTTTTCCCTTCGAGATTTAATAAGAACCAGTTTATAGCATTCGTCCCTACCGATCATGCTGTAACAGGCTTCCGTGCGGCTAGGCGTTATGCAAGGTTAGTAGTTTTTAACATCTGCTTGGCTTGGAAACCAACGCTATGCATTCCAATGTCAGGATTTGAGTACATCTGTACTGGCTAGCTTGAGTTTTAGTTCTATAATAAACTATAAATGGCTACTGACTATCAATGCTCCCACCCTTTCTAATTTTAATCAAACGTCTAAAATACTATCCCTAATAAATATATATACACTGCTAAGATCTGTTACACTTGTGGTAATAGTTGTGGTAGAATGCTTGTAGAAAAGTTGTAGTAGTATGTGTTTTGTAGTGGTAGTGTACTTGTAGTATATCTAATTGCAGTGACAGCAGTAGATCCAATAGCAGTAGATCGAATTGCAGTAGCACCAATAGATCCAATAGTAGTAGCACCAATAGCAGTAGATCCAATAGCAGTAGCACCAATAGCAGTAGATCCAATAGCAGTAGATCCAATAGTAGTAGATCCAATAGCAGTAGATCCAATAGCAGTAGATCCAATAGTAGTAGCACCAATAGATCCAATAGCAGTAGATCCAATAGCAGTAGATCCAATAGTAGTAGATCCAATAGCAGTAGCACCAATAGCAGTAGCACCAATAGATCCAATAGCAGTAGATCCAATAGCAGTAGCACCAATAGATTCAATAGCAGTAGCACCAATAGCAGTAGCACCAATAGATCCAATAGCAGTAGATCCAATAGCAGTAGCACCAATAGCAGTAGCACCAATAGATCCAATAGCAGTAGATCCAATAGCAGTAGCACCAATAGATCCAATAGCAGTAGATCCAATAGCAGTAGCACCAATAGCAGTAGATCCAATAGTAGTAGATCCAATAACAGTAGATCCAATAGTAGTAGATCCAATAGTAGTATCACTAACAGCTGGTAGTATCAGTAATTTTAAAAGCTGAAATAATGGTACCGTGAAAAGTGAAAGTAATATAAATAACACGGAAATTAATATTGCTAATAATGAGAGGTCTCTGTGAACGGTACATGAAGTCTGTCTTTTGGGCTCTGTGAAAGGTAAATGAAGTCTCTGTGATCTGTCTTTTTGGGCTCTGTGGGCTGTCTTTTACGCGCCATGTGCTTCCTGCCCAACAACTGGTGCACTGCCTGTGTCAGACTCCTTTGAGAAACCATTTTCTGCACACAGAAACGTAGGAGCCAGGAAGTGATAGTCAAACTGTATGAAGCATTAGACTTAGATTGGAGTCCTTATCGTAGAGGGTATATAAACATGCTGGAAAGGATGCAAAGACCAGCCACAAAACTGATAGTGGGATTCCAGAATTACAGTTATGAGGAAACTCAGAAAAATCGAGGTTACTTAATACAGATTTATAAGATGATAACAGGAACGGATAAATTAGACTATAACAAGTTTTTAAAAATAATACAAAAAAAATACAACCACCCATAAGAACAAAAGGGTTACAACTACAAATTAACTTCAGAAAGGTCCAGATTAGAAATTGGGAAATATTTTTTTAGTCAAAAAATGATGAAAGCTTGGAATGCATTGCCACAGGAAATAGTGTAGTCAGGGTCAATTAATGCATTCAAGAATAGATTGGATACGCATAGTTTTTTGATCGAGTGGAGTAGAAGAAGCTGGTTGTGTACAGACTCCGCAGAGACTTCTAAACCAGTATAAAGACGACAATTAATGATCACACCTATAACAAACTGTAGCATGAAACCAAGGTGTTCCTCCTACCTTCTAACGCACAATTTGTAGATGTAGTCTTATCTTTGCAGCACATCCGAGGAGTGATATATTTCGGCTGAATGTCCATTCTTGGGTCCATTGCTGGCTTCCAGTTCATCAATGCCTGGTTATAAAAAGGTGTAAAAGAAACTTATATAAGGGATAGTGGAAAAGTTGTGCACTTAGCTTGACGGAGACTTACCTGGAAATTGATGTGAACTTTAGTCCTCTTGTGTATTCACCCTGCAAGACAATGGGAGAAGTTCCATTTATGCTTCACTTTCCTGATGGTAGAACTCCTCCGTGGGGGGGGGGGTCTGGAACCACGTCTCTGGTTCAGTAATCAAGAACTCTACGTCAGAAAAACTTGCTTGCGGGTATGAAATCATGTCCCATCCTCCATACTCGCGATTCGAGTTCAGAAGCGGATTCTTGATGTTTGGGAGCAGGACCAAGTCTCTAGGTGCCGAAGATTCTTGATGTTTGGTAGCAGGACCAAGTCTCTAGGGGCCGAAGATTCTTGATGTTTGGGAGCAGGACAAAGTTGTTACACGCCGGAAAGAACTGGTCCATGCCCTCCCGCATTTTCCGTTCTGAGCAAAGTCATCCGCGAACAAGAGTTCGTATATCGGGTCGCGCATCATCTTGGTCTTCGTCTTCTGTTTGCGGAAATTAAATAGACTTTATTGGTATGGCATACTTGGTATTCTTAAAGGCGTCTGTCAGCATAGCTGAAAACGTCATACTAAACAGTGTCGGAGCAAGTACACATCCCTGTTTCACACCACTGACCTCGAGTGATAGAGAGGTCTAGCCGTTGTCCATACCCTCTCTGCCTAGGCCCACCTCTGCTGACCGTATCAAATGCCTTTGTGAGGTCAATGAATGTAATAAGACTTCATATCATATGATCAGGTCAGGCAGTGGTCAGTGACCCATATCTGATTGCTATCGTCAGGGCCAGCGAACCAGAGCTGCCAAGACCCTTCTACACCTCCACGCGGTGATCCTGGATAACATGCTGCAGCCGGGCAGACTAGCTAAGAAGAAGGGATCGAAGAGGAAATGCTAACTCGGTACTAAAAAAATGGTTGCTGAAGTCGGATGTGTTGGACCGTAAGGTGCAAATATAGCAGTCAAGCTGTAAACTACGACACAACGCATTCCCGTTCTCTGGACTACATTCTGCTACCTAAGCGCTTTCAGGGTTTGGTAGCGGGAGATTACCAGATCAGATCAGGTCATCCCGTAATCAGTGAGGTCGGTGGGGCACACATGAAGACATCCCTCTCTGCCAGCGACCGCTGTCTGTGCCTCCTCTGGTTGGATATTGGTCAATTCTTTTATATTGTCCTCCCACGTCTTTTTGGGCCGACCTCTTCGTCGTCCGCCTTGCACCTCTCCGTGGAGGATCGTATTTGCAAAACCATTTGGTCTCGATATATGACCGTACCAAGCGAGTTTCCTTCTTTTGACAGTTGCCAAGAGGTTTTCAAATGGCCCAATTGCTGTTGTAATTCTATCTCGTATTTCCTCATGTTTAACCCGATCTTTGTTCTACATCTAAAGTCCTCGTGGAGAGACCTGTTCCAATTACGAAGCAGAGAAAATAGCAATAAAAAACAGCTTTGTTCCGAATAATCTCAGCTTTTGAAAGTGGCCCTATACAGCCTGAGGAGATCGTTGTTTTCCTAGACTCCAGCTCAAGTCAGCGCTCCAAGCCTTGGGAAACAGAACGTCTAAAAATCTACAAATAACATCTACAAATAATTGACCAATTGTTCACCTCTTATGGAGCGGAAGTAGATCTCCAGTTA
Organism: Ariolimax columbianus; assembly: GCA_036924085.1. Taxonomy (NCBI): domain Eukaryota; kingdom Metazoa; phylum Mollusca; class Gastropoda; order Stylommatophora; family Arionidae; genus Ariolimax; species Ariolimax columbianus. The sequence goes on along the minus strand of JAVGWX010000025.1, from coordinate 22,061,781 downwards.
ATACCTGGCCATGTCGGAGTCCCAGGAAATGAGAAGGCTGATGAGCTGGCCAGAAGCGGGGCAATGCTACCCCAGCCACTACTTAGCATCACGCTACAAACCTGCAAGCAAATCCTGAAAAATAACTATAGACAGGAGTGGCTAGATCAGTGGGCCACATCCCAGGCAGACCGAATATTTTTCAAACACCAAGCAAAACCAGATCCCCAGGGCCCAACCAAGAAACTGAAATGAAGAGACCAGAGTTTGATCTTCAAGCTGAGAACAGGCCATGCCTGACTCAACAAACATCTGAATAGTTTAGACCCACTATAGAACGCGCTGTGGTGGGAGTGATATTCTGCAAAAGACACTACATGATGATTAAAAACATCAAAACTATACATAATCAGTGGATCATCGCAACATTTTCTTCATTTTAGATTTTAGTGGGCGGTAAGGAAGATTTGACCTCACGAAAGTTATAAAAGGGGGCGAGCAGTGGTGTAGTGTGACCATGATAATCTGTCCAACCTATTAAGAGACTCCAGGATCTGCACATAGATCTTTGCAGGAATCCTGCACCAAACAATTTAGAAACTTGACAGGTGAACCAACATAGAGCACACAGAAAAGAGTTGAATGGATAACTGGTTGAGTGAATAAATAGTAGATGAGTGAATACATAGTGAATGAGTAAACAAATAGTGACTAAATGAGTGAATGAGTGAATAAATAGTGAATGAGGGAACATATTTAGTATGCACGAGAAAATAAATAGGGAATTTGTGAGCAAACAGAATAAGCCAATGAGAGAATACTTAAGGAATAAATGAAAAGATTATGAGAATGAATAAATAATGATTGAGGGAATAAATTAAAAAAACTTTTGAACGGGGAGAAAACCTGAAAGTCCAGGTAGCTGTTATAACCGCAGCAGTTATGTGAGGCCATGATCCCATTCCAAGTCAGAGACTCGATGTTGTCGCCGGAATCGCCCTTGTACCGCTTCAGGGTTTCGATGACGGCTTGAATATATAGATAAAGGAAGGAGTGAATGGGTGAATACATATTGAATGGGTTAATGAGTAGTGAATGAGTGAATAGGTAGTGAATAAATAGTGAATGAGTTCATACATAGTGAATAAATAGCAAATGAGTGAATGAATAGTGATGAAGTGAATAAATAATGAATGAATTATGAAGATTACTAAATAATGAATGAGTGAGTGAATAAATATTGAATTAGTGAATAAATAGTGAATAAATTATGAAGCGGTCTAAATAATGAATTAGTGAATAAATAATGAATGAGTTAAAAATTACTGAATTAGTTAATAAATCTAGTGTTCGATTGAGTGAGCTAATGAGTATCAGTGTTTCAGAGCAACAGGAAGGTCAGAGACAGTATGGACTGACGGGGTTTCCAATGGTGACTAACAAAAAAGGACGGATGGGACTACATACACAAACAGTCAATCACTCGGAGGGAAGCATGGAACAAACCTGGCTCCAGAAATTCACTGACCAATCCTCTATCGTTGAAGAACAGGTAGGTGAGGATAGTTGAGAAGCTTAACACGACGACCACCAGCAACAGGTACATTGTGGTGAAGAAGATGTTCTCCTGCCTCGCCATCGACATTCCCATTGTGAAGACTACACCTGGACATCGAGAGGGGACAGCATCAACTTCAGATATGGATGGAGGGTAGCATGCAGGTGGGTGAGGAGATGGGTAGGTTAGTAGATGTAAAGGTAGGTAGGCAGAAGGGATTAGACTGGATGGATAGCAGATATATAAATAGATAGGCAGGGCAGATCGACAGACAGACTGTCTCCCATACTCTCCCTGTGCCTCTCTCTCCCTCCCTCTCTCTCTCTCCCGCTCCCTCCCTCTCACTCCATCCCTCTCTCTCTCTCCTTCTCCCCCTCCCCATCTCTCTCCCTCATACTTGCTATGCATCCTAGTGAGAGCATTGCGGATCCAACGCGAGGATAGAATATGCCGATGTTTACTTGTGAAGAACTGATATTGAGGAGCGCTCTGTAAAATAATGATATTTTCATGGGTCTTCCGAGAACAAATGGTAAGATTAATAGTCAGGTGAATTATGATAGCAATAATGTGTTTACTATGGCAGCAATAATAGATTCACAGTCAGGTGAATTTTCACAGAAATCCTACGAAGGGTAGATAACCGATGTGCTAGGTCAGGTCAGGTAGCTCGTAACCGGTGAGGTCGTTGGGGCACACATGAAGACATCCTCACAACACCACGCCACCCTTCTCTGTCAGTGGCTGCTGCCTGTGCCTCTTCTGGTCGGAGATTGGTCCATTCTTTTATGTTGTCCTCCCAGCTCTTTTTGGGACGGCCTCTTCGTCGTCTGCCTTGCACCTTTCTGTGGAGGATTGTATTTGCAAGACCATTTGATCTCGATATGTGACCGTACCAAGCGAGTTTCCTTCTTTTGACAGTTGCCAAGAGATCTTCGAAAGGCCCTATTGCTGTTGTAATTCTATCTCATATTTCCTCATTTGTAGCTCGATCTTTGTACGTGACGTTCAAAAGTCTTCGGAAACATCTCATCTCCAAGGCATGTATCCTTCGCTGAAGGTGAGCTGTAACTGTCCATGTCTCACAAGCATAGAGGAATATTGACAGGACCAGTGTACGCATTAATCTGATTTTCGTGCCTAGTGCTAACCGTTTATCTTGCCAGATTTTGTTAAGCCGTGCAAGCGCCGCTATTGTCTGTGCTATTCTGGCCAACACTTCACATTTTGATCCTTCATCACTGACAATCGACCCAAGATATTTAAGACGGTCAACCACTTCGAGTTTCTGACCATTAGCTTTTATCCTACTGTTGAAGCCCTCGGCGTTGTTGGTCATTAATTGTGTCTTTCCAGCGTTTATCTCCATACCATAGTCAAGAGCTGTTTCATCGAGTCTTCTAACCCATTGCTGGAGTTCTGCTTCTGAACCCGCCAACCCGTCCATATCATCTGCAAAACGAAGGTTGGTAATCGTTCGGCCCCCAATCTTGACAGTACCAACGTGACTTCCAAGTGCCTCACTCATAATTCCCTCAAAGAATATATTGAAAAGAGTTGGAGAGAGTGTACACCCCTGTCTCACACCAACTGATGTGCGAAGCCAGTCCCCTCGCCTCCCATTCACAAGAACTGCGCTGGACGCCTTGTCATACAGGTGTTCAAGGACCGTTATAATATTTCCGTTGATTTTATACATCCTCATGGTTGCCCAAAGCGCTTTATGCCATACCCTATCAAACGCCTTCTTAAAATCAACAAACACATGATACAGTTTTTTGCTGCTGTTCTAGACATTTCTCGCTTAGCAGCATTAAATTAAATATCTATTCTGTAGTGCTTCTTCCCTGTCTGAACTCTGCTTGCTCCTCGGCAATGATGTTCTCTGCTTGGGGTTTCAATCGGTCAAGGATTAATCTAAGCATGACCTTGCTAGGGTGGCTGATGAGGCTTATTGTTCTGTAATTTTGGCACAGCTTTAGGTTTCCAGACTTATGTAAACCATTGATTTCGTCCATAAGTCCGGCCAGTTTCCTGTCGCCCATATTTTGTTGCAGATGTGTGTCAGGCCTTCAACCAATACCTCTCCACCTGCTTGTAAGAGCTCTGCTGGTATATTGTACATGCCGGCCGCCTTCCCTTTTCTCAATGTCTTTACCGCTGCAGTTACCTCTTCCTTCGTTATCAGTTGGTTATCCTCTATATTTGTTGGTGTTGGGGGGGATTGTTTTCTCAGGTTCGTTTCGTCCTTCATAGTTGTATAACTCGGAACAGTACTCTGTCCACCGTGCCAGTACGTCATTTTCCTTAATAAGGCACTTGCCGCTTTTATTCTGGATCATAAAGTTCCTGCCTTGTCCTGGTGTTACCAGTTCTTTGACAACCTTGTATGCTCATTTAGCGTCATTTCTGTTTAATCTTTCTTCGATGTTTGTGCATTGCTCACATATCCACGCTTCTTTCGCCTCTCTCATCTTTTGTTGTATCGCTTTCTTGACCTCTTTATATCTGCCGACCTCATCAAATGGATGATTTTGGTTTTTCGGCGACCTTCCTTCAATCACAAAGATCTAGAATTTGTTTGGTCACCCATGGCTTCTTTTTTTTGTTTGGTGGCATCCCAGGATCTCTGTTGCAGTATCTATGAGAGCTGCGTTAAGAGACTGTAACTGTATCTATATCCAGTCCCTCTTTGAGAGCCAACAGTGAAGCACATCTCCCTCTTGATTGGAACACTTCGATGATTGTTGGGTCTTTTAGTTTGTCCAGGTCAAACTTTAGTCTAGTCACTTTTTTCTTTGCGACTCCCTTCAATCGCAGACGCATAGTCATCATAACCAGATCGTGGTCGCTTCCTATATCCGCTCCGAGTAAACGTCTCATTTTGTCGGTGTTGATGCTAGATCTAAACCTCCTCTGGACCAGTATATATCAGTCCATCTTAACAGACTCAAACACTTGAGCAAAGTAGACCCACATCCTGTTGGGCGCAATCTATGCTGCTCTAAACAAACCACATAACCATGGCCCGTATTTTGCCATGTCACACAGTTAGGGGCCTCTAACGACATACTCTCTGTGAGGCAGTGGTGCTATTCTTGTCCTTATCATACACAAAGACCCATGGAGCCCACAATTAGTTATATAAAGGAATATTGCACATACCGTAACAATATTGTAAAACTGGTTACATGAGAGACAATACCAGTGGTTTTACATACGATCTGTCACAAAATCAACTGTTGTAAATGGTTACTAGATTGTCCACTAAGCTAAGGCACTCAATGTTTAGACATCAGGCCTAAGACTAAAGTCAAGACGAAGTTTCTTACAGTCAACCCAGCCCCTACAGACTAGTCCAGGAAAATGACGCATCGAAAGTTGGAAACAGCTGACACATGTCCTCTTGATCGAGTTACAGGAGAAACCTGCGCCTGGACATCTCCGTCCCTACGCAACATGCAAGTCCCTAAATAGTCTTCGAACTGGTGTATCACGATGCAGGAAAAACCTGTAAAGATGGGGATATATGGATGCTGAAACATGCGAATGTGGAGTAACACAGGACCACCTGATGATCTGCCCAAACCTCCCGGAGACTCTGTAGCATGGATGACCTGCTGAGGGACAGGGCAATCAACGTGGCTGAATACTGGAAGAATGAAGTGTGACGTAGTGCCTAGGACAGGGAAAGTAAGTACGCTAATCCACTGCACTCTCTCTCTCTCTCTCTCTCTCTCCCTCGTGCTGTGATTGGTAATACATACCTTTTGTTGGCCTGAGACAGGTGATTGGCTAATAACTCCTGATTTTCCGTAAGCAGGATCCCGCCATAATACAGAATGATGCCGACCAGGCAGAAAAACAGGCTCTGCATTAGCATAATGAAGCACTGACCTTCCATCATTCCCTTAAAAAGGGCCAGGAACCTCATGGCTCAATTGGAGTTTTCCTGTCAGAGAAAATACAATATACATGATATATATATATATATATATATATATATCAGGTCAGGTTATCCCGTAACCGGTGAGGTCGTTGGGGCACACATGAAGACATCCTCACAACCCCACGCCACCCTTCTCTGTCAGCGGCCGCTACCTGTGCCTCTTCTTGTCGGAGATTGGTCCTCCCACCTCTTTTTGGGCCGGCCTCATCGTCATCTGCCTTGCACCTTTCCGTGGAGGATCGTATTTGCAAGACCATTTGATCTCGATATGTGACCGTACCAAGCGAGTTTCCTTCTTTTGACAGTTGCCACGAGGTCTTCAAAAGGCCCTATTGCTGTTGTAATTATATCTCATATTTCCTCATTTGTAACTCGATCTTTGTAAACATATATATAATCTGGCCAAACATCAGATTTGGTTTGCAGTAGAAAAGGGGAGTAAGACGGGGATGTATCCCCTCATCTTATCTGTACAACATCTATGCGGAATGTATAATGAGAAATGTTCGAGAAGACGAGAACATTGACAGTTTCGACCCATTTACGATTAGGAGGAGGGTTACGAGATTCCAGTTACGATACGCAGATGACACAGTGATACTATCAAGAAGGGCAGAATGGCTAGAGCAGCTACTTTCAGCAGTAAATGGACACAGTAAAGATCAAAACCTGTATATAAACATAAATAAAACAAAGATAATGACCACTGACAAAACACAATGTCAGGACAAATTTACAGTAGGTGGTGAGGAAATAGATCAAGTCACACATTTTGAATATCTGGGCTCCACAATTGACAAAAATGGCGTCTGGTCGAAAATTGGACGTCTGCCAAATTGGACACAGTGGGAATCAAACCCGGTCCGTTGGGATTGTGAAAACCGAGCATGTTCCACCTTAGGCCTTTTTTTTTTTTTTTGCTTAGATGTTTGCCTCACTAGTTTCTACTGGCGGAGGCGCGCCATTTTCCACCCCAGACCGTAGTCCATTGGGCGATATCAGGGCGCATAAACCAGTGCTTGGATGCATGTGTGCGTCTGTATGTACCTACCCTAGGTTTGTGCGCCCTCAGTAGCTAGCCCAACCAAAGTGCAATGGAAGGGCCTCACCATGAGGGCGCGTGTGAAAGTTGTGCAAGAGTGTGACTGTAGGACAGAGTCAAATGAAATACAGTGAGGTAAGAGGAGAGAGAAGGGGAAGAGTGGCCCCCAGGGCGAGACCTCTCCCTCTTGTTCCCACCTTAGGCCTCGCAGCCTCCAATGTATATATTTAAGTATGTGTGTGTGCATGTATGCATGTACAACATTACCTGATCCAAGATACAAATACATCATTAGCTGTTCTCAGACACAAATACAACATTAGTTGTTCCCATAAAAATAAATACAACATAAGCTGGTCCCAGACACAAATACAACATTAGTTGTTCACAGACACAAATACAACATTAGCTGTTCCTAGACACAAATGCAACATTAGCTTTTCCCAGAAACAAATACAACATTAGCTGTTCCTAGACACAAATACAACATTAGCTTTTCCCAGACACAAATACAACATTAGCTTTTCCCAGACACAAATACAACATTAGCTTTTCCCAGACACAAATACACCATTAGCTGTTCCCAGACACAAATACAACATTAGCTGTCCCCATGCACAAATACAACATTAGCTGTTCCCAGACACAAATACAACATTAGCTGTTTCTAGACACAAATACAACATTAGCTGTTCCCAATAATAAATACAACATTAACTGTTCCCAGACACAAATACAACATTAGCTGTCCCCATGCACAAATACAACATTAGCTGTTCCCAGACACAAATACAACATTAGCTGTTTCTAGACACAAATACAACATTAGCTGTTCCCAATAATAAATACAACATTAGCTGTTCCCAGACACAAATACAACATTAGCTGTTTCTAGACACAAATACAACATTAGCTGTTCCCAATAATAAATACAACATTAGCTGTTTCCAGACACAAATACAACATTAGCTGTTCACAGACACAAATACTACATTAGCTGCTCCCCGTAATAAATACATCATTATCTGTTCCCAGTGATAAATACAACATTAGCTGTTCCCAGACACAGATACAACATTAGCTGTTTCCAGACACATATAGAACATTATCCGTTCCCAGTAATAAATATAACATTAGATGTTCCCAGTAATAAATACTTTATTAGCTGTTCCCAGACACAGATACAACATTAGCTGTTCCCAGACACAAATACAACATTAGTTGTTACCAGTAATAAATAGAACATTAGCTGTTCCCAGTAATAAATACAACATTAGCTGTTCTCAGACACAAATACAACATTAGTTGTTACCAGTAATAAATAGAACATTAGCTGTTCTCAGACACAAATACAACATTAGCTGTTCTCAGACACAAATACAACATTAGCTGTTCCCAGAAATAAATACAACATTAGCTGGTCCCAGACACAAATACAACATTAGCTGTTCCCAGACACAAATACAACATTAGTTGTTCCCATAAAAATAAATACAACATTAGCTGTTGCCTGACACAAATACAACATAAGCTGGTCCCAGACACAAATACAACATTAGCTGTCACCAGTAATAAATACAACATTAGCTGCTCCCCGTAATAAATACATCATTATCTGTTCCCAGTGATAAATACAACATTAGCTGTTCCCAGACACAGATACAACATTAGCTGTTTCCAGACACATATACAACATTATCTGTTCCCAGTAATAAATATAACATTAGCTGTTCCCAGTAATAAATACTTTATTAGCTGTTTCCAGACACAAATACAACATTAGCTGTTCACAGACAGAAATACAACATTAGTTGTTCATATAAAAATAAATAAAACATTAGCTGGTCCCAGACACAAATACAACATTAGCTGTTTCTAGACACAAATACAACATTAGCTGTTCCCAGACACAAATACAACATTAGCTGTACCCAGACACAAATACAACATTAGCTGTACCCAGACACAAATACAACATTAGCTGTTCCCAGAACAAAATACAACATTAGCTGTTCCCGGACACAAATACAACATTAGCTGTTTCTAGACACAAATATAACATTAGCTGTTTCCAGTAATAAATACAACATTAACTCTTCCCAGACACAAATACAACATTAGATGTCCCCAGTAATAAATACAACATTAGCTATTTCCAGAAACAAATACAACATTAGCTGTTCACAGACACAAATACTACATTACCTGCTCCCCGTAATAAATACATCATTATCTGTTCCCAGTAATAAATACAACATTAGCTGTTCCCAGTAATAAATACTTCATTAGCTGTTCTCAGACACAAATACAACATTAGCTGTTCCCAGACACAGATACAACATCATCTGTTCCCAGACACAAATACAACATTAGTTGTTCCCAGTAATAAATAGAACATTAGCTGTTCCCTTTAATAAATACAACATTAGCTGTTCCCTTTAACAAATACAACATTAGCTGTTCTCAGACACAAATACAACATTAGCTGTTCCCAGACACAAATACAACAGTAGCTGTCCCCAGTAATAAAATACAACATTAGCTGTTCCCAGACACAAATACGACATTAGCTGCTCCCCGTAATAAATACATCATTATCTGTTCCCAGTAATAAATACAACATTAGTTGTTCCCAGACACAAATACAACAGTAGCTGTTCCCAGACAGAAATGCATCATTATCTGTTCTCAGACACAAATACAACATTAGCTGTTCCCATAAAAATAAATACAACATTAGCTGTTGCCTGACACAAATACAACATTAGCTGGTCCCAGACACAAATACAACAGTAGCTGTTCCCAGACAGAAATGCATCATTAGTTGTTCACAGACACAAATACAACATTAGTTGTTCCCATAAAAATAAATACAACATTAGCTGTTGCCTGACACAAATACAACATTAGCTTTTCCCAGACACAAATACAACATTAGCTGTTCCTAGTAATATATACAACATTAGCTGTTCTCCGACACAAATACAACATTAGCTGTTCTCAGACACAAATAAAACATTAGCTGTCCCCAGTAATAAATACAACATTAGCTGTTTCCAGATACAAATACAGCATCAGCTGTTCGCAGACACAAATACCACATTAGCTGTTCCCAGAAATGAATACAACATTAGCTGTTCCTAGACACAAATACAACCTTAGTTGTTCCTAGACACAAATACAACCTTAGTTGTTCCTAGACACAAATACAACCTTAGCTGTTCCTAGACACAAATAAAACATTAGCTGTCCCCAGTAATAAATACAACATTAGCTGTTTCCAGATACAAATACAGCATCAGCTGTTCGCAGACACAAATACCACATTAGCTGTTCCCAGTAATGAATACAACCTTAGTTGTTCCTAGACACAAATACAACCTTAGCTGTTCCTAGACACAAATACAACCTTAGCTGTTCCCAGTCACAAATACAACATTAGCTTTTCCCAGTCACAAATTTAACATTAGCTGATCCCAGTAATAAATACAACATTAGCTGTTCCCAGACACAAGATCATCAAGATCAAGATGGTGATCATTGTAGTTCTCTGTTATTATGAAGGGTCACAGTTGTAGTTCCATGTTATTATTAAATAGCACAATTGTAGTTCTCTGCTATTATGAAGGGTCACATTTGTAGTTCTGTTATTATGAAATATCACAATCGTAGTTCTGTTATTATGAAAGTTCACAATTGTAGTTCTATTATAATGAAGGGTGACAAATGCAGTACTCTGTTTATTATGAATTGTCACAATTGAAGTTCTGTAATTGTGGTCACAATTGTAGTTTTTTGTTCATATAAAGGGGTCATCATTGCATCTCTTTATTCATGTCAAAAGTCACCAGTTCTTATAATCATGTGAAGGATCACTATTACAGTACTTTTTTAATGTGATTGGTCACAATTCCAGCTCTTTGTTCATATAAATGGTTACTGTTGCTGCTCTTTGTTCATATAAAGTGTTATTGTTGCAGCTCTTTGTTCCCGTGTAGTCGAACAAGAATCAACTGAGTGATCGAGCAAGACAAGAATAGGACACTATAACCTGCCAAACAAGTTGCAACCACGCTGTTAGAGAGGGAAGTGCATTGTGTTAACAACCTCATATGCGAAACGAATTACAGCAAATACCAGTGATCAAAGAGTACATATCATTGATTTTAAATGGGCATTCTGTTCTTGGGCCAGCAGCTTAGTCCTCAGGGAGCAAAAGCAAGAAGAAGAATGAAAGTGCGAAGAGGAATGAAAGTGTAAGAGGAATGAAAGTGTGAGAGGAATGAAAGTGGGGAAAGGAATGAAAGTGTGAGAGGAATGAAAGTGGGGAAAGGAATGAAAGTGGGGAAAGGAATGAAAGTGGGGAAAGGAATGAAAGTGTGAGAGGAATGAAAGTGGGGAAAGGAATGAAAGTGGGGAAAGGAATGAAAGTGGGGAAAGGAATGAAAGTGTGAGAGGAATGAAAGTGGGGAAAGGAATGAAAGTGCGAAGAGGAATGAAAGTGTGAGAGGAATGAAAGTGTGAGAGGAATAAAAGTGGGGAAAGGAATGAAAGTGTGAGAGGAATGAAAGTGGGGAAAGGAATGAAAGTGTGAGAGGAATGAAAGTGGGGAAATGAATGAAAGTGTGAGAGGAATGAAAGTGGGGAAATGAATGAAAGTGTGAGAGGAATGAAAGTGGGGAAAGGAATGAAAGTGCGAAGAGGAATGAAAGTGTGAGAGGAATGAAAGTGGGGAAAGGAATGAAAGTGTGAGAGGAATGACAGTGTGAGAGGAATGACAGTGTGAGAGGAATGAAAGTGTGAGAGGAATGAAAGTGGGGAAAGGAATGAAAGTGTGAGAGGAATGAAAGTGTGAGAGGAATGAAAGTGGGGAAAGGAATGAAAGTGGGGAAAGCAATGAAAGTGTGAGAGGAATGAAAGTGGGGAAAGGAATGAAAGTGGGGAAAGGAATGAAAGTGGGGAAAGGAATGAAAGTGTGAGAGGAATGAAAGTGTGAGAGGAATGAAAGTGGGGAAAGGAATGAAAGTGGGGAAAGGAATGAAAGTGTGAGAGGAATGAAAGTGTGAGAGGAATGAAAGTGGGGAAAGGAATGAAAGTGTGAGAGGAATGAAAGTGTGAGAGGAATGAAAGTGGGGAAAGGAATGAAAGTGGGGAAAGGAATGAAAATGGTGAAAGGAATGAAAGTGTGAGAGGAATGAAAGTGTGAGAGGAATGAAAGTGGGGAAAGGAATGAAAGTGGGGAATGAAAGTGGGGAAAGGAATGAAAGTGTGAGAGGAATGAAAGTGTGAGAGGAATGAAAGTGGGGAAAGGAATGAAAGTGGGGAAAGGAATGAAAGTGTGAGAGGAATGAAAGTGGGGAAAGGAATGAAAGTGGGGAAAGGAATGAAAGTGTGAGAGGAATGAAAGTGTGAGAGGAATGAAAGTGGGGAAAGGATCAAAAATGGGGAAAGGAATGAAAGTGTGTGTGGAATGAAAGTGTGAGAGGAATGAAAGTGGGGAAAGGAATGAAAGTGTGAGAGGAATGAAAGTGTGAGAGGAATGAAAGTGGGGAAAGGAATGAAAGTGGGGAAAGGAATGAAAGTGGGGAAAGGAATGAAAGTGTGAGAGGAATGAAAGTGTGAGAGGAATGAAAGTGGGGAAAGGAATGAAAGTGGGGAATGAAAGTGGGGAAAGGAATGAAAGTGTGAGAGGAATGAAAGTGGGGAAAGGAATGAAAGTGGGGAAAAGAATGAAAGTGTGAGAGGAATGAAAGTGTGAGAGGAATGAAAGTGGGGAGAGGAATGAAAGTGGGGAAAGGAATGAAAGTGGGGAAAGGAATGAAAGTGTGAGAGGAATGAAAGTGGGGAAAGGAATGAAAGTGTGAGAGGAATGAAAGTGTGAGAGGAATGAAAGTATGAAGAGGAATGAAAGTGTGAAGAGGAATGAAAGTATGAAGAGGAATGAAAGTGTGAAGAGGAATGAAAGTGTGAGAGGAATGAAAGTATGAAGAGGAATGAAAGTATGAAGAGGAATGAAAGTGTGAGAGGAATGAAAGTGGGGAAAGGAATGAAAGTGGGGAAAGGAATGAAAGTGTGAGAGGAATGAAAGTATGAAGAGGAATGAAAGTGTGAGAGGAATGAAAGTATGAAGAGGAATGAAAGTGTGAAAAACAAAAGGAAACGCCTACCTCATTGAAATGTATCCCATAAAGTTAACTAGCTCCCACAAACAAGAACTACTTATCCTCGACGGCAAAAACTGCTGCAACAAAGATGGACAATATGAAGTAAAACATGTCGCTGAGCAATTACTGGCAGTCCTCTCTCCTGAACGAATTGGCCTAAATCAGTCATCTCTCCTGAACGAATCGGCCTAAATCAGTCATCTCTCCTGAACGAATCGGCCTAAATCAGTCCTCTCTCCTTAACGAATCGGCCTAAATCAGTCCTCTCTCCTTAACAAATCGACCTAAATCAGTCATCTCTCCTGAACGAATCGACCTAAATCAGTCCTCTCTCCTTAACAAATCGACCTAAATCAGTCATCTCTCCTGAACGAATCGACCTAAATCAGTCCTCTCTCCTGAACGGATCGGCCTACATGAGTACTCTCTCCTGAACGAATCGGCCTAAATCAGTCCTGTCTCCGGAACGATCGGCCTAAATTGAAACGATTTTATAATAGGAAGAAAATAACACCGTTTGTCGGCATCCACACATTGATGAGAAATATAATGGAGTTACATTTAAAGCCTAGAAATAACGTTTTAGGAAACACATTCACTTCCATTTGTTTTCGGTTCACTTCTCGTAGTAGACATGTTGTGTTCACTTCTCGTAGTAGACATGTTGGCTCTTATTATAATAATGCATCCACAGTTTATAAATATCAAAGCGCAGTCCAACTGCAGAATAATGATAGAACAACAACACAGACATGATAGTTTTCACATTGTTCAGCACATTTAATGCGTAAGCGAGTGACGAGTGAATAACAGTCAGGTTACTCGTGGAAGATGCTGACCCCTCCCAATAACTTAGTTCCCCTGTCCTGGACAGCACGTGGGACATCATGTTTGCAATGTTCATCGCGTGGATTGCTTGTCATGCCCTCTCAACATGCCAATCTTATTGCATGTTTCCAGAAGGTTTGAGCAAATGATCTGGTGTTGCTCCACATTCCTATATCCCCATCTCTTTTTAAGTTCTTCCTTGGTCGTGATACACCAATTCGGAGTCTAGATATTTAGTGGCTACCATGTTTTTTAAGGCAAGTTTCTGTTTCTAAGAATCGACGTCACTGCACTCCGGGCATACCCATAGGTGCTCAGTCTCTCTCATCAAATGGCGTAAGGTATGGATGCTGATGGTCCCTGTAGCTCGCTGGTTGTACACTGTCCTGCGCCGTCCTCTCATGCGCCCTACTCCGCTCGAACCTCGTTTAATGTTGAAACTTTGCAGTCTGTGGATTGTGGTTCATCTATTGCGGCGTCCTCATCCAGCAGACGGTCATTGATTGATTTCAAAATTTCACTTTTATTCATCACTAGGGCAAGTGGTATCCGGCAGTTCTTCTTCTTCTTCTGCGTACGCAGTCAGACAGTAACCATTATTTATTCGAAAAAAGCGGCGGTCATCCTGAGGCTGTCGCCACTGCCATAGAGCTTGTCATGCAGTTCCACTGGTAATGGCCACATCTGCTCTCTCTGATCCTCGTATGTCGGGCAGTTCTGCAGCAGATGTTCAGCGGTCATTTTACCAGTACCGCACGGGCATTCGTCGGTACACCCTATCTTCAATTTGTTGAATAGGTGGTACCTCAGTCTGTTGTGGCCAGTGCGAAGTCTGAAGACAGCGACCTGCTCTCAACTGGTAATAGGCATCGTTTTTGGTGTAACCAGTATGTTCGGTTTCCCATTTGGTCATGTATCTGGCTTTGATAAGCCGTTTTGACTCTTCGTACGTCATACTGGTATCTGTTTGTGGTAGTCTTGCACCTTCTTTTGCCAGTCTGTCTGCCTCCTCGTTGCCTTGGATGTTGCAGTGAGATGGGACCCACTGTACCACTACCCTTTTTGGTGCGGACTGCTGGCACAGTTTGCAGAGTGCTGCTCTTAAGTCATTAAGCTCAGTGTTTTTCTGGCTTTTTAGCGCTGTGACTACGGCGAGGGCATCTGTAAGCAGGACTATATGGCTCTCATTTTCACTGTGTGTCACCATTTCTTCCACTGCCGCCCTCAGTGCCTCTGCCTCCGCTCTGAAATTGCTTGTGTACTTACCAGTAGCGAATGACAGTGTTATTTTTCTGCCATTTGGTAGGTTCAGGAATGCTCCTGCCCCTCCGTTCTGTGATGTGTTTGTTACAGAGCCGTCGGTGTATGCATGGGTCCAGTCCATGCTTGGGTAGCTTTTCGTTATGAAGCTTAGGGTAGTATCTCTCCTTTCTTTTTCAGTCTGGCAGTTTTTGTTTGCAATACCTGGTATATTTTCTACCACCTCTGGAAATATATCCTGCCTCCAGGTAGGTTTTCGTACATTAGTGATGGGTTTTGGTGTTGTTAGTGCGTTTATGGGATCTTCGTGCATCTTTGCTTTGGCTATTTCTGCAAAGTTTCTCCGCTTTAGTTTCCCATTTCCCAAATTGTTTAGTCTCTGGTGCATTGGATGGTCGGTCAGTCTTCGGAGTTTCTCTGACTGCAGCTGGGATCTGCAGTCTCTTCTATCGGTCATGGATTGCAGTTTTGTAATCTTTTCAAGTTCTACAATTGGCGTTGACTTCATGCCACCTGTTATAATTCTCATGGCTTGGTTTTGAAGTTTGTTAACTTTATCGAAGTTCGCCTTCGCTGCTGTTGTCCATGCCGCAATGCCATACTCGAGAACTGGTCTCACTCTTCCAGTGTACAGTTTCTTTAGTATGCCTTCGTCTGCTCCCCAGCTAGTGCCAGGAAGTTTCCTCATGATTGCCATTCTTTCTCTGGCTTTCATTCGGTTTCTCTCAATCTGACTTTTCCATGTCATGCGCCGATCAAATGTGACTCCCAGATAGGTTGGGTTGTCGTTTGGCTGCAGGAATTTGCCATTTAGACTTAATTTGGTACTTTGGGGTTTTAATGAAAGCGAGAATATTGTGCATGTGGTTTTCTCCTCGTTTATTTTGACCAGCCATGAGTTTGCCCACTCTTCCAGCGATGTTAGGGCCGTCTGCATCCGATTTCTTGCTATGGTGAGATTCTTTTCAGAGGACCACATAGCCAGATCGTCTGCAAACATTGAGCTATGGACTCTTCTTGGTATATTCTCTGTAATATCGTTTATATATACCAGGAAGAGTGTGGGTGACAGTACTCCCCCTTGGGGTACTCCCTGCTCGAGTGTCACCTTTTTGCTCATCTGCCCTTGTACTTGGACTCTGGCCGTTCTTTGTTTGAGGTAGTGGTTGATCCACTTGTACATCTTCCCACAGACATCACTTCTTCTTAGCTTGACTCTAAGTCCATCTTTCCAGACTTTGTCAAATGCCTTTTCCAGATCCACCCAAACAGCTACTGTGTGTTTCTGTGCCTGGTAGGCATCTTCTATCTCCTGGGCTATGAGGATGACCTGGTCCTCAGTGGATCTGTGCTGTCTAAAGCCGGCTTGCTGTGGAATTAGTATTCGTTTTTCTTCCAGATGCCACATCAGTCTGGTGTTTATCATCCGTTCCATCAGCTTGCCGACACAGCTCAGTAGGCTTATGGGCCTGTATCCGTTTGGATCTGTTTTGTCCTTTCCTGTTTTTGGTACTGGTACCAGTATTGCGTCTTTCCATGCCTGTGGTACAATTCCCCTTTTCCAGCTTTGGTTCAGGACCGATAGCAGTTTCCTCTTCGCTGTTTGGCCCAGCCCCATCAGCATTTCGTTTGTTATCCCGTCTTTTCCGGGAGATTTCCTTTTCTTTAGTGTTCTCATAGCCTCTTCCATTTCGCGCATTGTTAGTTTGGCCATCATGTGCTCTTCAGGTGCCGTATTCATGTTTTCGTGTCCCTTTAGCTCTTCGCTAATGTCTGTATGCTTATCTGCAGGGACCTCGATGTGGTTTGCTCTGGCATAGTGATCGACAAAGGCGTTTGCGGCTTTCTTACCTGTGATCAAGTTCTCGCCCTGCTTGATAGTAATTTGTTTATTTGACTGGGTTTCGTCGTTCATGGCTCTGACTAGCTTCCATAGCTTGTTCCCGTCTTTGTCCAGGTTTAGACTTTCCGTTTTATTTTTCCAGCTTTCTCTTGCTGTTTGCTTGAGAGTGTGTTTGTACTTCGCCGCGGCGGCTTTGAGGGCGATGTTTGCCTCCATGGATTTTTCTCGCTCTGCCATGTTCCTAGCATTTGTTACTGCATCTTCCACTTTCTGCAACTCATCATTCCAGTAGGGCTTATAGTTTTTCCTAGCTCCTCTTGGGATGGTTTCAGTGGCGGCTTGCATTATTGCCTTGCTTAGGCTCTCTACCATGGGCTTCATTTTGGTGTTTCGTGTGTTTATGGTTTCACACAGCCCATCTGTCAGGATTGCAAATCTGTCCCAGTCGGCTCGTTTGTAGTTCCAACGTGGGAGCGGTTTTGTTTCCTGTGGGCCTACTTCCATGTCAATGGTTAGCCTGATCGGCCTGTGGTCGCTACCTGCCAGTTGGTTTAGCACCTGGCGGTCTATTTTATGGTGTATGTCCTGTGTGGAGAAGGCCAAATCTGGAGTCGAGGTGGTATGCCATGTTCTTGAATAGAAGCTAGGGCTATCCTCCGGCCTATTGATTAGGGAGAGATTTGCATCTATCTCCCAATCTTCCACTTCGTCACCTCTGCTGTCTGTGTCAGAGTATCCCCATCTCTCCGAGTGGCTGTTGAAATCTCCAACTACTATGCAGTTGGAGTCTCTGACCTCCATACTCGAGAGCGATAGGTCTCTATTTGGTGGTCCGTACAGATTGAAAATGCGGAGCTTCGTCTCTTGAGCCATTATGTCAACTCCTACAATTTCTGCTTGTCCGGTGTGATTGACAGATACCGCGCTACTCGGTATGCAGTTTCTGGTCAGTATCAGGACCCCTCCTTTGTGGCCTTCTCTTTCTAGACGGAAGGTCTGGTATCCTCTGATTGAGAATTTATGATTATTGTTGAGGTGCGTTTCCTGGATACATGCCACGTCAATCTTACCTTCATGCAGGTGATGTGTAAGGGAAAGTTTTTTGTTAATGATTCCCTCCGCATTCCACTGTAGTATTTTGAGGGTCTTGAGGTTTTGGTCAATAGAAGTTGCCCCATAGCCATGTGCCTTGACTCCACGACACATGGGTGGGTGACCACCAGTAGTCAAGGGTGGGCCCCTTCGAGGCGTGAGGCCCGGCACTATCGCTGCCTGGCGGGACTCCGCAGGATGAGCGCCATGCGTTTTTCTAATAGGTTGTACTGTCATCATGCTGCGATTTACGTTGCACTGTTTTGTTAGGCTTGCGGCCCCGTGCATCCGATTTCAACAGGCGTTTCTGTAGGGATGCTCTCCTTAGCTTTTGGCTGTCCCCAGCCTATCTGCAAGGCAGCAGTTGTTTATGATTAGAGTTGTCTCTCTTATGGAAGTTGTCTTACTAGACTATCGAGTCTTCACTACTCGTGTCTATAGGGTGCAATGATGATATGTGAGATGATATATGAGATGGACTGGTTTACCCGGAAGAGAGGCAGTCCAGTGTGTCTGTATCCCAGGATCGTCACGTCCTGCCAGAAACGTAGCATTTGCATGTGAGTGGGGTATCTCTTTCTCCCTTTATTTTCTTGGCTTCTATGCAGGGATGGTACGCCTAGCATTCCCCGCCACCTGGGGTGTTGACACAGTGGGGCAGGTGTGCAATGACCGCTGGTCTGCATCTCTTCTGCGTCCAGCATGATAGTTATATGGCTGATAACGTACAGAGGTAGATATCGTAGCCGAAGTGCATTTAGCCAGAGGACAAGCCTGGTAGTGTCACAGAGATGTTGTTCGCCTGGTGTGCGGACAGCTCTCATGGTCATTGGTTGAGTCTCGACAGTTCACAGTGAGGTGGCTGCTCTACTGTTTTCGACACCCCGACCAGGTACTAAGTCTTTGGTTGGTGGTTTCGCACCCCATCGCCGTATAAGGTGAGTATCAAGCAGTTGTCCGCCCGCTTTGATCGGCGGACGGCAAGGACCTCTTGCTGCGGCTCTACCGGATAGGGCTGGGGCGTAAGCCCCAGGTCCCGAGCATGTAGGAGCCTCCCATTGCAGTGGTGCTGAGATTTTGGGCGGGATTGCGGCTTACAAGGGTTCGGCCGTAATCCCCCACATGGTAGCCTCGCGCCATTGGCTTATCAGCCTGGTACGTGAACCAAAGTGTCTGCGGCTCCTCTCGATATGAGCTGGTTTTCCGTAGCAACGCCCTGTCATTAGTAGGGTAAAACTGACCTGTCTTCAGATGGTCTATTTCCAGCACCCGTTCACTATTTGGTCAGACGAATTTATTGAGGGCTTTTGTTTGTCATGACCAGGTATTTGAAATCTGCGGTTTCTGCGGAGTTAAACACGATTTCCGTAGCGTTCTTTCATTAGAGTGTTAGAGAGCTGACTTGTCTTCCGTGAGTCTAATACCAGCGTACGTTCATTATTAGACCCAAACGGTAGTGCTCTCGATTTGTCAGTCGTTCTACAGCATTGGCGTGTTCAGTCAACTAAAGCCGCAGGTTCCACTCCTGGTGGTGCCCTTCCGTCAATTCCTTTAGCGAGACAATCAAGTTACTTAGAGGGTAGCCCCAGATTTTCGAGGGTCTAAATCCAGCACATTTTCACTATTAGACCCCACGAAGGTGCTCTCTTTTTGACAGTCATTCTACAGTATTGGCGTGTTTTGTTAATTTAAGCCTCAGGCTCCACTCCTGATAGTGCTCTTCCGTCAATTCCTTTATCAAACACTGGATGCAGACCAACCGAGCCACAGGGGGCATAACCCCAGATTTCTGAGGGTCTAAATCCAGCACCAGTTCCATATTAGACCCCAGAAAAGTGGTCTCGGCATGTCAATCATTTCAGTGTTGGCCGTGTTGAGTCAAATTAAGCCGCAGGCTCCACTCCTGGTGGTGCCCTTCCGTCAATTCCTTTAAGTTTCAGCTTTGCAACCATACTTCCCCCGGAACCCAAACACTTTGGTTTCCCGGAAGCTGCCCGCAGAGTCATCGAAGCAACTCCTGCGGATCGCTAGTCGGCATCGTTTATGGTCAGAACTACGACGGTATCTGATCGTCTTCGCGCCTCTGACTTTCGTTCTTGATTAATGAAAACATTCTTGACAAATGCTTTCGCAGTAGCTCGTCTTGCGGCGATCCAAGAATTTCACCTCTAACGCCGCAATACGAATGCCCCCGTTTGTCCCTGTTAATCATTACCTCCAGTTCCGAAAACCAACAAAATAGAACCGAGGTCCTATTCCATTATTCCATGCACCATTATTCAGGCAGCCGAGGCCTGCTTTGAACACTCTAATTTTTTCAAAGTAAACGCGCCGGCAATACATTTCAAAGTGCTCAGAATTGTGTAAACGTTGTATCTGCAATTTTTTTTTAAAAATCACCTTCTACTCAGTTTGGTTTTTTTTTAAATTGGTTTTTCTAGTGAGTAAAATTACTTGAAACTCAGTGGAAATGCTTTTAACTTAGCCATTTTTCGTCACTACCTCCCCGTGCCGGGAGTGGGTAAGTTGCGCGCCTGCTGCCTTCCTTGGATGTGGTAGCCGTTTCTCATGCTCCCTCTCCGGAATCGAACCCTGATTCCCCGTTACCCGTTACAAACATCGTAGGCATGTCACGTACCATCGACATTTGATAGGGCAGACATTTGAAAGATGCGTCGCCGGCACATGAGGCCATGCGATCAGCACAAAGTTATCCAGAGTCACCAGTGGGGACGCCGCAACCCCGCGAGGGGAAACGACGATTGGATTTGAACTAATAAAAGCGCTCTTTCCGCGAGGGTCGGAGCTTGGTAAGCATGAATTAGCTCTAGAATTGCCACAGTTATCCAAGTAGGATCGTGTCATCTAAGGAACCTCGACTGATTTAATGAGCCATTCGCGGTTTCACCGTGAGACAGTGTGAACTTAGACATGCATGGCTTAATCTTTGAGACAAGCATATGACTACTGGCAGGATCAACCAGATATCTGTCGGAGACGTACGTACACC
Source organism: Ariolimax columbianus (assembly GCA_036924085.1). NCBI lineage: Eukaryota > Metazoa > Mollusca > Gastropoda > Stylommatophora > Arionidae > Ariolimax > Ariolimax columbianus. Next base: position 22,041,056 of record JAVGWX010000025.1, on the reverse strand, counting down.
ACACACCGGTCGGCGGAGGAAGGGTGTGTAAAAAGCCTCACTGGGACGGCCGCAGGGACCGACTGACGGGACGGACGGACGGTTGTTCCACCCGTCCCTCACTCCGTCGACCTAGGACCGCCTGACAGGGGCCTCCCACACGCACCAGACGACCGACCGACCGGGCTCGCTCGAGGAGGGATGGCAGCGCTCTGTGCAGAACGGATCCCAACGACCTCGGCGATGAATTTCACTGGGACTAGAGACAATTTGGCCTGCCGGCCTGCCCTTCTCCGTAGGAGAACGCAGGGCCTCGAGGCAACGATTCCTGCTTTCCATTTGCCGGTCACAAGCTCTTTGCGAGAGTCGGACCACCAGCGAGACGTACTGTCGAGCTTTGCTATAAGCCTTAGATAAATCACCACGGACGGACCACGTTTCCTGATACGGACCAGACGAGAGCACCTCGGTGGAGGAGCCGCTACAACAAACCGCACCCAATTCGCTCTACGGGAAAAGGCAGGCGAGCGTTTTCCGCAAGCCCGCGCTATCGCTCCGCCTGGCGGGACTGAGATCGCTTTACGAACACTGGTTAAAATTGAGTCGCTGCGGCGAGACAACTACCCCAGATATCCGGCAGTTCGATCCAGGAAACCTGCGTCAGTTCATTCCATCTTTCGACGGGACTAGTCTGTAGGGGCTTTGTTGATTGTAAGAAAATTAGCCTAGATTCCAGTCATGTGCCCCGCACCTGGTTCCAAACATAGCGCGCCTTGGATAGTTTGCCTGTTTATCTCTTTCGATTTCTGATGCGGGATCAAGATGCTGAGCAGCGCATGAGCTGCAGTGGTCAACGACCCATAGCTGACTGCTAGCGTCAGAGCCAGCGAACCAGAGCTGCCAAGACCCTTCTACCCCTCCACGCGGTGATACTGGATAACAGGCTGCAGCAGGGCAGACTGGCTAAGGAGAAGGGATCGAAGAGGGAATGCTAACCCGGTATTCAAAAAATGCTTGCTGAAGTCGATGTGTTGGACCGAAAGGTGCAAATATCGCAGTCAAGCTGTAAACTACGACACAATGCATTCCATTCTCTGGACTATATTCTGCTACTTAAGCCCTTTCATGGTTTGGTAGCGGGAGATTGAGAACGAACGCAGAAGAAGAAGAAGAAGAAGATTTCTGATGCGACACTTCTTCTGTCTCGGGTGGTGCAACACCGATTAGGGCAGAGATCAAATGTACCCTTTGGTAGGTAGAAGAGCGTGTGGCCGAATGGTTTTATGCCTGCCTGCTGACAAGTAGGGCAGGGGGATCGAATTCTCGATAAGGCACATGTTGTTTTTCTGTTACGGATGAAATAAACAAAAGGGAACGGCGTGGCCTAGTGGTGAAGTGACACGGCTCACAACCAAAAGGTGCTGAGTTCGATCCCCATCACAGCACCGGCCGTTACCCCGGGGAAGCATACCCTCACATAAAATGAATGCCGAAATCGGATGCACTGGTCCGACAGGCGCAAAACAAAAACCCCAGTACAACGCACATAGTATTGGGGGAATAGAGAAATAAGGCGAACGCCAAAAAAAAACACAACCAGCACTCGACGACTGCAGGTACCAAATGCCCTTTATTTCTCAGCTTAAACCATCTCCTCTAATCCAGCAATGAGAATAAAGTCGTCCGGATTGTTTTGATGTGTTCTTTGATAGTTGAAAACATCGGAATGCAATCGCTTAAGAGCAAACTCGCGTGTGATTTTACATGATTTTGTGATTTTAAGATTTTACCCCAGAATACCATGGACTGAAAAAAAGAAGAATGCAGACATTCGATAAGAGTTGGACATAGAAGAGAACTGGTACATAAATTCCGTCATGAACAGAAAATTGAAATGCTTTGGCCACATCAAAAGACACGACGGTCTTGAGAGAACCATTATGGAAGGTATGGTGCCGGGCACGAGTGGCAGAGACAGACCAAGAAGGTGACGGCACCAAGACGTCAATGAATGCTTGGACATCTCTCTGGAGCAGGTTGGAAATTTTGCAAGAGAGGGAGAGAAGACCAAGAAGGCGATGGCACCAAGATGTCACGGAATGCTTGGACATAACTCTGCAGCAGGCTGGAGATTTGGAAAGAGATCGAGTTTCTTTCAGACGGGCTGTGATGGGAGCGACGTTCTGCAGCGGGCATGCTTCATAATGATGATGATTTAGAAATGGAACATGGCCCATAAAATCGATTTCATTGCACTTGAGTGCCCCCATGTGTGCCCAGTTCCTGTTTTTGTTGCTGAAAGTGCTGACCACAGAGCTTCCGCGGCGACTTCTAAATTTTCCCCTTATTGTCATTTACGACTTTACACCTGGGTAGACTGGAACAAGTGGTTATACCATAGAAAAACTCACGACATTTCCAGTCTGTCTGTCTTCTTCTTCTAAGGCGTTCGTTCTGAAAAGGACGCAGTGTCGTAGTTTACAGCGAGGCTACGATATCTGCGCCTTTGAGTACTACACTTTCGACTTCAGATGGATTTTTTGAGTGCCGGCTTTGTCGTCCCACTGGGATCTCTCTCCCTTGCCCGACTACACTAGGGACTGGTCCGCCCACGCACCCAACAGGTGGAGAGATCTTCAAGTCTCATAAACAGATTTGTGTGGAGATGCGTCTTAGTGTGCCAGTGTAAGTCCGTACGTAAGATATGCTAGGGAGACTTCCAGTAGGTAAAAGTGGATTCTTGCGAGGATCGGAACCCGGCACGGCTCCTGCCTGGAGGAATATTATAGTGTACGAATGGATTACTTTTAGACTTTTGGGTGGGGGAAGGAGATTAACATAAGGTCAGGTAAAACATACTGATCTGACAGGGTCAGGTACAACATACTGATCTGGCAGGGTCAGGTACAACATACTGATCTGAAAGGGTCAGGTTAAACATACTTATCTGACAGGGTCAGGTACAACATACTGATCTGACAGGGTCAGGTACAACATACTGATCTGACAGGGTCAGGTACAACATACTGATCTGACAGGGCCAGATACAACATACTGATCTGACAGGGTCAGGTACAACATACTGATCGGACAATGTTAGTCAGGGTCAGATAAAACATACTGATCGGACAATGTTAGTCAGGGTCAGGTATAACATACTGATCGGACTATGTTAGTCAGGGTCACGTATAACATACTGGTCGGACTATGTTAGTCAGGGTCAGGTAAAGCATACTGATCTGACAGGGTCAGGTACAACATACTGATCTGACAGGGTCAGGTACAACATACTGATCTGACAGGGTCAGGTACAACATACTAATCTGACAGGGTCAGGTACAACATACTGATCTGACAGGGTCAGGTACAACATACTGATCTGACAGGGTCAGGTAAAACATACTGATTTGACAGGGTCAGGTACAACATACTGATCTGACAGGGTCAGGTACAACATATTGATCGGACAATGTTAGTCAGGGTCAGGTATAACATACTGATCGGACAATGTTAGTCAGGGTCAGGTATAACATACTGGTCGGACTATGTTACTCAGGGTCAGGTTTAACTGACCAAGACCGCCGCCTGACTTCCACGCAGGTCTCCCTGTGAGCAGGCTGTTTAAAGGTAGTTTGGCAAACGATGTTGGGGATCGACGTGGACCCCGCAGTAGTGAGCGACACGCAGATGAAGCCAAGCATAGCACAACTACATGGACGACCCCGGTCCGCGTTCATCAGCACGCTCGGGATGTGAAGACAATTGCTGTAACCTGCCACTTAACGTCTTTTTCAGGGTGCACACAAGAGCAAACATACTGATTGTGGACATTCAACAACAACAACAATAACAACACTTTCATCTTAGCCAAAAGGCCGAGAAATTGTACAAGAACACTTACAGCTAGCAAGATGGCGTGATGGATGCTAAGTCAGAGCTACTTCCGTTCACTGTGCGTCTGTGTTCATGTCGGATTTTCGGAGTAAATATGCAATGTCCCTTTTTGTCATCGTATGTCCATTTTTTCAAATTTTTTTAACAGGAGATCTCTACTGAAATCATTATGCAACACCAGAAATGAATACGTGCTTCAAGAAAATCGTGTTTGTTCCTCCGTTCTCAATCTCCCGCTATGGGATCAAGATGCTGAGCAGCGGATAGCTGACCGCTAGCGTCAGAGCCAGCGACCCATAGCTGACTGCTAGCGTCAGGGCCAGCGAACCAGAGCTGCCAAGACCCTTCTACACCTCCACGCGGTGATCCTGGATAACAGGCTGCAGCAGGGCAGACTGGCTAAGGAGAAGGGATCGAAGAAAGAATGCTAACCCAGTTCTCAACAAATGCTTGCTGAAGTCGATGTGTTGGACCGAAAGGTGCAAATATTGCAGCCACGCTGTAAACTACGATGCAGTGCATTCCGTTCTCCGTACTACATTCTGCTACTTAAGTCCTTTAAGGGTTTGGTAGAGGGAGATTGAGAACGAACGAAGCCAAGCCAATCTCCCGCTACCAAGCCATGAAAAGGGCTTTGAAAGTAGCAGGATGTAGTACGGAGAACGGAATACGTTATGGCGTAGTTTACAGCTTGACTGCGATATTTGCACATTTCGGTCCGACACGTCTGACTTCAGCAGGCATTTTTGAATATCTGGTTAGCCTTCCCTCTTCGATCGTATTTTCTTAGCCAGTCTGTCCGGTTGCAGCCTGTTATCCAGAATCACGGGCGTGGAGGTTCAGTAGGGTCCTCGCAGCCCTGATTTGCTGGTCATAACGCCAGCAGTAAGCTATGGGTCGCTGGCTCTGACGCTAGCAGTAAGCTATGGGTCGCTGGCTCTGACGCTAGCAGTAAGCTATGGGTCGCTGACAACTGAGCTAAATGTGGTCCTCAACAGCTGCACTCTAACAGCTGTCCTTTAACGGGGATGGGGGGGGGGGGGGAATTACAGGGAACGACAGAGCCGATGCCTTGTTCAAAGTTGGTAGCAAAATGGAACAATACCTCCAGGCCGAGACGCCCAAACTATCGTTCATAGCCATTACAGCAGCCTATGGAAAAATCAGAAGAAGACCAGCTATGGCAATGCTGAGACTGAACAGCCTGAAGAAATTATGGCAGGGCACCAACAAAATGATAAAAGTAAAAGTCCTGAAAGCCTGTGTTTTTCCTGTGGCAGCTTATGGCTGTGAATCATGGACGATTACCAAAACTTCCAGACAAAGAATCGATCTTTTGAGTCAAAATGTTACAGAAAGATCCTCAGAAAAAGACAAATGTAGACATTCGGCAAGAGTTGAGCATAGAGGAGAACTGGTTTATCAATTCCATTTTGGCTAGAAAATGCAAGTACTTTGGTCACATCAAGAGACACAACGGTCTTGAGAGAACGGTGATGGAAGGTATGGTGCCAGGCAAAAGAGGAAGCGGTAGACCAAGAAGACGATGGCACCAAAATATCAGGAATGCCTGAGTACGACTGTGGCTGAGGCTGTAGTTTTGGCAAGAGAACGAGTTTCTTTCAGACAGACTGTGGTGGGAGTGACGTTCTACAAAGGGCATGCTACATGATGATGGAAGAAAGAGATGGGTGTGGACGATAGGCATGACCCAATCCACCAACTCCAAAGACACCAACAAACTAAAGTGTTTCGCTCGAGAACAGGTCACTGTAGACTACCACGTCGCCTTTACTGGCTCAAGATATCCAACACAAACGATTGTTCATGTTTAAGGGTAATCAAGACTCATGAACATGTCCTGCGAAACTGCACAGTTCACACAGAGCTACGACTCTAGACCTGGCCAGAGGGGGCAGAGCTGAGATAGAAGCTATGGGGCTATCGTCAGACCTGACCAGAGCTGAACCAGAAACTATCGTCAGACCTGACCAGAGGGAGCAGAGCTGAGATAGAAGCTATGGGCTATCGTCAGATCTGACCAGAAACTATCGTCAGACCTGAGATAGAAGCTATGGGCTATCGTCAGACCTGACCAGAACTGAACCAGAAGCTATCGTCAGACCAGACCAGAGCTGAGCCAGAAGCTATCGTCAGACCAGACCAGAGCTGAGCCAGAAGCTATCGTCAGACCAGACCAGAGCTGAGCCAGAAGCTATCGTCAGACCAGACCAGAGCTGAGCCAGAAGCTATCGTCAGACCAGACCAGAGCAGAGCCAGAAGCTATCGTCAGACCAGACCAGAGCAGAGCCAGAAGCTATCGTCAGACCAGACCAGAGCAGAGCCAGAAGCTATTGTCAGACCAGACCAGAGCTGAGCCAGAAGCTATGGGGCTGCCGGAACATAACAGGCTGCGGGTCTACTAAGCTCTAGTGTTTGTGTCTATTAAGATGGACTCGCACAGCAGTTAAACCACCCTCCAAGAAGCTGGTTGTATACAGAATGTAGAGTCTCTAAACCAGTATAAGGACGTTCAGTAGGTTACATCCGATTTCAGCACGGCATTTTTGGGTACTAGGTTTGACTTCTTTTCAATCCCTAATATCTTAGGCTGCATGGTTACAGTCTGTTTCCAGGATTATCCCTTGAAGGTGGAATAGGGTCTCGATCAGCTATGGGTCGCTGAGCCTGACGCAAGCAGCCAGTTATGGGTTGCTGAGCCTGACGCAAACAGCCAGCTATGGGTCGCTGAGCCTGACGCAAGCAGCCAGCCATGGGTCGCTGAGCCTGACGCAAGCTATGGGTAGCTGACTCAGACGCAAGCAGCCAGCTATGGGTCGTTGACCCTGACGCAAGCAGCCAGTTATGGGTCGCTGACCCTGACGCAAGCAGCCAGTTATGGGTCGTTGACCCTGACGCAAGCAGCCAGTTATGGGTCGCTGACCCTGACGCAAGCAGCCAGTTATGGGTCGTTGACCCTGACGCAAGCAGCCAGTTATGGGTCGTTGACCCTGACGCAAGCAGCCAGTTATGGGTCGCTGACCCTGACGCAAGCAGCCAGTTATGGGTCGTTGACTGTTTTCAACTCATCACTGTTGCATGTAGAGAGAGGATACTCATATCTGGTCAAGCAAAACAAACTGACCAGACAATGTTTGTCAGGGTCAAGCAAAACATACTGACCAGACAATGTTTGTCAGGATCAAGCAAAACATACTGACCGGACAATGTTTGTCAGGGTCAAGCAAAACAAACTGACCGGACAATGTTTGTCAGGGTCAAGCAAAACAAACTGACCGGACAATGTTTGTCAGGGTCAAGCAAAACAAACTGACCGAACAATGTTTGTCACGGTCAAGCAAAACATACTGACCGGACAATGTTTGTCAGGTCAAGCAAAACAAACTGACCAGACAATGTCTGTCAGGGTCAGGCAAAACATACTGACCGGACAATGTTTGTCAGGGTCAAGCAAAACATACTGACTGGACACCGACAATGTTTGTCAGGGTCAGGCAAAACATACTGACCAGACAATGTTTTGTCAGGATCAAGCAAAACATACTGACTGAACCATATTTGTCAGGGTCAGGCAAAACATACTGACCAGACAATGTTTTGTCAGGATCAAGTAAAACATACTGACTGGACCATATTTGTCAGAGTCAGGCAAAACATACTGACCAGGCAATGTTTTGTCAGAATCAAGCAAAACGTACTGACCGGACCATATATGTCAGGGTCAGGCAAAACATACTGACCAGACAATGTTTGTCAGAATCAAGCAAAACGTACTGACCGGACCATATTTTCAGGGTCAGGCAAAACATACTGACCAGACAATGTTTTGTCAGAATCAAGCAAAACGTACTGACCGGACCATATTTGTCAGGGTCAGGCAAAACATACTGACCAGACAATGTTTTGTCAGAATCAAGCAAAACATACTGACAGGACCCTATTTGTCAGGGTCAGGCAAAACATACTGACCAAGACCCCTATATCATTTCCTTTCATTCTAGGGATTTCCGCACCACAAAGAATATGTCACCAAAAAGAGGAATGTGTGGCTATAACATCAGGCATTGGTTATGTAGTTATAGATGGCGCCTAACAGGCTGCGGGTTTACCTTTTATTAATTTACGCTTCCACCATCAAAAGTCCTAAAAATAGGCGATTGTATATTCCAGGGGCTACCAACCTAACGGTTAGTAACAGATATTGGGGATTACCTGGCAAGTCACCAGCAGATTTTCACCTGCCAAAAGATATAACTTAACGTCTTTACACTGGTTTAGAAGACTCTGCAAAAGTCTGTATACACCCAGTTACATTTGCACCACCTTGCTCTAAAAGCTATATGCATCAAATCTATTCTTAAATGCATTAACTGTTCCTGCCTCCACTAACTCCTGTGGCAATGCATTCCAAGCATTCACCACTCTCTGACCAACAAAATATTTCCTAATATCTAATCTGGACCTTGTTCTCGTTGGTGGTTGTATTTTGAAAAACTTGTTATAGTTTAATTTATCCATTCCTCTGATTATCTTATACACCTGTATTAAGTCGCCACGAATTCTTCTCTTTTCTAGACACTGTAGGTCAGTTTTTCTGACTCATTCCTCATAACTGTAATTCTGGAATCCTACTATCAGCTTTGTCGTTCTTTTTTGTATCCTTTCCAGCATGTTTATATCCCCTCTACAATAAGGACTCCACACCTGTACACAGTACTCCAATCTAGGTCTAACTAATGCTTTATACAGTTTGACTATCATTTCCTTGGTCCTATGTTTAATATTTCTTTTTATCATACCTAACATTGCATTTGCCTTTTTCACTGCAACCTGAACTTGCTCACTCACCTTACCTGTTTGATCTATTATAACCCATAGGTCCCTTTCGTTATCTATTTTTCTAATATTGTTCTCACTCATTTTATAATTATGTTCCATATTTGATCTACCCATGTGGATGACTGTACATTTATCTACATTAAACTCAATTTTCCGGCTTACAGACCATTCTTGAATTTTATCTAAATCCGACCTCAATATATCCACTTCTGCTTCAAATGAGACACTACTGCACAGTTTTGTGTCATCAGCAAATTTTACAATCATGGATCCTATACCAATGTCCAAATCGTTTATATATATCAAGAACAAAATTGGTCCCAAAACCGAGCCCTGTGGCACACCACTTTTCACTTCACTCCACTCAGAGTACTCCTTATTTATGCCCACCCTCTGCTTTCTTCCCGTTAACCAATTTTCAATCCATTTGGCAACTTCCCCACCTATTCCATGTGATTTTAACTTTAAAAATAATCTTTCATGAGGTACTCTATCAAAAATCTTTACAAAATCTAGATAAATAACATCCACTGGTCCCCTCATCCATCATTTTAGTAACCTCCTCCATGAATTCTAATAGATTTGTTAAGCAAGATCTCCCTCGAGTAAACCCATGCTGACTATTTCTGATTAGATTAAATTTATCTAAATGCATTACAATGTTTTCTTTGATTATTGACAATTTACAGTCTATGCTCGTTAAACTCACCGGCCTATAATTTGCTCCATCTGATTTTTTGCCCTTTTTGAATAAGGAGATCACTCCTGCATCTTTCCAATCCCGTGGAACAATCCCTTTTGCAAGTGATTGAGAACATAATACAGCCAATGGTTTTGCTAGCTGGTCTCTAATTTCAAACAGCAATTTTGGATGAATACCATCTTGACCTGGACATTTAAGCCACTTTCAACCTCTCTAATTTAAAAAAAAAAAAAAATTTCTTCCGTAATGCAGATTGATCTTAATCCCACTATATCCACGTCACATTTGTAAATATCTATAGGCTCTGGGATCTTGGAGCAGTCTTCTTTTGTGTAGACTGTGTCAAAGTAGTGATTGAGTAGATTGGCTGTCTCCCTATTTTCTCTTATTATTTTACCTATGCTATCTATAATAGGGCCTACCTTGTCTTTCGTTTTTTGTTTATTTCTAACATAAGAAAAGAAAGCTTTTACTATCAGTCTTGTTACTATGAGCAAGTTTTTTTCAAAGTCCAATTTTACTGCCGTATTCACTTTCTGGGCTGTTTTGCTTTCCAAATATTTCAAATATGTTTATTTCGATATGAAATAAAGGAGGTCACACATCCCCAGGACGTCTAACGACATAAGTAGACTGAAGATAGACAGAACAAACCTTTTCATGGCAGTCTAGCTAACGTGGTGGGGGGGTGGGGGGGGGGGGGGATCAACGTGATCCTCAAGCAGATGAAGCCAAGCATAGCACAACCACCTGGTTGCCTTCATCAGCACGCTCGAGATGTGAGGAAAGATACTGGAACCCATCTCCTAACCCCTTTTCTGGAGACATAGAAGAGTAATCTTACTCATTGTGGGCATACAACAACAACAACAACAAGATGTGATCATCAACGATAGGATCACAAGACAGAGAATATCCTGCCTTTCATTGTTCTGTTAATAATCGACATCATTGCACGCTGGACAGACCCATAGGTGCTGGGTTCCTCTCAGCAAATGGCAAGGAGTGTAGATACCCATGATTCCCATAGTTCACTTGTTATACACACTTCTGCTCCGTCCTCTCAAGCGCCTCTCCCTGCTGGACCTGCAGGGGGTCATTTCAAAACTTTGTAAGATGTGGATTGGCGATTCATGTCATCATCATCACCATCATTATCTTCTTCTTCGTCTATCAACTGGTGCTGTGCTTCTAGTTCGGTGAGGTTCATGAAGGAGACTGTGTTTCAGGTCTTCGTCGGTCCCCCACAGCTTTTCGAGCATGGTCGCTCCACCAGGCCAGACTCTCTCTCTTTGGTCTACATGGGTGGGGCATTCTTGCAGAATATGTTCTGGTGTTTGCTTGGGTGCTCCACAATCGCACGTGGCAGTGTCTCCTGAGACCCATTCTGTGGAGGTGGGGAGTCTACAATGTCCCGTTCTGAGTCTGAAGATCTTTATCTGCCCCTTCCTGCCAAGTTTGTCTATGCTGTTATTTTTTGGCTTGTATTCTTTGTGCTGGTCTCTCCATTCTGTCCTCATAGATCATTTGATGAGTGCCTTTACTTGTTTATAGCTTTGTGGATGGCGAGTCTGCCTGTCGCCACTTGTGAGCTCATCTGCTTTGTCTGCAGACATTAATGTGAAATGGGGAACAGACAAAAACGTCCAACATTAATGTGAAATGGGGAGCAGACAAAAACGTCCAACATTAATGTGAAATGGGGAGCAGACAAAAACGTCCAACATTAATGTGAAATGGGGAACAGACAAAAACGTCCAACATTAATGTGAAATGGGGAGCAGACAAAAACGTCCAACATTAATGTGAAATGGGGAGCAGACAAAAACGTCCAACATTAATGTGAAATGGGGAGCAGACAAAAACGTCCAACATTAATGAGAATTAGGAACAGAAAAAAATATGGCAGGAACGTCCATCATTAATATGAAACAACCAGCTTTGTTATGACTTAAAATAGTAACATTTATATAATATTAACATATACATAATTTTAAAATAATTGTTCCCAAGAAAAATATTTCTTTCTGGTGATGTGTCCTATCCACCTCCATCTTCACTGGTTGATGCTGTGTATTTTGCCACTGCAACAACTTTAAGTACGTCAGATTTCCTGTAATACTTTCACGTAATTAATTTGTATGTATATTTATGTACATTACAAAATAGAGATAATAAAAACTTGGCAATTCTTTACAGAACAAAACAAAAATTAATTCAGGTATCTACAAAGTTTTTTTGGGAAAGCATCGTTATGTTGCTCTATATCTCGAGCGCCTTATCAGTATAGAGAATAACCTGGAACCTGAACTGGCAAAACGTTGCTGCGCGGGTTGGGCAGCCTTCTCGTCTATTAACAAACACAGTCCTAGACGGTTGTCATGACCAAGTCCTACGAGCCTCCCTCTTCAATTTCACTGTACTCCCTGCGATGTGCTACGGTACCGAGACGTTTACACTAACAAAATCACTAGAGGACAAATTGAGAGTGACCCAGGCCTCCCTTGAGAGACGCTTGGTCAAAATTATTCTCCTGAACCAACGTATGGAAGGTCTCTACAATTCTGACATGAGACGATTGTCCCTGGTGAAGGATGCGGTAATCCATGCAGACAAGGCAAAGCATAGATGGGCAGGCCACATGTTGCGACGAAATGATTGTCGATAGAGTACACAGCAGTCTGGTATCCCTGAGGTAAGAAGAGACTGTGGGGGAGACCGCGGGTAAGATCTCCAATGTGTTGGTCAGACTCCCTTGCTGTACGCTGAAACATCAGAAATGCCTCTAGAGGAACACTTACCATGCAATGGACCTCCGTGGCCCAAGACAGGGTCCCCTGGATACGAAGTTAGGGCCCGTAGCTACGCCGAGAAACGAGTAATCAAAATCTAGATCTTTATGTTACAACTTTGCAATGGTTGATGCCAAGTCCGAAAGAGAAAGGAGAATGGTTGTGCATGGATCTGGCTCCCCACCTCATAAAAATCCTTCTTGCTACACAAACATAAATCAGCATATCTAATGAGCCACGTTTGAGGAGAAAGGACTTCCAACAGGGTCACAAGGAAACTCATTTGCTGACATCCCCTCAATCAAAAGGAAAACCTCTAGAACTGGATTATAAGAACCAGGTGGTAAATGGGGAAAACAACTCAAATTGCAATAGGGGATCAAGATGCTGAGCTGCAGTGGTCTGACAAATAGCTGACTGCTAATGTCAGGACCAGAGAATAAGAGCTGCCAAGACCCTTCTACACCTCCACTCGGTGATCCTGGATAACAGGCTGCAGCAGGGCAGACTGGTTAAGGAGAAGGGATCAAAGAGGGAAGGTTAATCCGGCACTAAAAAATGCTTGCTGAAGTCAGATGTATCGTATTGAATGGTAAAAATATTGCAGTCAAGCTGTAAACTACGACACAATGCATTCCGTTCTTCAAACAACATCCTGCTACTTGCAAAAATGACTGACTATAGTAATCCCTTTCAGTCATCACTGACTATAGTAGCCCCCTTTTAGTCATGACTGACTATAGTAGCCCCTTTCAGTCATGACTGACTATATTAGCACCATTTCAGTCATGACTGACTATAGTAGCCCACTTTCAGTCATGACTGACTATTGTAGCCCCTTTCAGTCATGACTGACTATATTAGCACCATTTCAGTCCTGACTGACTATAGCAGCCCACTTTCAGTCATGACTGACTATTGTAGCCCCTTTCAGTCATGACTGACTATATTAGCACCATTTCAGTCATGACTGACTATAGGTAGCCTACAGGATGATTTGGGAGTATCAACTCTCTTTCAGCGTTTTCAGTTTTCCTTTTCCTTTCCGTGTTGTCTGTTCACTTCCCTGTGTTGTCTCTTCACTTCCCTGTGTTGTCTCTTCACTTCCCTGTGTTGTCTCTTCACTTCCCTGTGTTGTCTGTTCACTTCCCTGTGTTGTCTCTTCACTTCCCTGTGTTGTCTGTTCACTTCCCTGTGTTGTCTCTTCACTTCCCTGTGTTGTCTCTTCACTTCCCTGTGTTGTCTGTTCACTTCCCTGTGTTGTCTCTTCACTTCCCTGTGTTGTCTGTTCACTTCCCTGTGTTGTCTCTTCACTTCCCTGTGTTGTCTGTTCACTTCACTGTGTTGTATCTTCACTTCCCTGTGTTGTCTCTTCACTTCCCTGTGTTGTCTGTTCACTTCCCTGTGTTGTCTGTTCACTTCCCTGTGTTGTCTCTTCACTTCCCTGTGTTGTCTGTTCACTTCCCTGTGTTGCATGAAATTATTTTTGCCGCTCAGTCTGAGATGGCTCTTCAGGTTGCATCTTCATTTGGATTGATCTGCAGCTATGGCTTCCCAAGATGTCAGATCCATATCTAGAGCTTCATGTCCCACTTACATATGTCTTTGAGTCTTTGAACGGCTAGAGCAAACATGGAAGACAAACATGTCAGAGAAAAACAGTGTTGCCAGGGAAGAGCGTGTCAGATTGCACTATCAAGGCCTGAGAAAGAAGGCCGAGTTCCGTTGATACTGCCAATCTAAAATATAAAGAAGGTAACAAATTTGATCAGACTTTCAGTAAAAACCTGGCAGACGTATCACATACGATATACTAATTTGTTCAGAATATGTGACATGTGGGAATATACATGTGTCCAATGCGGATTATTGTGACAATTCATTATCTATACATTTCTGTAAGTTTGTATATTTGTCCGAAGATGTCATAACTCGCGATGGAATAATTTACCGAGCTGAAATTTTCACAGACATTCTATGGCTGATTCATATATCAACGCAACTTATTTCAAGTCCCTATGTTGTTACCTTCACAAGTTACTGGCATGTGATTATATGGCTGCATGAAGAATAATGTTTACTGACAAATACTGACATGATGAACGATTTATCCCTTATATAACCTGTCTTGAGATCTAAACCAAGGAGTGAGAAGATGAGCCGAAGATAGGAGGGCGGGGGAAGAGATGGATGAGGACATGTTTAGAGGTGGAAGAGATGGATGGAGGGATGGGTGGGTTGGTAGAGAAGAGTTTGATGTGGATGAGTTTGGGGGCTAGAAACGATGGGCTTGGTTGACCTACATGGCTATCCCGGAGAATGCTAGGACTTCGTTGTACCTGGTCTCCCCCATTCGTGCTCAGTCTCTGTCATTGATGAAAGTGCTGATGACTGAGCACAAACTCCATAGCTCCTGCGGTGGCTCATACATTTTCCCGACTTTGCCAGGTACCCATTTATAGCTAGGTCAACTGGTAGAAGAGGTCGCACCATGATAAGACCTGGTCTGAGAATGATGTGAATGGAACAGGGTGCATTGGGGATCACAAGCAAAGTTCATAACCCCTAGACCACAGTTCACAAATAAAAAAAATAAAAATAAACTTCAAACACCATCATCCTTTCTTTATGCTCCAACAGGAGCATTGGGCCCACCACTGCAGATTAGTCACATTGCTAGAAGGTTGCACTAAAGCACTGATGATCTCTGACAGTGGTGGCTTCTATGGCACTGTATTTTACATGATGAGTTTGCTAACCTCAGTCACAACCTTTCTTATAGTCACTTTTCATATAACAAATTTGCAACAATAAAAATAAAACACTTGTCAGCACATGGTTAATTCCTTTGGTCCTAGTTGTGGTCCTGGTTTTTCCCCATTGTGGTCCCCATTGGTCCCAGGTTATGGACCCAAGATTCATGCTATAGACACATGTCCCCCTTGGTCCATTAGTAGACCCATGAGTTCAAGTTTGTAAATCCCATTTGTCCTTGTTGGGGATCCCTTTCATCCTTGTAGTGGGCCCCTTACCCCTTGTTAGCAGACCCCGGGTCCTTCTGTGCGCATCCCTTCTGGTCCCAATTTCAGAAGATCCCTGCTGTTGTGCCACCCCCTCCCCCCTTGCAGACTCCCTTAGCCAAAACTGTAGACACCTTCCCCCTCCACTGCGCCACCTCCCTTGACCCCTGCTATAGAGCCCCCCTTGGTTCCTGCTGTAGACCCCCCCCCCCCCTTGGCCCCTGCTGTAGACCCCCCCCCCCTCCTTGGCCCCTGCTGTAGACCCCCTTGGCCCCTGCTATAGATCCTCTCCCCTTGGCCCCTGCTGTAGACACCCCCTTTTGGCCCATGCTACTGTAGACCCCTCTTGGCCCCTGCAGTAGACCCCCCCCCCCCCTTGGCCCCTGCTACTTAAGACCCCCCTTTGGCCCCTGCTGTAGACACCCCACCTTGGCCCCTGCTGCTGTAGACTCCCCCCTTTTTCCCTTGCTGTAGGCACCCCCCTTGGCCCCTGCTGCTGTAGACCCCCCATAGCCCCTGCTGCTGTAGACCTCCCCCCTTTTTCCCCTGCTGTAGGCACCCCCCTTGGCCCCTGCTGCTGTAGACCCCCCTGGCCCCTTCTGTAGACCCCCTGCTGCTGTAGACCCCCAACCTTGGCCCCTGCTGTAGACCCCCCTGGCCCCTGCTGTAGACCCCCCTTGGCCCCTGCTGTAGACCCCCCTGCCCACTGCTGTAGACCCCCCCTGCCCCCTACTGTGGACCCCCCTGGCCCCTGCTATAGACCCCCCACCCCCTTGGCCCCTGCTGCTGTAGACCCCCCCTGGCCCCTGCTGTAGACCCCCCACCCTGGCCCCTTCTGTAGACCCCCCTGGCCCCTGCTGCTGTAGACCCCCCCCCCTTGGCCCCTGCTGTAGACCCCCCGCCCCCCCCCCCTTGGCCGCTGCTGTAGACCCCCCCTTGGCCCCTGCAGCTGTAACCCCCCCCCCTTTGGCTCCTGCTGTAAACACCCCCCCTCTGACCCCTGCTGCTGTAGACCACCCCCCCCAATAGCACCTGCTGTAGATCCCCCCCCCCTTGGCCCCTGCTGCTGTAGACACCCCACTTGGCCCCTGCTGTAGACCCCCCCCCAACCCCTACTGTAGACCCCCCCTTGGCCCCTGCTGTAGACACCCCCCCCTGCCCCCTACTGTAGACCCCCCCTGACCCCTGCTGTAGACACCCCCTTGGCCCCTGCTGTAGACACCCCCCTTGGCCCCAGCTGTAGACACCCCCCTTGGCCACTGCTGTAGACCCCTCCCCCACCCTGGCCCCTGCTGTAGACCCCTCTTGGCCCCTGCTGTAGACACCCCCCTTGGCCCCTGCTATAGACACCCCCCCCCTTGGCCCCTGCTGTAGACACCCCCCCCCCCCTTGGCCCCTGCTGCTGTAGACTCCCCCCCTTTTTCCCTTGCTGTAGGCACCCCCCTTGGCCCCTGCTGCTGTAGACCCCCCATTTATCCCCTGCTGTAGGCACCTCCCTTGGCCCCTGCTGCTGTAGACCCCCCCCCCGGCCCCTGCTGTAGACCCCCCTGTCCGCTGCCCCTGTTGTAAACCCCCCTGCCCCCTGCTGTAGACTTCCCCCCCGACCCCTACTGTGGACCCCCCTGGCCCCTGCTGTAGACTCCCCCCTTGGCCCCTGCTGCTGTAGACCCCCCCTTTGCCCCTGCTGTAGACCCCCCCCCTGCTGCTGTAGACCCCCCACCTTGGCCCCGGCTGTAGACCCCCCCTTGGCCCCTGCAGCTGTAGACCCCTACCCCTTTGGCTCCTGCTGTAGACACCCCCCCCCCTGCTGCTGTAGACCACCCCCCATGGCGCCTGCTGTAGACCCCCCCTTGGCCCCTGTTGTAGACCCCCCCCCTTGGCCCCTGCTGCTGTAGACACCCCCCTTGGCCCCTGCTGTAGACACCCCCCTTGGCCCCTGCTGTAGACCCCCCCCTCGGCCCCTGCTGTAGACCACCCCCCCACCCCACCCCCCCCCCCCGACCCCTACTGTAGACCCCCCTGGCCTTTGCTGTAGACACCCCCTTGGCCCCTGCTGCTGACCCCCCCTTGGCCCCTGCTGTAGACACCCCCATTGGCCCCCTGCTGTAGACACCCCCCTTGGCCACTACTGTAGACCCCTCCCCCCCCTTGCCCCTGCTGTAGACCCCCCTTGGCCCCTGCTGTAGACACCCCCTTGGCCCCTGCTGTAGACACCCCTTTGGCCACTGCTGTAGACACCCCCCTTGGCCCCTGCTGTAGACCCTCCCCCCCTTGGCCCCTGCTGTAGACCCCCCCTTGGCCCCTGCTGTAGACACCCCCCTTGGCCCCTGCTGTGGAGCCCCTCCTTGGCCCCTGCTGTAGACACCCCTTTGGCCACTGCTGTAGACACCCCCCTTGGCCCCTGCTGTAGACCCTCCCCCCCTTGGCCCCTGCTGTAGACACCCCACTTGGCCCCTACTGTCGACCCCCCCCCCTTGGCCCCTGCTGTAGACACCCCCCTTGACCCCTGCTGCTGTAGACACCCCCTTGGCCACTGCTGTAGACCCCCCCTTGGCCCCTGCTGCTGTAGACCCCTCTTGGCCCCTGCTGCTGTAGACCCCATTTGGGTCCTGCTGTAGACCCCCCTTGGCCCCTGCTGTAGACACCCCCCTTGGCCCCTGCTGTAGACCCCCTCCTTGGCCCCTGCTGTAGACCCCCTTTGGCCCCTGCTGTGGGCCCCTTTCCTTGGACCCTGCTGTAGACCCCCCCCCTTGGCCCCTGCTGTAGACCGCCCCTTGGCCCCTGCTGCTGTAGACCCCCCCCCCTTGGCCCCTGCTGCTGTAGACACCCCCTTGGCCCCTGCTGTAGACACCCTACTTGGCCCCTACTGTAGACCCCCCCCCCTTGGCCCCTGCTGTAGACCCCCCCCCTGGCCTCTGCTGCTGTAGACACCCCACTTGGCCCCTACTGTAGACCCCCCCCCCTTGGCCCCTGCTGTAGACCCCCCCCCCCTGGCCCCTGCTGCTGTAGACACCCCCTTGGTCCCTGCTGTAGACACCCCACTTGGCCCCTACTGTAGACCCCCCCCCCCCTTGGCCCCTGCTGTAGACCCCCCCCCCCCGGCCCCTGCTGCTGTAGACACCCCCCTTGGCCTCTGCTGTAGATACCCCCCTTGGCCTCTGCTGTAGACCCTCTTGGTCTCGTTGTTGACCCAAATTGAGTTACAACATATATACAAGTGACGGTCATTAAAGTAACATCAAAATTGATGATAAAATGTTTGGAAGAGTTGGTACAACGGACAATATTATTTCAGGACACAAACTGGCTCTTTAGCAATTCCCCGTGTTGGAGTTGTGATGGATGATCAAGCAGGATGCACCTGCGCATTATAGCTTCCAACATGGCTACCCCACTGTAGACATGCACCATGGAAGAACAACGAGGCATTGTTTCATTTTTGTGGTCGGAGGGTGTGAAACGTTTTGAAATCTACCGAAGAATGAAGGTTCAGTAGAGAGAGTTGCTTGAGTCAGAGGGGGGTGTATAAATGGGTAGGAAGATTAGTTTGGATGGGCTAGCTTCTGAGAGCGCACAAACCTAACATAGGTACATACAGACGCACACATGCATCCAAGCACTTGTTTACGCGTCTTAATATCGCCCAATTGACTATGGTCTGAGGTGGAATAGGTGCGCCTCAGCCAGTAGAAACTATTGAGGCAAACACGATTAAAAAAAAAAAAAAAGGAAGACAAGACATCACTGACAAACTGCGGCGGGAGAGACCAACAAGCATGGTAACTGACACACTGAAACAGTAGATCTACCAGCTAGTCCGTGGCAACAAGCGAGTCACTATTGATGAAATAGCTGCAAATTTCAGCGCTACACACAAAATCGTCCATTATGTTCTTGATTATAGCAGATGGGTCAGAGGTTTGCAGATGTCAATGAGGTAATGAAGGCGGGGAAAAATTGGTTAAAGGTCACATAAAAAAACTTTTCCTAGAGGGCCACAAGCTAGTGGACAGGTGGGTCAAGTGTGATGCCAGTTAGGGGGACTTTGCAGAAAAATATGACACAAAAATGTTTGGTTCGAATTCTTGTAAAATTTTAACTTTTGTTGGTTTTCTGGTATTTTGTCAGTGAAAATTGTGAGAACCTGTGTATTTCCCGTGGCAGCATATGGTTGCGAAACATGGACAGTTACCCAAACTTCAACGAAAAGAATCGAGTCCT